>VZSC01009080.1:29599-47216 GCA_013398225.1 Steatornis caripensis
AAGTCAATATGACTAGGCAGAAGCTAGACCATGTGCTCAGCTGGCATAAAAACTGCAGAGGTACACTGATTTGAATTGGCCAAAAATATGGCTCTTCAGTGCTTCCAAAAACTCACTATGTATTTTCATCCTCTTTTATTTATAGCTCAGGAATAAGCTTTCAAATGCAAAATCTATAGCTAAAAAGAGGATGGTTATTTTGCAGTTGTTAAGATGCTATTAAGCAAGTCAGCACTGATGAAGCTAACAGAGTTAGGAAAATTTTTTCCCATGTCATGGAAAAATACTATTAAAAATTTCATCAGTTGCATCAAGGCAACTTTTTGAGAAGTTAAAAAAAAGTATTTTGCTTTGGTATCTCAAAAATGAGCCCAGATTTTTATTTCACTCTCCTCAGTTTTTCTTCTGGTTTTAACATCTCAAAGTCACATTTTACTGAAACTTAAAATAAAAATAATCTGAACTAGGAGAAAACCTAGCCTATTTCTTTTTCAGCACTTTTTCAGCACTATACCAGCACTATATTTCTATCCAAAAATTTGAGTCAAGAGATTTATCGAGACTGACCAAGTTTTTGGAAGCATGTGGCAGAGTTTAGGGTTGTCAGATTTTGGCAAAAGAGTTTTTTCCCCGCTGGATTCCCCAGCAGCTGGAGCTGGTGGCGTCGGGAGCCACGCTGCCGTGACCAGTGGCCACAGGAGAGAGCACCGCCAGAGCCTGGATCACAGCGGTGCCAGGGACCGGACCAGGAACACTGGACTCTCACACCATAGCACCACAGTACACTTTAGCAGCCTGCTCTGACAGGAGCCATGCATCCATGTCCTTCACTAATGACGGTACCGCTCAACCTTCGCCTAGCTTGTGCACCTAACCAGGTAAATACCCAGCTCCTTGACTACGTAGCTATTAACAGAAATCAAGAATGCAAAAGGGAAAATACCTAGGTCGCCCCTTCTGCATGTAATTTTTTGCCCCTCAATGTTCTCATTCTGTATAAAGCTGCCCATCCAGAATCAACCACCTTGTCCTTCCACCACATTGCCAGGACGTAGCTGCGCAGGGGTTGTATGATCCTGATACTCACTGATTAGAGCTTGAAAAGGGAACAGAAGTTTGTTTGCAGGTTGAAACAGTGAAATCAAGAACCCAGATCTGATAAATACACTATGGCAATGCTTAATTAGTTCGTATTTGAGGAAGAAATGTGACATTAATATAATTTTTCAGATTTCAAGAGGAGGCAAATATGCACGGTCATGCAGCAAGATGAAGGCAGAGCTGGGGAAGGCCGTACAGCTGCAAAGTTTCTTCCTCCTGCTCACTAGACAATGACACTAGAAACTAACCCTTTGTATTAATGAAGAATAATTTGTTAGGAATACACTCTCCCCACAACCTCTTTGACAGCATCACATAGGTAGTGTTCATATTATGATTCCCATACACATGTCTCTTACCACATGTTTTTCTAAGTGCTACACGATGACCTCAATTACAAACTCCTAGTTTCCAGGACTTCAGTGGAATTGTACAAATGACAGAATTTGTCTATTAGCAAACTCAGACTTGATTAGATATAAACCAATTTATCTTCAAACCAGTCTGGGATTAGAGATAAACCAATTTAGCAAAGTGACAAGAACAAGAATTTTCAGTTCTAATCAGTCATAACAACAAACCCATCTACGATCTGGAACAATTTGATCTTTCTGGCATCAAGCTTTCCCATCTAAAGAAGAAAAACTCAGAAGATTTTGAAGTCAAGCTGATTTACATGTGTAAAGCACTTTGCTTTGGTGCTTTTATTTAAGTACAATGCAGAAACACTGAACGACAGTCCAGGTTCCCAACTCTCAGATGCATCTAATGCACAGAACCAGAAGAGGGCACTACGGAAAAATGGCAGTAACCAAACACACCCATGTATTTCATACCCTGGTTGAGGGGTCCCTTCTTTCAAACAGCCTAAATAGAAAGCTAATATATTCCAAGAACACTAAATTATGTCACCATGACTTGCTACTGCATGATAAAATGAATCTATCTATCTTCCCCATGCAGAAAACTCTATGCTAGCAGAGAACTTCCAGCACAGAGTTAATTGTTAGGAACAGGTAATGCCATCTTCATAGCCACATCAGGAGACTAGCACAATGAAAACCAGTCTTTAAAAGCAAACTAGAACCTACCATCTATGTCAAAAGTTTTTGGAGACCCAGATGCCATGCATGAATCACGGAGTGATTTAGGTTGGCAAGGACTTCTGGAAGTCATCTGGTCTAAGCCCCTGCTCGAAGAAGGACCAACTTCAATGTCAGGCCAGGTTGCTCAAGACTCCGTTGAATCGAGTTTTAAGTTTCTCCAGATCCTCTCTGAGCACCTTTTTGAGCATTTGACCACTCCATTGTGAGGAACTTTTTGCCAATATGTCAGTTAGAATCTTGTTCAAAACATCCTGGAAAGAACTGTTCTCTGCAAATGGATTTGGTACACGGTTACTTGCATTTAATTTTTAAAGGCCACACAGAATCAACCTTTCAGAACAGCTGCACACAATAGCTAAAGGCCATGTCAGCAGACAAGAGGAACACCTTAATAAACTGGACATCATCCGGAACCCTACGAATAAAGAATGGTTTCAGGTTCTAAAGTAATTTTTCTGCAATTATCATGCTCCGAATGAGAGCACTACAAATCCAATATACCTGTACTGGATTTGCCAATAGTCTCCTAACATATTAATCTGTGACTATATTTTTCTAGTAAGCCTTTTACGTACAGTCATGTTACTTAGTTTCCTCTAGTTCTGTATACAAATCATACAATACAGATATGGCAGCATATTTGTCTCTAGAATCTCCTTGAACAATAATTCATTTTTAATAGTAAAGTCGCCATATTTCACACACAAAATAATGGAAATACAAGAGAACATTACTGGTAATCAGACTGTAATAGCACTGACTGGCCAGTTTTTATAAAATCAATGGAGTTTTTAGGAATGCTAAATTGCTTAGATTGTCATTTTCAACTGTTACAAAAATGGCTTAGCATACTGAACAGATTTTAAAAAAACTTTCCATTTAAAATCTCTATGTACAAAGAATTAAAAAATGAGAGTGTAATGTAATAACTGAATTGTCTCAAAAAATCCTGTTTGGTTCAGGTGCAAGCTTTACATTACCTATTAGTCTGGCGTTTAATGAAGCCTGTATCTGTTTTCCTTTTTCATTTTTTTTCAAATGTCTACCCTTGCACATTTTTAAGGGTGCCGTAGCCACAGCCACTGTGATACGGGGCATTTGTGGGGAATTAAATACTGGTTTGCATTCGCAGACCAAAGCAAATGCAAGGAATGTCACCAACCTCCAGTAAGTAATTAATTTTCATGAAATGCCTTGTGTTTTAACAGTTATTGCTTAAAACCACTTCTTTTGCAATGAATGGGCCCATGTATTTTCACCAAGACACTTCAGAAACTGATACCTTACTAGAACTAAATCAAATTTTTTATTATTATCTAGATCTATTAGAACACTAATTGCTAGTTTTGAGGTTAGTACAATCAGTTATGCAATTTACATTCCCAGAATTTTTTTTAAATTCAGCATTTTTCCATTTTTCAAATTTTAAACTAACAAAGTACCTTCAGGGGTTAAGATTAAACAATCTAAATATTAATAGCTTGAGTTTGTTTACATGGAAGCTCCTAAGTGTCACCAACAGAAAGCAGGCTCATGCAGGTGTGATTTCTTGATTGACTTAAGCAGATCTAAGCCTGCACGGTGGCTACAAGAGCTAGTCCCATCCTTCCTTCCACGCCAGCCATACAGTCCTGATGCTTTCTTTGTGTTTATGGTGGTGCACTGCAGCCCACTGAACCAACCACCCAGTTGATGTAATTAAAGATGACAGGATAAAAGGACCCCTTTGGAGGCAGCGTAAAGACAGATCAGTATTTTATATATAAATTTATACACACGGATAGATATATACATATATGACATATATAAAAAATGGATATATATGGATAATCTACATTTTCAGCTTCAGACAACAGTAAACCTACTATCATACCGTGTGCTGAGCTGCATCTCTTAGCTAATCATGAAATTGCACAACCAGTGGCATATCTAGCTGTGACTTTTCTTGGTTTGCTTAACAGGAGAAGGGCACATGCTTTTCTTAACGAAGTCATAAAACCCATGTGTTAGTTTCAAGTGTGTGCAGACAAGCCAGTAAGAATATTGTTATCATCGAGTCTCGTTTGTAACACATTACTGAAGCTGGGTGCTGTTGCCACTAAGACTTTTAAGATAGCTCTAATTTCAGGGATTATGATGTACTAGATCATCACACTAATGTACTTAATACTGAGGTAATGTAAATGTAATGTTTTACCAACAGTGTAAGATATCCTATGTATATATTACTGAATATATGACCGTGTGTAGTTCATTAATTCATCCATATACTGAAGCTGTGAAGAGAGAAAAGGACACGTTTGATGGTTTTATTTCGAGCGCGCTTTCTGAAGATGAACTTTCCCATGCATCAGTCATTTATCATCATCATTCTTACCAATTCAGAGTACGACAAAAACTGCCTGAATGTTTACTTGATTTTAATCAACAAAGAGCAGTATCTTGCTAGGGTTCTTACACAAGCATGCTAACTTATACAAGCATGCTAACTGCAAACCTCCATGTTACTGCTTAGGGCAACCTGATGGCTCTCTACAGCTTCCTGTGGAGGGAAAGTGGAGAGGGAGGTGCTGAGCTCTTCTCCCTGGAATCCAGCGATAAGACACATGGGAGGGGTTCAAAGCTGCACCAGGGGAGGTTCACACTTGAGATGAGGAAGCATTTCTTTACTGAGAGGGTGGTTAAACATTGGAACGGGCTTCCTAGGGAGGTGGTCAATGCCCCAAGCCTGTCAGTGTTCAAGAGGCATTTGGACAAACCCCTTTATGCTTTAACTTTTGGTCAGCCCTGAAGTGGTCAGGCAGCTGGACTAGATGAATGTTGTTGGCTTCTTCTAGCTGAACTATTCTATTATAAAACTGAGCTGCCTCTACCTAACAGAGAACAACCAAGAGAGACCTAGAAATAAATGCTCTGCGTACAGGGTTACAGGCGGCTGAACGACCTGATGTCTAAGGGCTCGCCCACTCCTCCTTCCCTGGTTCCTCCCTCAGATCGATTCCACGTGTTCTTCTTCTGGCCTTCCTACTCCTACCTGTTCACCTTGCACCAACTCCAATAACTGTCGGACTTTTCTATGAACCTCTTAAACTCACTGATGGAGCAGAAAATGGTCCAACTTGTTTTGCTGTGTTAGTTTTCTACGATGTTAGAAAGTCAGAGTGAACCTCAGAGGGCTCTGACAAGCTCCAGAAGCAGCACAGTGGAGCCAACGTTCAGGAGCAGGACAGGAGGTGGGAACACATTCCCCATCTGGCAGCCATGTGCTGTTGAATCACTTCCTAGGTCACATGAAAGCACATGTTTCTGACTGCAGTACCACAAGCAGCTGAGCTAACCAAACAGCTCACTGCAGCCAAAAAGGGATTCTCCTTTTCCTCCACCAGTTCCTCCCTCTTTGAAACCATCCTCTCAAACGGAATACCCAGCAAGGACAAAGAGGATGTTTGATTTGTTTCTTCTGATTCTTCGGATGAGGTAACTACACTAAAGTAATGAAATTAGGAAAGGGAAATCACTGGCTGTGATAATGGAATTTTGACACAGGAGTCAATTAAAATCTTGGGATGAGCTTGTGCATAGCCACACAAGCGACAAAAGCACCATAACTGAGCATGTGCAAAAATGCATTGGAAGCTATGTTTTACAAGTACTTCAGAAAACACTCCTGCATCACCATGGGCTTATCCTGGATAATTTACATTGTATTCCAGTTTCATATAACACTAGTCCTACTATCATACTGCGTGCCGAGTTAACTGTAAGAAATTCTGGTTCGAAACGTGCAGCCCAAGGAACGAGAATAAATCTCATGCAGTTATTTAAAACACTAACTCCAGTAACTCATCAACTACCTTCATTAAAAGATCAACCACTGTTAGATATATTTACCTCATGTATGTCTTTCATCCAGCTTGTTATACTTTGAAAGCTGCCCAGGTCTGTGATGTCATATACAAGAACAAAGCCTTGTGCACCACGAAAATAGCTAGTACTGAGTGTATGGAATCGCTCCTGGCCAGCAGTATCCCTGAAAGAAATTTTAAGAAATCACACACGCACAAACAACAACAACAAAAAAGATGATCAAACTGCAGAACCCCTAAGAAAAAACACTTAATTTTAAGGAGTACTGTCCAAATTTTGAATGGTGTACCCTAACATGAAAGGGACAGGAAAAGATAAGGATGAGAGAAAATCTGGGTGCCAGATACCAGAGAGAAAGAAACACACTGGAAATTTGTTCTGAATACCACCCTACTAGGGCAAGTATACCGGTGGTTGAAGTCTGAGTGTAACTTCAAGCCCACCATTGCTTCTTTATATACATAATCATTAAGATTGGTACAACTCGGGTGATAAAATAAATCTGGAGTACAAGCACTGCAGGAGTCAGATGACATCCCATATTCTGACAAGCCCTTTGCGACACAGACAGTAAGCTGGTTTAGATGGAAGGTAGGTTTTGAGAAAAAGCCATAAAATACAGGGATGCAGAGATTTCTACACAGTCATGCCTCAAGCAAGCTGTAAACAAGCCTCCAGGACTTTTGTATTAAAACCCCAGATGGAATAACTGCAGATCTAACATTTGCCAGATAATTCATGTATAGAGTTATTCCTTGAGAAGTTAAATACTGGTAAATATAGATTTGGTAAATATAGTATTGGATGCCTGGAGAGATGGCTGTCAGTAGCCCTATACTGCCTTGAGAAAAACTTTAAAACCAAACAATAGAGTGTAGGTTCCCAAAGATTCATCTTACTAGCTTTCTCCCAGCGACTCTTTTGAACATGCATTTATGGGTAATGAAATGTAAAATTTTCTTGCTTTGTCGCTTCCCTCCATGTTCCTATAGAATTAAATATACTTAATAAGGATCACAGATCTGCACTGTTTGTATGCTGCAAGTTTTATTGTTAAAGCAACCTAGTGACAGCCCTCTTCTTAACTTACATCAGTTCCTGCAAGAAATACGCTCCCCTAGGCCAAATTCAGATTTCAAAATGGCCTAGGAGGAACAATTGCACTTTCGGAAGACACACAATTAAAAGCTGATGAGATTTTTCATGCTGTAATGTAATTTAGTTGGCTCTCAGTTGTGACATAAATTAAAACTTACCATATTTGAAGTTTCACTCTTGTATCATTAAATGTTACTGGCTTTACTTTAAAATCAATGCCTAGAAGAAAGAAGAAAAACTGTAACATTTCTTACAATAACATAGATTCCCTCTGAAAATTGTTTCTTAGCTCTAGTTATCATGCAATTTTGAACAGAAAGTGAAAAGAACTATATCAAACAAGGAATAACTAGCCAACCATATACATTCAAAAAAGAAGCTGTAAAAGGAAATTATTCAACGGTGAAAACAACTATGCGCCAATACATTACACAAATACAATACAAAGCAATGCCAATACAAAGCAGCGGAGGGGCAGGTCAAAGAAAAGGTGCAGATGCTCTAAAACTACACGCAGCCATTTCCATGAACAGCAGAGCGACATGACGGCAGTTTCAAGGCCTACGCGCAACATATTGGTGATTTCCGTTGTTTCCAGTTTCATCACAACAGCATGGGAGCTATGAACAGGGAGGTAGAAACGCTTACAAAGCTGTTACAGGCGCAACACCATTTTTCTGTCCTTACTTCCAAATCCCTGAAAAAATAAATCTAGGGTTACATGAATGGGAATAGGAATTAGCTGTACTAGTTAAATGCAAAGACAAACATACACTGGATTTCCTTCAAAATGAAGATGATGGTCTCCACAGCCTTAATCTCTGTGCGTCCCAGATCAAGAGTGCTAATGCTAAAATAAAGCATTAGCACGTCAAATCAGTGCAGAATGTTGTCTCTACATACACTACAGATCTTCCCTCGAAGATACTCTCCTTATAATTTATAGTGTTTTCCTTTATTATATTATCAAATTCGTACTCCAAATGGGGTAGATGATACCTGGATTTATGGGTCCTTGAAGCTTCAATCTTAACATTAGAATCTGCAAGCTATCAGCTGCTGTCTTAGAGCGATGCATTTCCTCACAGTTAACTTTTTTCCCCCCCAATTACTTTCTTGCTGAAATTTGAAATACCGTTTGATAATTTACCTGCTCATTTTTTTTTTCCATTGAAAAAAAATAAGGCTATTTTTGTCAATTATATTATGGTTACAATTAGTTAAGGCGGCATTGCTACAGCTGGCCAAACTGCATGGTCAAAATTCCGTAAGGTCAAAATATGGCTACTTAATATGACTTCAGAGTGGCTTTTCACCTGTAGCAATGTCATTTGAAAGAACTAAACAGATTGAAAAAGCACAATAATTTTAAGTTAATACAATTGCGCTGATTTCTGCTAGAGCCTGTCTGCCAAATTCCTTTATCAAAGGAAAGCATCCATGGCAGTAAACCAAAAATACAGTAGAGGAAATGCTCGCTTCCTCACTTCTGGATGTACCGTGCGCAAAACTTTGATGAGCGCACTCCCACATGCGTGACTCCAATGCTATTAACATTTTTGTGTGTATGTGGTAAAAGAGTCTATGTGGATTTCTAAAATTATTATGATAATCATGTCGTTCACTTGATAAATTTTTATTGAAGCTCCAATGGAAAGATGAAATAATATAACTGGTATCTGTAATTAATATTACACAAAAGCTTCCTTGATGGAATTAATAATGTCACATGGAAATGTAATTTAAGTCAAATTTGCTCACGTAAGGTGAAATTCCAAACAGACAGAAAACATTTGCTCCTGAAATTCACATGGTTTTGTTTAATTATCTGAATCAGTTTCTACAATTGATGTTAAAACAGTCGAGAAGGACGGAGTATGCACTGGGAGGCTGGAATGTCACTTTCAAATGGTGCACTGGGAATACAGCAAAAATTATAATCCAGCCAGGGATTCCCAGACCTACAGGAAACAGTTCTTAGTTGACATACATTTTAGTAATAAATTGCTATAAGCTTTTTTTGATTTATAAAAAGGGAAGTAGAGTGCTGAATCAGACTAAAACTTCATCTAAATTAAAATAAGGCTTATTGACTTCTAAAGTCAACTTCAAAATTTATTGACCTAAAAGGTCAATGAATGTTAGTGAAAAACAGAAGTCAATATGTTCTGCATGCATGAATTGTTCATGTCTTTGTATGAAATTTCCAGCAAACTTAGCAAATTGGAAAGACAGAAAAGAAAAATGAGAAATACAATGCCAAAGACAGCTCACAGATTTCAGATGCTTTTAGGCCCATGTATTATACGACATGATCAACATAACAAAGCGAGCATTGATTACCGCTCTTGAGATAAATGTTATTTGAACACAACAGCTTGTACTTGCTTCTTTTAAGCTGTCAAACAAAACCAAGAAGGGGTATGCTGGGTACAAGTTCAAATTCTAGTTGTTATTTCCAAGGTTTATAGCCATGCGATTAATTTCTTTTCTTTATATTCCAAATAATAAATATGCCCAAATTAGGACAACGGCACCTTGAAGAAGACTAGGTCTAAAAAGCAGCAAAATAGTCAGCCACGTGGGAATTCACCAACTCTTCCCTCAGAGTCTATGAAACAGTGTTTGGCCATCTGCAAAAGTCCTCTTCTTACGGGTCTTTTTGCAGCTGGTCTGGAAAAACGTAACACACTTTTCACCCCAATACAGCTGGCAAGTTCCTGATACAAAAGGCTCAAAAAAAAAAAAAAAAAGTCTATCCAGAGAAAAATGCAAGTTTGAGCAGCTTAGCAGAATGCAACAACGACGGCATGGGCAGAGGGTGGTACATGCCCAGGTGGCGGTTCTACCTAGCCCACTCACTGTCATACAGCGTCTTCAACTCTGCAAACAGGGAACTAGCTAGTGTCAATTCCTGTGCTCAAGCTGGGTAAGCACCCAGTGAGATGCTATGGGCTGAGCTTCCACTCTGTTACTCCTACCCATACTTTATCCTTACTAGCTGTTGGTGCTTTACTTGAATCAGACTCTTTTCCTGTACATGTCAAGGCACATCTGAAGCGGCGTGGTATCTGAGCAGTCACAAGAACTGATAATTACTGTTTTGGTAAGAAAAGCAACTCATGGGACAAGATGGTTAGGAAAGTAAGAGTGACAAAAAATCCAACCTCGTTAAAAAAAAATACCGAGATGCGGATTACTACTAGTGCTATTAATACAGTGTTACAGTACTCACTTCCTATCTTGAACCGAAATCCATTGTATAACATTAGCGGAAAGTCTTGCTAAAGCCTTCAGCAGCCAACTGTGAACTTTAACCTAGATACTGCAGAACATAGGCTGAACTTTTACTTGGTTATCGGAAGGAAGGCCCCGAAACCAGTGCAGACCCAAAAGAGAAGGTAACCACACTTGTCAGCAAAAGCTGCATCCTAGAGATAAGAAAAGGAACGGTCCGGCTGCAGACACAGAAAGGATCCAAAGAGCAACAAGAAGACCCCAGACCCAAATACAATTATTGGACTGAACTGTCGCGTGAAAGGCGGGTGCTCAGACTGTACGGGCATAACTGCACCCAAGAGCGAGGGTGTGAGCGAGCGAGGAGTTGAAAGGGGCACTCTGGAGCTGCCTGCCGCAAAGGGACTCCGATCTTAGCAGTTAAAAGTCTCGGGTGGTGGGTGAATGCTCGGGCAGCAGCTTCCCCCTAACACACAGGACATGTTTACCTTCAACACGGTTCCTTTTTTTTTGATGAACTCTATTTCCTTCTAAAGTGAGTATCAGGGAACCTACACAGACTTCAGAGCTCATTCTCTTATACATCACACATTAAAAACAAATGTAAATCACTTGAATCCGCAGCTTAATAAATATATATTTTTTAAAATATAGGCATTAAAAAGCAAAAGTTTCCTTTTGAGGAAAAAGTCAAAATAAAATTACCTTTTTTTTTAAAAAATCCTAAAGTGGAAGTTGCACCACTTTCAACTATGACAGATTTGGGACCCACACCTCTACAGAAATGTTTCTCAAAGTAAACATGTGTGATGTGGGACCACAGCCACCGTTAATACGACAAAATAACATCTTCACAGCCTGTGAGATCACAATCCTGTTCACTCGTGTACAAGGGTTTTTTTGTTCATAAACTTTCTCTATGGCTTTATATGCAATGCCGCTGTTTAAACAAAAACACTTATTCTTTATAGTCTATTCATAATACAATGCATCTGCCTTATGATGCATATAAGTTTAATTAGAAAACTATAACTGCTTATAATTTACCCAAACTCTGTAATTGCAGAGGAGAAAGGGCACCCAGCCTTGAGTGCTTAAGTGCTGCATAAAAAGCTTTCAATGAAAATTTACTGTGGATGCACAGTATTTTTTTTTCATAAAATACATAATTTTAGAAAAGTTCACTACTACTGGAGCCTACTACAAAAAGTTTGGGTTCTTCTTTTCCCCTCAAATAAACACTAGGATTTTTCCTAGTAGATGACACAGAAACGAGACTCAACAACCTTTTAACTTCTGTGCCTCTGACCCTCTGCTGCTAAGGAAGGTGGTGGCACGTGATTTTGGCAGGGAACTCCGACGGCTGAGAGCCTGCACAGCGTGGCTAATCTCACCTTTATCCAAATCGCCGTTCCATCTGGACAGGCAGGGTGAAAAATCAATTAACATCAGACGCACATTCAATAGGCTGCATGACAGATAGGGATCATTTGACTGAGCTTGTATGAAACAGGCATGCAGATGAACACAGTTATTTGTTTTCATGGTGTCAACAAAGAGGGAGAAGACATCAAGAACAGAAAAACCACTGCATTGTGTCTTCTTCTTTTACACCGTTACAGGCCGTGCTCTCAGTTGTAGCTGTCTTCCATGAAAAAGAAACTTCCAGCATTATTCTTTCAGAAGCCATCACTCATGATTCCATTTGTTTTAAAAGCCTAAGCTCTAATACGCCTCCTAAAATAGAACTAAACGGAACACTGTATTGTAGATACAACTTTAAAAATCACATTTAGGTAACAAATACCACATTTGGATGATTCATTTACATTTCAGATAAACTGTTTAAGCAGTTAAATCTCTCAAGAACAGGTTTCAGGAACAGTAACAAAACTAATAAGGCTAATCTCAGTCCATAACATGTCACAAAACACTTTTATCTTAACTATTCCTTAAACTATTTCAACCCACAACTTGGAAAACACATTCTTAACATCACCATACAAGGGTTTTTGACTGCTCAGTGAACTGAATTAAAAGAAACCGTGTCTCAAAACAACAACCTCACGGTCAGGAATCTACATTCCAATATAAAACCCATCAACAAAGCTGATGTTCATTTTCACGGCCATTTCTTGGGACTCCTTGCCAAGCCTGGTAACAAGTTGCCTGTTACAAAGATCAATTTCACGACTTTACTGCTAGTTGCGTTCCTCCCTTTTTGTCTGTGTCCATTTTAGAGGTCACAGGGCAAGAAAATATAACGTGGTTCAAGTTCAGCTGTTCTCACGTGGGCAGGTCAAATTATCTCACGTCCGTTAAGTATTCCCCCAAACCAACTGCTGCCACAGTTACTGTTATTTACTTACTTAAGCCAACTCCTCTCACGCTGACAGATGTATAAAAGCACCATGCGTATTCCAAACGCAGGGACACACATTTTTTGTGCATACTTTCTCTTCAAGAGCACAGAAAATGAAGAGAATTCTTACGCACACGTAAACTTTTAAAAATGACAACTTCCCAGCCAGAAACTGGGAAAATCTCTGCAGCAAGTAAGCCCACTGCACACCCACATTACACGTCTTCATGCTGACGAGCCGGTTTGCAGCGTGCAGACTCCCCGTGGCACCGCAGGGCTGGCGTAGCACAGCAGTGGGGAGCTCCCCGTCACCCCCATGTGCAGATGTGCCGAGGAGGGCAGCACGGTGGTGCGGCACAAAACCGCCTTGGTTTGGCAGGGCTCATTATTTCCATCACAGCGATGGCTGTGCTTTGACAATCATGCCAGCAGCTACCTGGAGCAGATGATACCTTGACTTCATACGGTGAAAATTATCAGCACAAAGTTAAATCCCGTTCTAGCATGAAAGACGGAGGAACTGGGCATTTTACCGCGGTCTCACAGCTCTCTGAGGTAGGTACGGTGTTCTCTGCACCCACACCGGTGGTGACACAGCAACAGGGCCTCCGACTGGAGTCACGGGCAATGAGAAACAGTAAGAAACAAGTTGTCTAAGTTTAAAAAAGAGTAGGTTCAGAATGCCCCAGACAAACGGCACAAATTGTTCCTGGAGCCAGGGTGACATGCCTGCCGACACCCCGGCAAACCTCTGCTAAGGTTTAAGTTGCTAGACGCGGCTGGACACACGCGACAGTTTAACGGCGGGCGATTCTCGAGGCAGGCGGTGCCGGGAACACTGCGTTTGAAACGCGCACCCGCGGCCCGCGGCATGGGCAGAGGGTGGTACATGCCCAGGTGGCGGTTCTACCTAGCCCACTCACTGTCATACAGCGTCTTCAACTCTGCAAACAGGGAACTAGCTAGTGTCAATTCCTGTGCTCAAGCTGGGTAAGCACCCAGTGAGATGCTATGGGCTGAGCTTCCACTCTGTTACTCCTACCCATACTTTATCCTTACTAGCTGTTGGTGCTTTACTTGAATCAGACTCTTTTCCTGTACATGTCAAGGCACATCTGAAGCGGCGTGGTATCTGAGCAGTCACAAGAACTGATAATTACTGTTTTGGTAAGAAAAGCAACTCATGGGACAAGATGGTTAGGAAAGTAAGAGTGACAAAAAATCCAACCTCGTTAAAAAAAAATACCGAGATGCGGATTACTACTAGTGCTATTAATACAGTGTTACAGTACTCACTTCCTATCTTGAACCGAAATCCATTGTATAACATTAGCGGAAAGTCTTGCTAAAGCCTTCAGCAGCCAACTGTGAACTTTAACCTAGATACTGCAGAACATAGGCTGAACTTTTACTTGGTTATCGGAAGGAAGGCCCCGAAACCAGTGCAGACCCAAAAGAGAAGGTAACCACACTTGTCAGCAAAAGCTGCATCCTAGAGATAAGAAAAGGAACGGTCCGGCTGCAGACACAGAAAGGATCCAAAGAGCAACAAGAAGACCCCAGACCCAAATACAATTATTGGACTGAACTGTCGCGTGAAAGGCGGGTGCTCAGACTGTACGGGCATAACTGCACCCAAGAGCGAGGGTGTGAGCGAGCGAGGAGTTGAAAGGGGCACTCTGGAGCTGCCTGCCGCAAAGGGACTCCGATCTTAGCAGTTAAAAGTCTCGGGTGGTGGGTGAATGCTCGGGCAGCAGCTTCCCCCTAACACACAGGACATGTTTACCTTCAACACGGTTCCTTTTTTTTTGATGAACTCTATTTCCTTCTAAAGTGAGTATCAGGGAACCTACACAGACTTCAGAGCTCATTCTCTTATACATCACACATTAAAAACAAATGTAAATCACTTGAATCCGCAGCTTAATAAATATATATTTTTTAAAATATAGGCATTAAAAAGCAAAAGTTTCCTTTTGAGGAAAAAGTCAAAATAAAATTACCTTTTTTTTTAAAAAATCCTAAAGTGGAAGTTGCACCACTTTCAACTATGACAGATTTGGGACCCACACCTCTACAGAAATGTTTCTCAAAGTAAACATGTGTGATGTGGGACCACAGCCACCGTTAATACGACAAAATAACATCTTCACAGCCTGTGAGATCACAATCCTGTTCACTCGTGTACAAGGGTTTTTTTGTTCATAAACTTTCTCTATGGCTTTATATGCAATGCCGCTGTTTAAACAAAAACACTTATTCTTTATAGTCTATTCATAATACAATGCATCTGCCTTATGATGCATATAAGTTTAATTAGAAAACTATAACTGCTTATAATTTACCCAAACTCTGTAATTGCAGAGGAGAAAGGGCACCCAGCCTTGAGTGCTTAAGTGCTGCATAAAAAGCTTTCAATGAAAATTTACTGTGGATGCACAGTATTTTTTTTTCATAAAATACATAATTTTAGAAAAGTTCACTACTACTGGAGCCTACTACAAAAAGTTTGGGTTCTTCTTTTCCCCTCAAATAAACACTAGGATTTTTCCTAGTAGATGACACAGAAACGAGACTCAACAACCTTTTAACTTCTGTGCCTCTGACCCTCTGCTGCTAAGGAAGGTGGTGGCACGTGATTTTGGCAGGGAACTCCGACGGCTGAGAGCCTGCACAGCGTGGCTAATCTCACCTTTATCCAAATCGCCGTTCCATCTGGACAGGCAGGGTGAAAAATCAATTAACATCAGACGCACATTCAATAGGCTGCATGACAGATAGGGATCATTTGACTGAGCTTGTATGAAACAGGCATGCAGATGAACACAGTTATTTGTTTTCATGGTGTCAACAAAGAGGGAGAAGACATCAAGAACAGAAAAACCACTGCATTGTGTCTTCTTCTTTTACACCGTTACAGGCCGTGCTCTCAGTTGTAGCTGTCTTCCATGAAAAAGAAACTTCCAGCATTATTCTTTCAGAAGCCATCACTCATGATTCCATTTGTTTTAAAAGCCTAAGCTCTAATACGCCTCCTAAAATAGAACTAAACGGAACACTGTATTGTAGATACAACTTTAAAAATCACATTTAGGTAACAAATACCACATTTGGATGATTCATTTACATTTCAGATAAACTGTTTANAATAGTGCAATTGGTAAGACTGAATACGTTCTTTAATGACCACTGGTGGAAAAAGTTGACCCTACAGACACTTTCAGCTGACACATCACATTATGAAAGTGTTTGGGGAGCCCATCCTGGACAACAGAGTTGCAGGCATGTGTCTTACTTAGTTTAACAAAGCAAAGGCTGGGAGGGAATATGATTACTCTCTGTCAGGGATTAAATGATAAGGAAGTGGACAAAGCTACTTAAACAAAATGATAGTAGAGTGAATAAGTACACACTGACCATGAATATGGCCAAGCTAAAAATGGTGACATTTATAATGATATTTCAGAAAATTCCCACAATTGAGGTAATCAGGAGAAAAATCTGTCTTTATTAAGACAGACCATAGTGAATTTGTTAGGGAGGCTATCGCCACCTGCAATAGGAAAGGACTGGACTTCATAAACAAGAACACTTCCGATGAGAAACATCCCCTGCTGTCTCAGCAGCCTCGTGAAGTTCTGCTTCCTCATGCGGAAATTTGAAGCTACCATCGATTATCCCAGATCTGAGCGATGACAGGGTGCTAGCATATTCTGGTAGTTGTCCTGGACCAGAGGCGACAATGTGTATGGGGAAATTGTAACACTTAGGGATAATCTAAGATTTTAAGCAACGGATGGGTGTCTCCAGCCAGCTGTGCATCAGTCCTGCTCTGGTCCCTGCATCAGTGAGGCTGCGGGAGCGAGGACAAGGCTGGTGCTTTGTCCTGTACATGGGTACTCTAGCGTGGGTTTGGCAGACGCGCATGCATGTGGGCAGCACATTGGCTTACAGATATGCCATAAGACTTTGTCTTTATGGTGGAGCCTTCTCCTGTTCTCTACTCTGAAGCTGTTCTTCACAAAATAGCGTTTCTCAAATGAGGGCAACACCGCAGCTGCCTACAGCAGTTAGATTTAGGTGGCAGCCTGGATTGATGGTGCTAGCAATGATGCTACATTAGCTCAGTCTTTACCCTCTGTTGTCTGTCAGGCCAACCAATTTAAATTGAAAGGTTCTCTGTAGTATTTTGTACATTCAAATGTTGATTTATGAGCAATGTGCAAGGCAGGATTCTAGCTAATTTCTTCACGGAACTCCAAACTCCCAGGGTTAACGCTGCTGTCAGTGAGTTACAGTATCACTTTCCTCATGTTCCTATCCACAAGGGGACAGTCTTTCCATCTCTTGCCACCGACTAAAACCATTTAAAAGTTAGCTCCTTGAAAAGCTACCGTTCAATGAATGAAATTTCATTTTTCTTCAAAATACAGGTTTCATGCTTTATGAAAAAATTCCAGATCTTTGTAAACCATGTGGTGTTACTGTATTTATAGAGGTAATCGTAAGTTAAGTTAGTTTAATGAAGCTACTGGCTTGAAAATAATGGCTGTGTGGCTACAAGGCAATCGGTGCAGAGCACAAAACAAAGTTTCCATGATGTTCATTGAGATACCCTTGGAAAAGGATGTCTTTGCCTCTCATTCAGCTTTTTTGATCGCTCACTTCCATTTCTTTGACTCTGTTTCCAATAATGTGGTAAATTTTGTTTTTAAAAAAATGTTTTTAATAGCATTATGTGGGAAACCTTTTCATTTTCACACAGAAAAATGACCAGGATTATTAGAATTTAATTTTATAAAATGTTGGCTGATTACAACATCACATTCATTTTCATTGAATACTT
>VZSC01009080.1:47355-108570 GCA_013398225.1 Steatornis caripensis
CTGTTTAGGGTTACTTTTATAGATATGGTAGTTACATTTTTGTTTCTGATCTGAAATGTTTGGTTTAGGATTAACTGCTCAGTTTACTCTCAGAGTACTGGAGGACTTTGGGCAAAGAAGGTAATGCCATATTTTTTAATTCTCAAAATGCTCGCACAAGTTTTGGGATTCACCGCCTAGTTTGCTTTAGTGCGGCGTATTACCCCAATCTCTCCCAATGAGTCAATTTTTGCAGCAGCTGATTTTTCATATCGCCAAACCCCTGCAAAAGGTGGGCTAACTCTTCACCGCAGTTATACAAAGTACTGGCAATTGCTCTGAATGCAGGAAGGAACCAGAGAGATTCTTCAGCAGCATATTTCATGCAAAACATCCAGCATAGTCTTGTCACTAAGCCTGCTTTGGACATTCTTGCAAGCAACCGTTATTGAAAAAAACAGTTGAGGGGATGAACATAACTGTAAAGCAAGGATGAAGAAACAGCAGCGTTAAAGTACAGCCCTGTTTCTGAAACATAATGGTACCATTACAGATGCCACAGCCTCCTTAATGAAATGAAGTTTACAAAATATTGCTAAGATGTTCAATGTTTTTCCATTTGAAATTATTTTGGTGGAATATTAGAATACTAATGCAATTACAAACATTGGCAGCATATTTATGCAAGTTTTCCTGAGCTGACGGTATAAGCTAAAAATGGTAATGAGAGGAAAGAGCAAGGTTTAATTTGGATTTAAAATCCTCAGTACTAAGTCACTGCTCGTGTCAAGATTACTCACTGAATAGATTCTGTTAAGTGACCAAAGTGAAGCTCTTTGCTTTCATTAGTGTTAAGATAAAACCACTTCCAAGTGGACAAAAGTGAGGTAAATTACTCATGATAGGCAAAACAGGGTTCACTAATCTTTAAATGAGATTTCTGGGGCAACTGTGAAGTATTTTAGTTATTTAAGAGACAGGATTCACTATTGAACTGGAATGTAATTTTAAAGATTTCATCAGAGAACAGGGCACCTCTCCAAGTCAGAATGACTCAAATGTGGGTTACTGATGAAAACTCCCTGTTGAAAAGTGATTGCGATGAGATGCTGTCGTGGTTTAACCCCAGACGGCAACTAAGCCCCATGCAGCCGCTCACTCACTCCTCCCTGATGGGATGGAGGAGAGAATCAGAAGGGTAAAAGTGAGAATACTCGTGGGTTGAGACAGTTTCATAGGCAAAGCAAAAGCCGTGCACGCAAGCAAAGCAAAACAAGGAATTTGTTCATCTCTTCCCATGGGCAGGCGGGTGTTCAGCCATCTCCATGAAAGCAGGGCTCCATCATGCATAACAGCTACTTGGGAAGCCAAATGCCATCACTCCGAATATTCCCATCTTCCTTCTTCTTCCCCAGCTTTTATTGCTGAGCAGATGTCGTATGGTCTGGGATATCCCTGTGGTCAATTGGGGACACCTGTCCTGGCTGTGTCCCCTCCCAACTTGTGCATCCCCAGCCTCCTCACTGGTGGGGTGGGGTGAGGAGCAGGAAAGGCCTTGGCTCTGTGTAGGCTCTGCTCAGCAGTAATGAAAACATCCCTGTGTTATCAACATTGATTTCAGCACAAATCCAAAACACAGCCCCATACCAGCTACTGTGAAGAAAATTAACTCTGTCCCAGCCAAAACCAGCAGACTTGGCTTCTCCTGCCCCAGTAAAGGTACTACACTGTAGGAGTTAAAAAAATATTACATTTGTAGCATCGACAAACACAGGGAAAAAAAAGGAAAAATGTCAAGTTTTATACATTCCTCACACTCATCAAGATGTTCATCTTTGTCTGACTTCCAAGCATCACTATCTACGGGAAGCAAAATCTGACAGTGCCCTTACTTACGCACCTGGAAACAGCAGCCATCTAATAGCCTACCTGTTTCTTTCCATGTAGGAAACAAGTCTGCAGGGGACTTTGCCACAGGATTCTGTATTATTTGTGGAAAAAAAAAAAGGGAAACAATATGACATAAAGGACCCTGGAATAGGAAGAGGTGGTGGAAAAATACATTACCATCAACATACAAGGACGAGGAGTGGGATGCTAAGTACATGTGCTCATTCTGATTTTTTTTAGCAGCAGTAGTGTCAGGAGCAGTGTAGAGTGAGGGGGCTGGCGGATCTCCAAATCAGAGGGATGGGGAGTAGAAAATTAGAGCAGGTGTAGAGGTGAAGGACTGAATTCGTTCTCACAAGGGTCCATAGGCACGCTTTATGGGAATGATCTCCTACAGCACTTCTAGAAGATCAAAATGAAGTATGTGGATTAGAGAGGTCACATACCAAAGGCCAAGCAGCCATGACAGACAGCTTTGATGGGAAGCTTTTAGGTACTGTTCACACTACTTTTTTGTCTAGTAATGGAAACAAAGAGGAAACCATGCAAGTAGTCTGCTTATAGACAAGCCTGAGAACACACAGGCTACATCTGTATCACCTTTAGTAGAAATACCCATATTTCAGTTCGAGTTCACCAAGCAAAGCTGCTGGAGAAGTAAACCAGCGAAGATGCTCCGTCTACCCTGTATGCGCTAGCTTACCTCCACTAACTTGGATTTTGGCAGGAGTGAAATCAAACTCACCTGCTTCCTCCCATCTCCGTGTGTCCTGATGCAGCCAGTCCTGCTAGCTGCCATGATGGATGCTTCTCTTCCTCAGCTGGACTTGCCACTCCAGCCCAGAGGTGGCTGTCGCCCTGTCACAGGCAGAGTCGAGGCCACAACCCTGCTGCCTGCAGTGGAGCATCGTTTTTGGAGGAGAGATCCTGATATCTGCCGGTGATGGCATTTAATCCTCTGAGCCTTGATTAGCAAACTGTACAGCAGCTAGCAGCTCCCCAGAAAGGTCAGCTTTCCAGGGCAGGACTCTTCTTCTGCACCCAAGAGCACCCAGCTACCCCCAAACCCTACCCAAAGGGCTACATGAGCACCCAGCCTCTTGTTTTTCATCAGGAACGAACAATATTGGCAGTGAGGAGCCCTCACATTTGGACTGTACCTCTCTGCTGTGAAATTGCCTGGTTTCTCGGGCCTTCAGATCTGCCGGACCCGTCTCCAGTGCCCTTTGGTCATATGGCGCAAAGCTTGGTGCGCCCCTTTTGCAAAGGGTCTTACAATTTGAGGTCACCTTCTCAAATTGCCGTTGTGGTATTGGTTAGTGCGGGTTATCTGAATGACTGTCCAGAGCAGGGAAGAGTTTTTAATTTATTTTCCAGTGACTCTTTTCTGATTTAATGGAGGTTGTTGGTTTTATACTTGTTTTAACCAGCCTGACTGTGCTTTGCTATATATCAAAAGCATGCAGAGTTGTGGATAGACCTTTTTTATGTATCATATAAATCTGTTTAAGTGAATAAATAAATAAACAGTGCCACAATGGAGTAAGAGTGAAAGATTGCATTGATGCTATTAGGAGTAGAAATATTTCAGAAGTACCACTATCAAATCATCTGTGAAAACGCCATATAGGCACGTGCACACACGTAGCCCACAGAAATTTTTTCTTCCTTCAGATAAATGTCAAAAATGCAGACATCCATTTTCATTTAAGTACCTGACATATTCTTCAAATCCACACTGCGCTTGGCAGATACCAGAGCATCTTCTATTAATCCTTAAAAGATTTAAATAGCATTTTATTTATATTCAGCATTCTGAAAGCACAAAAGAGAATAATAAGAGTATTCGATGCCTTGATCTTGTAGGCTTCTTCCTAGAAAAGGCTGCTATAAGAATAAGGCTAAATCAGTAGTAGTTTAATCTGTTGTAGATAATATAATTTATGTTGCTATGTATCATGTTAACGACTCTAAAACAATGCGCACATTATTTTTTTTTCCATTTGCAATTTGGATTTCTCAGAATAAGAGATGCAGAGACAAGGATAACCCATGTTTTGCATGAGAGGTTAACAGAAACTGAAAAATAAGGTCTTTTAATAGTTCATGATAACTGTTTTTCTTGGCTTAAGTGTAGGTTTTAAAAAATGGTGCTCATTGTTTTGCTTGTAGTTCTTTCATGCATGGACAATCATGCTGATGATGCATTTACTTCAAGTGAATTTTCCAATTGAAAAAGTGCTCTTGAGTGGTTTAAGTGCTATGAATCACCAAAACCTCATCTAAGTCCCATAAAAGCACTGGCTGCAGAAAGCAGCCCTGGAAAGAAGGCATATTGGGATTGTACTGCATGATTCAGCTAAACGGAAATATATTTTGTCAACACAGAACTTGTTGAAGAACCTGACAGTTCTGGAAAAATGAAATTAGAATCTGCTAGAAAGACAGAAATTAACTCTTCTGGACACCACCCCCCACTCCCCATCATATCCCTCAGTTGTTCCTCACTGGTCTGAAGCAGTGATTCTAGACGTGAGAACATCAGCCCCTGAAACACAGGATTTTTGTGGGATATATTTAATTCCTTATCTCTTTCTCTACTTTTTGTTTTGCTATTGTCTCCCTTCCTCATAGTTTCCCTTAGCTTAGTCTGACTGTTGGAAGTCATATTTTCCTGCTATCATTGCCCGCACCATTTGGACAACTAGAGTATCTCAGACAAAGTCTTGTTAGTATGAACAAATGCAATCTGTTTATTTCTTATACAATATTTCCACAGAAACAACTTTGCATCATAAGTATTTGTCAGGGAGACATCAGTGATTTTTAAGTTATTATTCAGTTCTTATGTAGTCTTTATTTAAGGCTGCCTTTGAAAGCAGATAAAACTATTCACTAAGTCACAGTATTCAAGATTTTCAAAACTGTGAAATGTTTAATAATGATTTCAAAATGTTAAGCTTTTTCCTTAGAATTTCTTTTAATTTATGATATAACTGGTTAAAAGTTTTTAAATGTTATTTAAATATGCTGAAAGTTTAAAAGATTTTAATGTAGCTTTCTGCATCTTGGACAGCAATGTATTGCCTCAAGTGAGCAATGCAAGCACAGGGGATTTCCTTGCATTTGGAATTTCTGTCAGGATCAAGGGCCATGGGGCCCAGATCCAGACACAGACTGCTGAGCCCGTATAGTGCTCCTGTAAGGGCTGAGAGGGTCGCTGTGGTCACAGCATCTTTCTGCTTGCTGCCTCTTACTCAGCTGTAGGTTAGCTGGTGCTGGAGCCTGAGACGGTAGATCGCTTCCTTTTGCCTTGGTGAAAGAAAATAATTTTGCCCGCATGCATCCACAGGAAACATTTTCGTTTTGATTGTTTTTCCAAGATAATTTGGATATAGGTTAAGATGTTTAACATTAGCTGGGGGAGCTTGCATGAGTGGTCTGGGTATCAGAAAGGGGGAGCGCAGCTGAGCCCTGGCCATCAGCACTGGCAGGCTGCCGTGGCCCTTCCCCAAGAGATCTGGGGGGATTGTCTCTGGGAGGAACTTGTTTTTTAAAAAAAATTAAATTATGCACCTACAAAATGTGAAAATTTGTTCCTTCTAACTCATTACCTCTGGCACCCATTGACGCGAAGCATCATGTATCTGCTGTCAGTTTGGTTACCTCTCCTTGGGAATCTCGATTAAGAGTGCCTGTAATGTGCCTTTTGGGTGGAAGATGCCTGAAAAAAATTGATGGTTTATCCCGTGTTTTATTTTTTAGTGACATCATTGATTCACAAACCAGTTAGCCTTACTTTGGAGATTAGCATTCTCATGCTGTTCTTTGAAATAAAACACTTTGGGAAGGTGAAATGTAATTAAGTAGCTCACACCCTCTGATGAGCTGTTAGAACAGTAACTGTAGAACAAGCAGGAATAAATAAATTGTCTCTTGGCCTCTACAGCTTCCTAAGAAGGTATCTTCTTCCACATGATATCTTCCACTTACTTACCCACTAAAAAAATGTAAAAAAATCTTGAGGGAGGTGTGGCAGGGAAGGAAGCTGTATAGTACCCATTGAAGACAGACGTAACAGAGTTGTGCCACAAAGGTATGAAATGATCAATGCTCAGTTCCAACTCAACCTAATCCTCTTGAAGACATGCCTCCCTTAAGAAAAGGCTCTGTTTCAAATGAAGAACATTTTCTTTGATTTAAAGTTAAAACAAATCAAACTTCCACCCAGGTACTCACACACACAAAGGTGAAAGAGCGATTGGGCACATCATTTGAAATACTGGTCAAGCAATTGAATGTCATTTGGAGAGATGGTAAAAAAATGTTGAGAAAGGCCCACGTGCCTTGTTCAGTGAAACAGACTCCTGCAGCAGGACACACGGGTTGTATGCTTGCATGACAAACTTGTTTCTCCTTCCAACAGAAAGCGAGTAATTAACTTTGCTTTTCTAAAATGTGTCCATTCGCAGTTTGCTTGGAAACTTTTAATATTGCCGCAGAACAATCCAACAGTGTCAAACTGGCTCTTTCTCAGGTAACACCGTTCTGCTCAATATTATTTTTGTTAACCTTCTCTGGTTATTTGTACACCAGAAATTTTGAAGTCACTGCTAGGACTTTTTAAATGAGTATGGCCAAGGGAGCTGATGTCGTGCAGCCCAGTCACATGCACAGCTCCCGTTTTCCCCATGTGCTGCTCTGTACAGCTCTGCTTACCCTGTTTTCACAGCTGCCTCATCCATCATCTCCCACGCCCTTCTTGTGGTTTCCACCTTGTTTATCTGTCCAACATTGTGCTTCACAAGGCATAAGTAGGACCTGGTGTAATGGGAGGACAAAGGAGGTGAGAGAAGCCAGGATGGGGGACATGAGGGCTGGTGAGTCATTAGAGAGATAATTGAAGCAGACTGAAACTTGACTCTTCAGTCCTTTACAGGCTACAATTCTTTGTGCTGTACTGGGGGTATGACTTTCCTTAAATCAAAATGCAAGAAGTGACCTGCCTCAAAGACGACTTTGAATGTTGGAGTTTGTGTTTGTTTAGGTCAAGGAACAAAATTACCTCAGACTACTGCAGGCTGTGGCTAACCAAAGCAGAGCTGACGGTCAACAACAGTGCTGTGGTTGTGGAGACTGACTCAACTGTGACTATATTTTATGCACAAGTGTGAGCATCGGTATTTTCTCTGAAATAAGAACACTTAGAACTGTGGGAGTACTCCAAAGATCTTCTGGAGCCATTGATCACACACGTTAAAAAGCGCATAGAAGTGTGTCAGCTTAGAAGAGTGCTGCTTGACGACTGGTGAAGTTGACCGAATCTCACCTTCAGAAGAAGCTAGAGATAAAAACAAATAATGAAATATGTGGCAGATAAGTTACATGGGATAAGCCGGGAAAATGATAAACCTGATGTTTATCTTTACAAAGCAGGGAAAGGAAGAGCCAGAGAATTATGGAACAAATAATCAAATAGCTGCAAGGACAAATTGGATTTGTCAAGTACAAATTGTATTAAACCAGCCTAATTTCGTTCTATGACAGGATAACAGGCCTTGTGGATTAGGGAAGAAGGAATAGAGTCTGTAAGTCATGACTTTGGGAAACTTTTGTCACGGTTACATGTGGAATCTCCATGAGCAAGTAAGGGAAATATGATCTGGATATGTCAGTCCAAAACCTTTTGGAAAATTAAAGGGAATAATTAGTAGATCATTGTCACACTGGAGCATGTTTCAAGGGAGAATGTCCCAGAGGTCTGCCATGGACCTGGGAATACTGAGTGTTGAGTTGTCATTCAGAGTAAATTTCAGTAACAACATGGCTGATGAAGTAAAGAGCATATGTGTTAAATTTGCAGAAGACACAGCAGAAGCTGAGTGAGCTGCAAACACTTAGAAAGGCAGAATTAGGATCCAGACTATACCCAGTATCCTGGAGAAGGTGATGAGAACAAAATACTGTGCAAGTTCATCAGGAAAAACCTTACACTCAGCAAGGAAAATCTGCACTCCCAAATCCACAAAACTGGAAATAGCTGACAAGGCATAAAAGTCCTGGAGAAGATCTGCAAGTTATGGTGAATATGAGTTGATACAGCGGAAAGGTAAACATTGTACTGGGCTGTATAAAAATTGCACTTTGTCTGCAACGTGCACGATGTTTTCTTCCTCTGCTCAGTTCAAGTGTGGTGTTCAGCTGGAGAACAGTGTCTACTTTTGAACACTTTGAGCACTTCAAGAAATACGCAGGTGAAGTAAGGTGGATCCGGCCATTTTCTTTATTCTCCTCTAAACTCTTCGGCAAGATTAAAGGAGCCGGGCTTGTTTGATCTAAAGAAGAGAGAAATCAAAGCAGACATTAACCATCTTAAAAAAAAAATGGCAAAGAGAGCAAGAATAGCCCCAAGGAAGACAATAATAACCTGTCAACAAGCAGTAAGAACTCTACATTGCATCAGGAGAGATTTCGTTTAGATACTAGGAAATGTCTGAGAGCAACAAAAACAAGGCACTGTTATGGGTTGTCTAGGCAGATACTGGCATCTTCGTTGTTAGGGTTAGGATCTGGTTAGCAAACATTGCTCAGGTAAGACTAAGTGCAGCTGATGAGTGGATGAATGGTCTTTCCAAGTACCTTGTGGTCTATGGTGACTGTAGTATGTGCTGGATTAAATACCAGTGTAATAAAAGAAACTCAGAACAGTCTTCAGCCACCGGATGTGATTAATAGGATTTCAGTATCAGAACATCAGTGTTGTACTTCCCTCGGCGAAGTAGAGCGGGAACTGGCCCTTTGCATAGGCAGTGAGGCATCTGGCTAAACTATCAGATCACTGAGCCCAGCAAAACAGCACAGTCCTGCTCACAGTGCTGCTAGCTCCAGAGCCCAGAAAGCCAGGCTGGAGAGGGCAAAGTAGCTAGGCTGGGCTCGTGCTGGGGTGAAGGACTCTTCCCAGGAGCATCATCTCTATCCTCTGGAAGAAGAGGGTGTATCAACACCTTGGCTCCAATCCAACACTGTCCTTTTCTTTCCTTTTGCTTTTCCCAAGGCAAGAGCAGAAATATGTTTGTATGTTGCTCACCCTGTTGAGAAGCGTGTGCCAGCTTTGCAGAAGAAGGAGATACCATTCCCAATAAACTTTAACCCTGTGACTTTCTCAACGGCCAAAGTTTTAGCAATTCTTTCGTTAAAGTCACCTTTGTCTGGGGAACACAAACATCTCAGAAGAGAATTTGAGGATTTATAAAGTCCTTCCTTGTGATCATGTGTTACAAGACAACTGGATTGTGAATTGAAGATAATTGGATGCACTAATATAATGAGCTAAAGACCTATATGACAATTAATAATACTATCTATATAAAGTTCTAATTCAATATTTTTGGTAATGCAACACTAAATGTAATAGAAGAGAAGAATGTCTTCTGTCTCAGCTTTTCACAGATGAGTTAGACTAACCCTGCGAATTCCTGCCTGCATGCTTAGCCTGACTTCAGCGGGGCTGACAGCAAGTGTGTGAATTTAAGCAGATGGACAGGCATGGCTTTACAAGAGGTGCTAACTAATACCAGTACAGCAAAACCAACACGTTCTCGTGCCATGTGATGTTCCAACAGTCATATAAACGTACAGTCCCTTTGCATTCCCCCATTTTGATCAGAGTTGTGGGCATGCAGGGCTGCAAGTCTTTCTAAGTACTGTAAACTTCTTGAAGTCTAGCATCAGTGAGCAGTGAGAACCTCTTGTCATTAAAAGTTCCCTCCTGTCTGCTGGAGTCAGAAATGTGGTGCATGTAATGCAATTGTATGGGACTGCTTGGGACACAAGTATCGCAGCAAGGGATAAAAAAGCAGCTGAACCTTCGTGGTTCCACTGGACCCTTGGTGGAATCACAAGGCAAAAAGTTCAAAGCCCAGATTGATTTTAGGTTTTTGAAGGACCTATTTGGTGATTAAAGATTTCAGGTCTTCACTAAAGCTTTCGATAATATTTCTAACATCAAAACTCTCTCAGAAAGATGGATGTATAATGGATCAATAAGAGAAATTATTTTTGCATTGCCAACCTGGTCTTTGCAGTCACATGTTAAAGATGAAGTGGAGATATTTTCTGTCAATCCATGGCTTTTGAGAAATTACTTAGCCTCCACTGTGTCACTTACCTTTGCTGCTATCCTATCATTATTAATTATATATAAATAATATAGATGCTTCTCTCATGCAAAAAGGAACCCCAACAGCATGCTAAGGCTCTCCAGGCTTCAGTTCCAGTCTTCTATCATCTTCTGTGCTGTGTAAATAAATTCTGCTCCCTGTAAAGTCAGGGTTGAACACATAGAGGTCACAATTCAAAAATGGTCTGAGGTACGTGCTTCTGGATCTTGGTAGGCATTTCAGCAGGCACAGATCTGCATCCCACACTGAATGGCCTGTGCTAAATTCCTAATCACGTTGTAGCTGTAGTGCTCTACAGATATAACAGACACAGACTGCAGGAAGAAATTACACCCTTTTATTTTTTTTCTTGGAACAACTGCTATAGCTGGAAAAATAGCCAAGTTTTCAGGCACAAACTTCTCTGCAGATGATAGAAAAAGCTAGAAAGCCTGTCTGTGTTTTTACAGCCAAATCAGTGGGTCTAACCAAAGACATCACCTCTACTGACAGATCTGCCCCATGGCAGTCCAGACCGCAGGTCTCGCCAGCGCTTGCTGGTGATGTGTGCTGGGGCTGCATCGGTGCCTGCTGTGGGAGATTCCAATGGGGACTGTGGTCCCTCTGGACATGTCAGGAGCGGGACAAGGCAGGGATGTGGCAGCAGGAGGTGAGTGGGGCAAGGAAGTGAAAAACCTCACCCATCAAAGCCTACCTCTATTGTGCAACCAACCATCAGGCTTTAATTGGAGGCAGGTGGAGTACACCTGGCTCAAAGAGGGAAAAGGATCTCTGCATAGGAGTTATCAGGGCTCATTGAAAGAGCTTTGAACTAGATTTGAAGGGGGAAAAGGGTAAAATCAGGCTCGACAGAGATAAGCCTGAGGGTGGCACGCTGATGTTTGTGGGACAGTGTTCTANCACCCATCAAAGCCTACCTCTATCGTGCAACCAACCATCAGGCTTTAATTGGAGGCAGGTGGAGTACACCTGGCTCAAAGAGGGAAAAGGATCTCTGCATAGGAGTTATCAGGGCTCATTGAAAGAGCTTTGAACTAGATTTGAAGGGGGAAAAGGGTAAAATCAGGCTCGACAGAGATAAGCCTGAGGGTGGCACGCTGATGTTTGTGGGACAGTGTTCTAACGAGGTCCTTTGGTCTGCTGTCTCAGTGGAGGTAGGGGATGGAGATCCATGAGGCAACAAAGACGCAAGGGTTATGAATGTGTTAGAAACCATGGAAGTACTTGAGAATGATCACGTAGGAATTAGAGCTTCTCCCCCCCAAAAAGGTGGCGGAATCAATAGCCCAACTGAAGTGCATTTATGCCAATGCACACAGCATGGGCAACAAACAGGAGGAGCTGGAAGCCATTGTGCTGCAGGAAAACTGTGACTTGGTTGCCATCATGGAAACACGGTGGGATGACTTGCAAAACTGAAGTGCTGCAATAGATGGCTATAAACTCTTCAGAAGGGATAGACGAGGAAGGAGAGGCGGTGGCATGACCCTTATATTAGGGAGTGTTTTGATTGTCTAGACCTTGACGATGGTGACAATAGGGTTGAGTGTTTATGGATAAGAATCAGGAGGAAGGCCAACAAGGCAGATATCATGGTTGGAGTCTGTTACAGACCACCCAATCAGGATGAAGAAGCAGACAAAATATGAGTAAGTAAGTCAAGTCTTACAATCGCTAGCTGTTGTTCTTGTGGAAGACTTCAACTTACCAGATGTCTGCTGGACGTACAATACAGCAGAGAGGAAATAGCCTAGGAGGTTCCTGGAGCATGTGGAAGATACAACTTCCTGACACAGCTGGTGAAGGAGCCAGCTAGGGAGGGCATCCCACTGGACCTGTTGCTTGCAAACACAGAATGACTTATGGGGGATATGAGGTTGGAGGCTATCTTGAGCACAGTGATCACAAAATGATAGAATTTTTGATTCTCAGAGAAGTAAGGAGGGAGGTCACCAGAACTGCGACCTTGGGCTTCCAGAGGGCAGATTTTGGCCTGTTTAGGAGCCTGATTGATTGACAGAGTCCCTTGGGAGGCAGTCCTGAAGGGCAAAGGAGTCCAGGAAGGCTGGACAGTCTTCAAGAAAGAAACCTTAAAGGCACAGATGCAGGCTGTTCCCATGTGCTGAAAGATGAGCTGGCTGGGAAGAAGACCGACCTGGCTGAACAGAGAGCTTTGGCTGGAAGTCAGGAAAAAAAGAAAAGTTTATGACCTTTGGAAGAAGGGGCAGGCAACTCAGGAGAACTACAAAGGTATCGTGAGGTTATGCAGAGAGAAAATTAGAAGCACCGAAGCCCAACTAGAACTTACTCTGGCTAGTGCCATAAAAGACAATAAAAACCTGTTTCTATAGATATACTAGCAACAAAAGGAGGGCTAAGGAGAATCTCCAGCCTTTATTGGATGTGGGGGGAACAAAGCAACAAAGGACAAGGCAAAGGATGAGGTACTTAGTGCGTTCTTTGCCTCAGTCTTTAGTAGTAAGACCAGTTGTTCTCTGAGTACCCAGCCCCTTGAGCTGGAAGACAGGGTCAGGGAGCAGAATGAAGCCCCCATAATCCAAGGGGAAATGGTTAGTGACCTGCTACACCGCTTAGACACACACAAGTCTATGGGGCCAGATGAGATCCACCCAAGGGTACTGACGGAGCTCATGAAAGTGCTTATCATCAAGCCACTTTCCATCATTTATCAGCCGTCCTGGCTAACTGGGGAGGTCCCACTCGACTGGAAGTTAACAAATGTGATACATATCTACAAGAAGGGCTGGGAGGAGGGCCCAGGGAGCTGCAGGGCTATCACTCTGACCTTGGTGCTGGGGAAAGTTATGGAGCAGATCTTCTTGAGTGCCATCACGTGGCACATACACGACAACGAGGCAATCAAGCCCAGTCAGCATGGGTTTATGAAAGACAGGTCCTGCGTGACTCACCTGATTTCCTTCTATGACAAGGTGACCTGCTTGGTGGATGAGGGAAAGGCTGTAGATGTTGTCTACCTAGACTTCAGTAAAGCCTTTCACACCATTTCCCATAGCATTCTCCTGGAGAAACTGGCTGCTCGTGGCTTCCATGGGCATACATTTCACTGGGTGAAAAACTGGCTGGCTGGCCGAGCCCAAAGAGTTGTGGTGAATGGAGTTAAATCCAATTGGCGGCCGGTCACAAGTGGTGTTCCCCAGGGCTCAGTACTGGGGCCAGTTCTCTTTAATATCTTTATAAATTATCTGGATGAGGGGATTGAGTGCACCCTCAGTAAAATTGCAGACAATGCCAAGTTGGGCGGGAGTGTTGCTGTGCTTGAGAGTAGGAAGGCTCTACAGAGAGATCTGGACAGGCTGGATCGATGGGCTGAGGCCAATTGTATGAGGTTCAACAAGGCTAAGTGTCAGGTCCTACACTTGGGTCACAACAACCCCATGCAATGCTACAGGCTTGGGGAAGAGTGGCTGGAAAGCTGCCCAGCAGGAAAGGATCTGGGGGTGTTGGTCGACAGCTGAATATGAGCCAGCAGTGTGCCCAAGAAGACCGACAATCCTGGCTTGTATCAGCAATAGTGTGGCCAGCAGGCCTAGAGAAGTGATGGTCCTCCTGTACTTGACACTGGTGAGGCCGCACCTCAAATACTGTGTTCAGTTTTGGGCCCCTCTCTACAAGAAAGGCATTGAGATGCTGGAGCGTGTACAAAGAAAGGCAACGAAGCTGGCGAAGGGTCTAGAGCACAAGCCTTGTGAGGAGCGGCTGAGGGAACTGAGGTTGTTTAGCCAGGAGGAAAGGAGGCTGAGGGGAGACTGTATTGCTCTCTCCAGCGACCTGACAGGAGGTTGGAGCGAGGTGGGTGTTGGTCTCTTCTCCCAAGTAACAAGTGATAGGACAAGAGGAAATGGCCTCAAGTTGGGCCCAGGGAGGTTTAAATTGGATGTTAGGAAAAACTTCTTCACCAAAAGGGTTGTCAAGCATTGGAACAGGCTGCCCAGAGAAGTGGTAGAGTCGCCATCCCTGGAGGTATTTAAAAGACGTGTAGATGTGGTGCTTAGGGACATGGTTTAGTGGTGGACTGGGCAGTGTAATGTTAATGGTTGGACTTGATGATCTCAAAGGTCTTTTCCAACTGAAATGATTCTATGATTTTCCCTTATCCCTCAGGCACCCCAGTTTTGCCGCTAGTTCGGACAACATCCCTGCCATCTCTCTCTGACCAGCCTTGAGCCCTGTTGCTCTTCTTCCATCTTTCCAGCAAGGCCGCTCACCACCACAGCAGCGGTCACCTGGCAGATGCCAGCTCTGTGGGTATCGATTAGCAGCCATCGCTTGCCACACATGCCAAAGATGGAAAAGGAGCTCTTCATTGAGCACAAGTTCAAAGCTCTTCTTTCCAGGCAAGTGCTTAACGACTCAAAGTCTCAAACAGGAGAGACAAATTATAGCAGAATAAATCACATCACTGCAAGATTGGTTCCAAAGTGCTAAGAGAGGCAACACAAAGTATTAACATTCCTTCTTAACACTGAAACAAGGGATTTAATATTACAAAAGGAGTCTAAGGAACTATTGGAAAAAAAGGCCAAAGGTTTTAAGCCACCTGCTAGTTTTACAGGCTTGGTGAATTCACCTCCTGAACAGTTCGCTGAAGTCCAGAAGTACTTCAGGTCCTGCATCAGCTAGAACATATTTCCACAAAACATGGCCTAAGTACCCCTTGTTTGACCTCCTTTATGTATCTACATATGCTTGAACTTGTGCTAAATGCAGAACTGGGAAATTTTTAAATGCTGAGTCAAGCTCTTAATGAGGAAAATAACGAAAGTCGTAAGACGAAGAGTCCTTTCCATGGTTCCTTTGCAGTAAACCCACTTACATTAAAGACTGGGCTAAATGGTAAAGATGATGTAGAACTGCTATTTTGTGGTGTGGCTGTATGGAAGATGATGCAGCTGATACATACAGAGAATCTGCTTCACCCTGGAGCTGCTTCCATCTCTTGTCATTCCCTGTGCAATGGTCTGGCGTCATGGTGCTTGTAAAAAAGCATCGATTTTTGCAGCAAGCTGATGTCCAGGGAGTGAGGCATTTCACAAGGCGGTGCTGGCGCTCCAGTGGCCACACACCCTGGAGACTGGTTTTTGTGGAGCAAAAAGAGTCATCTTGTGCCCAGAGTAAGGGCTTTGCCTTGCACACACCAGCTCAGCTCCCTAGCTGGTGCCTCCGTCCCTTTATTCTAGGAAGCCAAAGCAATATTGCCCTCCACTGGTCCTGAAACTAGTTTAGCTGCTAATGCGAGTTGGACAAAATCGTTGTCAGTACCATCAGGGGCACTTTGAAACCAAGAGTCGGATTCCTGAGGCATGTTGATGTTGTTCCGTCTGTGCTAGGAGCTCTTGCTTTTCAGCCTCAGCTGCAGCAGGGACAGTCATTACGAGCGGCGGTGGCGTGACTGCACAGCAGGAGGGGTGTACGAGCAGCCTCGCCTCCTGCGGCAGCCAGTGCTCTGCGAGGGATTTTTGGTCAGGGGTTCTGCTGCTCAGCTTTCACTCAAAGCAGATGGAAACCACTCAGCATGAGCTCTGGCATTGTCCAGCTTGAGCCTCCCTACTGAATGGATTTGCTGTCATCAAACAGCCACATTCCCATCAGGGAAAACTTGCAGGTCCAGATTGCTAAACCTTGCGATACTATGTTGAAAACCCATGTTTTAACGTATTATGTCTGCTGATTCTCACTGCTGGCTGAAGAGAAGGCAAGAAGCCCTACTTGCAAAACCTCTGGGCACGCCCTACACGCACTGGCTCTGAGGCACCCAACGAAGCCAGCATCACTTGAATAACCCGGCCAAGCACCAGCGTCCAATAGCTCTATGCTAACAGCAAGGGAGATGAAATACTTCCCGTGACGCTTTGAGGACCATCCGAGGGCCGTGCAGGCGGCGGTGGTCTCTGCAGGCTGCAGGTTTGTTCCTTGGGAGTGTGGAGTGAAGGTGTGTGGCACCGGCGAGCTTCACCTGTGTGCCAGTGACATGGAGAAAGCATGTTAGATGATAGGTATTTCTGGTACGGTGAGCAGGAGTGAAATGATTAACTGTCCTGGCATTTAAGTGACCATAATTAGGCTTCCCATGAACAGCCCTTTGAGATAAATAATAGAAATTCACACCTATCTGGGTCCCACAGTTTTTCAGTCTATTTGGGGCAGGCTGAAATTAGGTGTGTAAATCTCCTTGAGCACCTTGGGCACTCTGCAGTTGTCTTAAGGAGCTGTGGCAGTCTCTGGCTTGCCTCTCTAGTTCAGTCTTTTAACCTGCTGTTCTGAGCATCACCTCCATGAATAAAGATGTTCCTGGTTTGCAAGGCACGCTTCCCGGAAAATTACTCTTCTAAGGACCCACAAATGTTACTTCCATCCAAAAACGTATGCCTCTGAGCACAGCTTGATACACCTAGAATAACTGTGGGAAATAAATCCAAGACTGCCGTGGCTGGTTGAAGTACAAAAGACTTTAATATTGATATGTTTATTGTGACATATCAGTAAGAAAAAACGTCTTTAATTTCTATCATCGGTTTCTTTCAATGAAGGTGGAAGAGGTGCATGAGAGCAGCTCGGATGCCAGAGAGGTTTCTTGCAGAATTAAGGACTTAATTTTAGAATAATTTCCAATAAGTCACCAGGAAAGATTATGGGCTGAGAGTTTTTGCAGGATATTAAGAATTATATCTCCCCTTCCAGAGCTATCTGCAAATCCTGTGCTGGCATGATAAATAACCCCATGGTTACCAAAAGACGGGGAGCAACCAATGTCCTTGCAGACTAGAAGAGGTCTGTTTTCCGGACATCGAGGTAGTGAGAGCTACGGTTGTTGTTCTAATGCTGTTAATGGGCGACAGTATGCTAATTAGTCAGATTAACTAAGCGGGTGAGTCATGCACTAACCCTTCTTGAAAGCAAGTGCCCATTTTGAGATGCTAAATGAGAACATAAATGCAATCAGGCATAGAATTCTTGAAAGATAAGGCGAGAGCAGACCTGCTTGTTAATGGAGCCAGTGAAATTAATTCTGCTTTGGAAAGGGGTGTGCTTTTTCATATTCAGGGTTCATTTTAGTGGGGTAGGGTTCAAAACTGTCAGATCTACACAGTGCATTTCACTCAGGTCTAAGTAGTTTTAATGACCTAACAGAACAAAGATAGTTCTGATATTCTCTGCTAGGCTTGCACCTTCGGAAATACTTTTTTTTTTTTTTAATTAGAGGCATTCGGATGTTTCAAATGAAGACAAAACTATAATATTCTGGAAAAACAGAAAGCCCTCTCATCTATAATTGATGGGAAAGTATTAGAAATGTTTATTGTGAATGCTCAAGCTCTTATACTGAAAAACTGCAGACTCCCTACATTTGAGAAGTTGACATCGATGCTCACAGGGACCGCCGGTGTGGTCCTGCTGTGGTGCTGGGAGTCACTGCCGATGGCAAGGAAGGGAGGACCGGGTGCCCTTCTGTGGAGAAGACCAGTGCCGTTTTTAGGTGTGTGTGATCCCTTCCTTTCTTGGTGGCCACCCGCTATGTGCATGTTAGCCCATTTTAACCTTTTTCTCTTCATCATTTATAACGGTGTATCCATCAAGGAAACGCAGAAGTGGTGCTAGCAGCCATCACACGTTGTCTGCGATACTTTGGGTCCTGAGCTAAACACGGCTCAGACAGCTGGGCGGCCCCGGCCTCTGGTCTGAAATCCCTGTCAGCTTTCCAAGTGTCTGACGTGGCGAGGGGAGGAAGCCCCAGGCCTGGCTTCTCGTAGCTGTTCAACGATCACACCTGTACATAGACTTTGCTTGAGCCAGCACCTCCAGCAGTCCTCGGGCACAGTGGGGGTTGCAAAATGCACGCCACCGGGGATGAAAGCAATGTCTCCATGCATGTGCGAGTGCGTGGGGCAGTCGGGCACGATGCCTGGGGGCTTTCTCTGGTCATTAGGACCCTGAGAAAAAATACAGACCTTACCACAATTCCCCTTGGGCACTGAATTCACCACGAAAATATTCCGTCTCATGCTTGTTTTTTGAACACGCTCTGTTGACTCATCGTTTGCCACAACTGGTAACTTTTCTTAAAGATTTCCGAACCTTCCAGTCAATCTCAAGGCAGGTCCTGGGCAGCAGGACTGCTAGGAATGCCAGCTCCATTAGTCTGCCTTCTTTTCTAACCCAAAGTGTTTCCAGCGCCACTGCAATGGCCACCAGTTTCCACCCCAAAGGTGGCTGCACCTAGATGACTGGTGAAGTGATCCCTATATATATTTGCAATTCTCTGAAGTGCCTTGAGGCTTGCAAAAGGCACTATATAAATCAATTAATAACAATATCAGAGGTCAGTCAGCCAATAAGAATACAATTTAGTTTAATGAGAGATAAATAAGACAGACAGAGTGAGAAGGGAAGGGAGCTACAAGGCTCCCTACTCGGTGCCAGGCTCTAAACAGACCAGCTCCCTGCTTTATCGCAGTGATCATCAGAAACACTGAAGATAATTGTGTCATTGCCATTTCTTAGTCCAGTGTAATATCTATTACTGGTTTTGATGTCTTACTCAGCTCTGTACCAGTATGATTTTAGGAAGAGTGTACATTATTTTCATGAAAACAAATATGAGCATGAGGAAGCATTTTTCCCTTGCGTGCAATTCCTACTAAAGAATTTACATTCTTCTAATTTACTGGTTTACTGCACCACTTAGTGCACTCCTGAGATGTGCAGAATGTCCTCGCAGTTAAGAATGTGCAGATGAAATTTACCCTTTTTGCACTGAATCCCTCACTCCTTCCTTGGAAGTCACCATGCTCTTTCCTCCCTCTAAATCTCCTTTAACCGCTCTAATAGATTATTCTGCGTAGTTACAAAATGGATCCAAAATGGATGGTTGGTAGTTTATTTGGAATTTGGGGTAGTTATGCATTTTTGTGACCAGTCTGGTACTAAACAGGTGAGTGGAAAGGCTTTGTTTTACATTTGATTCTTTTTATTATATGGGACTGTGGACGGAGGAATGAAAATTCTCCACAATTCTCCCCAGACAAAAAGTTGGGCTATATCACCCTCATCAAAGACACACAGGACATGGGGAGATAACCCCCGGTGGGGTAGGGAAAGGGATAAGGGAGGCATGCCTGGCAAAACAGGAAGGTATTTTGTGTTCGTGCCACACCAGCACACAACCTGCAAAGCCTCTTGTTGTGTCCGTGTCCACATGAACCTGTTGGGATGTGCTGGATGATTCCCCGGGCCCCACTGCCCTGGTTATGCATGCTGAAGAGCTGTTAGGGAGGGCGGCAGCTCCTGTACAGCCCCTGCACATGGCCTTTCTGGGGGCACAGAGGGAGTACGCACATGGATACAGGTGCTGAGAAATGTTCCAAGGCTCAATACTATAGAAACAGCCAGTAGCAGCAGAGCATGAAACACGTGGCTCAAGGAGAATAAAGCAGTATGAAACACTGTTGGTGAGCAAGCCCATAGCTGTAGGGCAAGGCTGACTTGGGCTAAAATTTGACACAGTTTAGTGTAGCATCTGCAGAATCTGCTTACGTTGTTATTCCCAGAAACCTCTCTCTTTAGCTGTGTCTGCATGCACTGCATGTCTCCTTGCCTGGCAATTGCCTGCAACCTGCTTTAACTGGATACTTGTCCAGACCTCAAGCCCTGGCCACGATGAAAGGAGGCAAAGGAGGCAGAAGAGACCTTCCTAACGCTCTTTGGCAAAAGCCAAAACGAAATGGAGCTGACTTCCTGCACATCAGCACTTCTGAGGTTGCATCCCCCAAAAATTCCACGTAAATTTTTGAGCCCTTTCATGTGCCTCGCAACAGAAGCCTGTGCAAATCTGGGGCTGTCTGCTTCACACTTAGGTAATCCACTTGCAGCAGCTCAGATCTGGACATGAAAACATTGCTTCTGCAGGGGGGTTGCTCTTTGTTCTCTCTCCCCCGTGCCAAAAAAAGCCAGCCCTGAATACCGTGACAAAGGATTAGCTTGAGCTGAGGCCAGGCTGCAATGTAAATAGCCAGACAGAGAACAGAATGGCTTCTTTTATCAAACTTAACATCCCAAAGCTCTACTGATTTCATTGTCATTATGGTGGTGATTAATTTGACCCAGAGTACCGCCACCCACTGTTAAAGCCTTCGCTGCATCCCTGTTGATAGCTCTCATGACAGAGATTATGGTCTGCCACTGCGTTGTCCATAATTAGTACTTGTCAAAATGAGATTTGCCTATGGTAGCCCACCGTCCGTGAGGAACCCATTCATAATTAAACGCTCTTTGGAAAATAGAGGACAGTTCATCCTCTAATTGGAACCAGCAAGTACTGAATAAAGACTCTTTTTCTCATCTATTAAGTGTTGTTCCAGGTCTGAATAATGATTTGGTGAGTCCTCTCCATAGCCGTCAATGAGCGTCCCCTGGTGAAGTATGAGGGTGCTGATTCTGTTCTGCAGCTGAGTCCTAAAATGTTTGCACGGTTAATTCCCTAAAACAGCGTCGTTTCATCACTTCATCTGAAACGGGGCCAGGGCCAGGGCACAGTCACAGTCCCCGTCCAACCGTGGAGGCTCAGGAACCACATCCAGTATTGCTAAGGATTGCAACAAAAGGTTGTCTGATTACGCTGTGAACTACAGGGCCAGTGCACGGCATTTGCCAACATGAGACATGCAATTAGCCAGAAGTATCTGGTCTTGCTAAGTCCAGGTCGAGAAGTTCCCTCACATGAAAAAAAGGGAGGAACGGAGAGGGAGAACGGGTGAAAAAAACCCCTCAGTCAGAACGAGATACAATTCAGAGTAAAACGTGATTCGGCATTTTGGTTAGACACAACTATTTTTCTCCAGTACAGTAACTCGGCAACTATAAGTGGGTCTGACCCAGCTCATGTTGAAGCCCCCAGCTGCCTGCGAGAAGGCAGGGCAGAGCTGAACTTGGTTAGATTTGAAGCAGGTCCAGGCCACCGCACAGAGCCCGGCTGCATCATGAGATGCATCCGGGATGGACACAGAGGTGGTAAGTGCTCTCAGAATAAGTAACCATGCTGGGATCAACTGAAGTTGATGGCCAATGACATTTTTCACAGAACAAACAGGAGAGCTGGTGGTTTTGTGATTAGAAGCACGAATCCGTATAGCTACGAAAATTGTTCTCACTCAAGCTACCTTCTAAAAACGAGAGGAGGGAATCTGGAGAATGACAGCCTTGTGCTCGTCAAAATAGACCGCTCTTGGAGAAATGTTGTATCTTTTCATTTCAGGCACTGACAGTGCTCAGTATGTCTTGAAACCAATGGAATACATAATGGCAAAGGCGAATGCTTGAAGAATAACTCCCAAGAGGTGGTGGTGTGCCAGACATAGTTCTTCACAAATATCTTTCATTTTATTCCACTAAAAGAAGCAGAAGAGCTTAAAAGACAACAGTAGTTTTTGTCTAAGTGCCCAGCCACTGATAAAAGTGCCACACCTTCCTACAGCAGGTTAATTAATCTTTATGCAGTCCTGTATGTAAACACTATGCAATGAAGCTTAGCGGATTGGCCTCTGTACCAAAATCCTGCACAGCCAGATTTATGGCTTTCATCCTCATCTTCAGTGGGAGTGCCGTTAAGAAGAGGATGTTTCATCTTGAATAGTGCCAAAATATCGGTCTGATCGGCTCTGACCTGAGCGAGTTACAGGGAGGCTTAGTGAAGGAAAGACCTTCAATCCGTTGCAACCCTTGGCTGCATTACTGCGTGTTAGACAGAAACCTGCTGGTCTTCTCTGCGCTGGTTGAAGCACAGCTGAAGATGCAGGCCAGCTGGAGATAATCTAAAAAGGGAAAAATCAGACTGCCAGTAGATGTAAAATTCATACTCGGGGAGGAGAGACTGAATCACAGGGTTAAAGAAAAGTGAAGACTGGTAGTCTCTAGGTTTGAAAAAAAAAAAAAAGCTGCTGCAAAAAGAGTGTGAATAAACAGTTCTCCTCATCCACTGAGAGCAAGAGAAGGAAAAGCAGCTTTGAAGGTTGTGTCATTTGTGCAATTTTTAGATGACTTAATTTAATTTATTTTTAATTAATAATTTAAATTTTTGGAAAATATTTGTTTTCTCTTTTAGGTTCTTCCTGGAATCGTCTCTTTAAACTAATGAGACATTTAAGCTAGACATTAGGAGACATTTTCTAATGATGACAATGACTACATCCCGTCACACATCGCTACGAAGGTTAGGCGAGTCAGCAAACGTCTGCTGGGAGTGTGCCGGGAACTGCCAAGCCCGCCGGGGAGGCCGGGGATGACCTCGGCAAGCCCCAGTCAGTCCTGCTTCCTGTCACTCCAGCAAGTCTGAAGATTTACTTTCACCCTGAAGGTAATCAGTCAGTCGTGATTTTGACCTACAGTTTAATGTGCTCTCTTGCTATAGTTACAGACATCCTCCTTCTGGTTATGCTCCCTGCTGTGACTAATGGGATCTTTGCAGTTAAAGAGGTGGTTTTTAAAGAAAAAGCTCCAAGTTTCGGTGCTGTTACCAAGTTTACAGCTTTAGCAAAACCAGCTTCACAACAATCGTTACTATGGCCTGTGAACTTAACATTTTTTGGCTGCAGATGCATATGTGTGTATTTATAACACCTTTCTCAAAACCCCTAAATACACAGGAAGCAACAATTTTTTGTTACTCTTTATGCAATGGATCATCACTTTGGATATTCGCAATTCAGTGATGTATGCCTAAAGTTTACTTCATTCATACAATATTCTTAATCAGCCAAAGTCTTTTGAAAACGGAATTGTTTTGCACAAATGCAAACAAAAATGGAAATGAGTTTGCAAAGAATCAGGAACTGAATACCACACAAGATACCAAGATGCAAAAGAAGCTTTACAAATACAATCATTCCAGTCTGTTTTTCTGGAAGGTGTTTAAGGGTGACACGAGGAACCATTTGTTAAAGAGAAAACCACAAGGATTTTAAAGGTATTTTGCAGAATACCTCAACCATTAATATTCCTTTTAAAAACACTGCAGTGATTGAAGGTAGTTCTTCAAAATGAAGAACAGGTTTTTAGATTAAGTGATGAGGCCACTTTGAAGAAATTAAACTTTTTTTTTGTTAGTGTGCAGATGCTGAAGGAAAAGAAAAAATTTCAGAAAATGCTGCATTTGTTTAAATTTCTTTCCCTTGTTTGCACTTTCTAAATAGGTTGCCTGTATCTGTTCACCTCTAAGGTCAATTAAATTCAAGAGCAGCAGATCACAACTGCTAATGCTACTTGACCAAAATTTCTACTCTGTGTGGCAAGAAAATCAGCAGAATGTAGCTTAAGTTTTGCTTTTCTTTGCTAGATAAGACTGCAGATATCATCTGGATGCTAATTGGAGTCATTGTACAATCTTGTTAGATGCCCTGTTCTCATTCAATATTGTGGCAGGTAACACAGTACCTGTGTTCTTCAAGAAAGGATCAATGCCACAAAGGTAGTTTTCTGCTGCAGGGAGAAAACAGACAATTAGAAAATCACTATTTGTATGTTTACACTGGTTGACCACATAGCTTCAGAAATACACAAATATATCAGTACCAGAAGTCTCCTCTCGTTTTACTTTGCAATTCAGGAATGCTTTATTAATCAACACAAGATGCATTCATTGAACTGGATTAATCCTGCATAAGTAATTTTGAAATTTCCTGCTGAAGTTATTTTTCATTTCTGGGAACAAATCATTTATTTGGATTTTCATATATCAGGATCACAGAGATTTGCCACAGTCAGATTTTAATTTTAGTTACATCTGAGCTGGCTTATATATTAGGGCACACAGTTTTGCATGAGAGCATCTTCTAAAATCTGTAATTGGTGTGGAACACTGACACGCACAGAATACATCTGACAAGGTCCAGAGAGTTAGGTTCAGTTTCGCTGATCAACATCTATGCTGCAGATTAACTGAATCTTTTATGGCATTACAAGCCCTCCAGAATTCATTAGTGTACTTTCCCTTTCTGCTAACCACTCTGACTTCCAGCGCTGCCGTCGCTGCCTCCTTGGTCCGGACCCGAGAGGCTGAGACGCTGGCTCTTTTCTGCAGCTGCACTAACAACAGAAATGACAATGAGTATCTTAAAACTGCTCAGGAGCGTGTACGTTGGCAATTACCATCTTGCCCTCTTTAGCGCTGTTTGGGATTTCTGTCTCCTTTGTCTGTACCTGGAAAGCTCGATTTAAATTGCAAGCTGAAATATGGTCTGTCCCTTAAAAGCAAGAGAACTAGAGTACTATACTGGTGAGTGATTATAATGCAATACAAACCGGTATATATAATGAGGTTTGGCATGGATTTTTCTCAGAAGTCAGCTCACAGATGCAGCTAGCTCAGTAAATCATTGTATTAAAAGTGGGAAGGGGAACAAACACGTGGAGGAAAGCAATGCCGGCTTTTGGGAGGCGGGTGCGCAGTACCTTTAATACAATGCTATAATAAATGAAAGGTTTATTTCTGAAATGCCACCTTTGCCCTCCTTAAGGGCACGCGTATGGGTTGCAAGTCAGCAGCAACGCAGGCTTCTCATGCTTGTCGGGCAGTGGATGGGACCACAGCCCAGGGCCAGGGAAATAGCTCCATTCACCAGTCTGTTGTTTTCCAGGCCCGGCTCCACGGAGTACTGAAGCAAGTTTGTCATGCTAAGTAGGAGAAGAAGAAAAATGCTTGGCAGGAGGAACAGCAGAGAAGGAGGAGAATGGAGGAACACTTCAGGTGTCCAGCTCCCAAAGACGACTCTCATCGGAGGATCAGAAATGGAAAGGACACTTCTCTCCAGCCCAGTGGGGACTGGGACTTGTGACACATCTGCTCTTCTTGTGCTTCTCGCTACCAGCGGCAGCAGCTCTCCTCCCTCGCCACAGGTGCTGGCCGTAGTTGGGTGCTTGCCGCAGCCCAGGCACCGCAGAGAGGTGCTGCTTGGGCGTCTCTCTCATGATTTTTGTTGTGCTGAAGACCATGCATTTAAAGCTTGAACACTGCAAGTGTACTGCAAGTACTACTCAAGAACTCTGCCGATTTGATCCTTCTGCCTGACAGCTAGACCACTGTAAATGATTAGGTGAAGAAAACAGGAGCAGTACCATCACCAAGTGCTTATTTAGTTTCATGTCCATTTCATGTCCTCTTTTACTGCATTTTTGTATGTTTCTCTTCTGCTCTTTGTATCGCCTCTCTTGTAGTTTCTTTCCAGGCTTGCTCTGATGTGTGCTTCTCAGAAACCATCTTTGCCTTCCTCGTTACCCTAGCCCTTACTTNACTGCATTTTTTTATGTTTCTCTTCTGCTCTTTGTATCGCCTCTCTTGTAGTTTCTTTCCAGGCTTGCTCTGATGTGTGCTTCTCAGAAACCATCTTTGCCTTCCTCGTTACCCTAGCCCTTACTTTCTCTGTGCCCTTCATCCATAAGAACATGCCACTTTCTCCTATTGCAAGCTCTTGTTTTCTATTTTTTCCATTCATTCTTACCTCTTCTTTCTCGCTTCATTCCCTTCCTTTCTAAATCGTATCTCTGCTGCTTCCAGCTTCTCCTCTTCCTTCTCCTCCCCCATTACTTTAAAAAATATGCATAAATCTCTCTTCCTTCCTTTCTCTTCTGAAATAAACTCGTTAATGAAACAGTCCTATTCATTGGGCTATCTTACCGTAGTTGCTGCTGGCTCGCCTTTCCTTTCCTCAGAAAAGATTCGAACAGGACTGATCCCCTCTCGTTAGACCACGCTCTTTCATTGCACCCTCAGCCGCCCCCCAGCACAGCTCGCACTTGCTCTAAGCACGGGTGTCAGGGACTGCCTTTTTGTTTGCTCGGGGCACCCGCTTGGTTTGTTTGCACAGGAGGGTTCTGTTCCATGACAAAGGTTGGTAGGCATTGGTACATGATACGTGTAGTATAGTAAGTGGTATTGATAATGATTCTGCTTCCTGCCTTTACCTTGTCTTCTCAGCCTGGCAATACCTCTTGTCCCAACTCCTCTACTGCTCACCTGTGCCAGCACTTCCTCTCCAAGAATGGAAATACCCATAGTTAGAAGGGTCAGTCACCAGGGAAGGGACATTTTGAAGAGGGAAGAAATTGTCACAACTAGCATTAAATTCCTCAAAGCAAGACTGCACTTAACAGAGCAGCATCCTCTTCACTTATCTTACCATGGGACGGAGCAACGGGCCGAGCGGCGCAATGCAGAGGCATTTCACAGGCGTACGATCGCGTAGGCAGGCTTGTGAGGTCCGACCCTGCCCGCGGGCATGCATGCGGGGCTTTCCCTGCTGGAAGCACAGGTCAGGCATGTGGGCTCAGGGAAAGACTCTGACTCACTACATTTTACTGCATCGCTACACTTACAACACAGAGTAATGACACTCGGAGAACAACGAAGCTGTTATGTATGGCCGCAAAATAAAAGAAGTTTACGCATCTACATGATAAAAAAAGTTCCAAAGAATTTAATGTAGATATTATTTATACATACACTTTATAAGTAGGAATATGGCAGACAGTTGAATTAGTACATAAAGTTTTATTTAAAGTTTCCCCCCTACAAGCAAGCTTCATTTACACAGTCTAGTACTGTACAAAATTTACATTCTTTTTGTGACTTATTCAGTTAGCACTTTCCTTGGTCATGCCTTCTGAAAGATAGAAAGATTTAAATACAGTCCTCATAAGTCTTTTAATTATCTTGGTAAAAAAAAGAACCACTTAAAAGGACAACAAATATCCTTTAAAAATGGTACGTTTTAGTAGAGACAGGTGACAGTCAGTGTTTAATGGCAGACCTTATCTTGATCTTAAATGTCATTCTACGTTTCCTCATTTAGTATCTTAACAGTTTCCTTTTAATATATATTTGTATTTATATACTTTCAACAGGAAAGGAAAAAAAAAGTCATGATTGCACCAAATATATTTTACAAGGGATCCCTTGGATCTGAACAATATAAATAAATACAAAACCAACTAAGATTGCACTATATAGTAGAAATGGATTGAGATTTCAGGATATACACTCCACCTTTTATGAGTTCCTTAGTGATGCTCACTGGAAAATTCCCCAATGGACATTCAAATATTAACATCTTCAGATAATTATTTTGTTTAAAGATTTTTTTCCAGGTGTGCAGCTACCTCATCAGTTGGGTTATTGCATTTGTATGGTACCAGTCTTTACTGCATTACTCCAATTTTACAACTGTGTAATTCTGCTGCAAGCAAGGGAGTTGCACTGCAATAAAACTGGACTGATGCCAGAGAGAAACAGCCCCATGGTATTTGCTCTCCGTTATTTATACTGCTCTCAAGGTTCAATACATAGTGCAGTTTCTGTGTACGTTCGCCCTCTTTCTACTTTGCAAAGCAAATAATGAATTCTTCCTCCCGTCTATTGCTTCTGCAGCAGAAACCAACCTCCAGTAGTTGGCTGCTCCTTGCTTAATGCACTAGCATGAAGTCCTATCGTGAAAGATATGTGCAGGCTTGAAAATGCAGGGTCTGAGTCTCCTTTGCCTTTTATCTGGTGCAGCCAGTTACAACTAGGCAAATTAAAGCCAGATTCTTAGCTGACATAAATGAAAGTACATCCATTGGCTTCAATGGAGCAATGTCAGTTTACACCAGCGAAGAGGATGGTGCTGAGGGTAATGGATGCAGCACCGGTAAACCACAATGGAAGAATTATGCATATACTTTGCTGAGGTGTAGATGATTATGTTAACTGCAAGGTGGTGAAGAATCAGGCACAGATTTTGTCACTGCTTTTGCAAAGCCAGGAAAGAAAGATGTAAGCTTAAAACATGGAGAGTCTGATTTGTGCAAGCAACTATGGGTTCATGCAGCGAGTCCTAAATGCTACTGGTCCCATGTGGTAGCATTCTGAACTCGCTTTGCAATGTGTAAGTAATTACACAGGCTATAAGGCAGTGGAAAGTCTAGCCTCACATGACTTTGGATCAACAGTAAAAATCTTTCAGAGTACATTTTAAGATCAATCACAGTGGAGTGTTTTAACTACTTACCAGTGCCTCCCCAAAATTGTACATAATCATTTAAGAGTCCAAAGAAATGTATTTACAGTTAAATGCAGTCTTCTTGTCTTTCTTTGGAAGCAATTAGCGTGGCTGCTCCTATCTAGCGAAAAGTAAGGGCAGGTTCTGGTGCTTTGTTAAGCGGTCATAGAAATAACCTAATTTACACACCCAGAATTTAAGGTGTAGGCCAAAATTTCCTTTATAGTACTGTAAAAACAGCCATTCCATGTGATTTCAGTGAGATGACTCTGACTTTACACAAGTGTGATTAGAAGAATTTGATCCTAATCCTTAAGCTGCTATTGCAAGAAGTGCTCTGTAAAGCATGGCTTTCATTGTAGTCTGCTTTCCGCTGCACTTACACATGGGGACTTTGAAGGCAGAACGTATTAGATGCCAAGCTGTGCAAAAACTGAACGGCATTTCTTTACCTTTTATAATCTTCTGATGCTGTGTTGCTTGCAGAGCATGTGAAGTAGCTGTAGGTTAGGATTACAGAGGAGGAGACAATTCTGCAATGCAGTGTGAGCTTTTCACTATCTGAATTCTGAAGCATTCATGAAAACAACATCCTCATGACTTCAACACAGATCACATGCAGGTAGATACAATGCACAATACGGATCTTGTCTCTTCAGGCTGTATTTGAACATTTAGCCTTCATTTTTTTTTAAAGTTAAATTTGACGTGAGGAATATCTCTGCAGCAGGAAAAAGTTAGAATCAGTCTGAAATGTTCGGTGTGTTCTAGCTGCTTGCTTCGTAAGACACCAGCATCTATCTGAGATGGGACAACACTTGGTTTTTCTTTCCTTTTAGTTTGCTCCTAAAGCATAAATATGGAATAAGGGGTCAAGTATGGTAGCTTTAACAGGAATCCTGTTCTAATAAAATATTTACGTCACCCGTCATTACTTTCCCAAATGCAGTGTGTTTTTTTCAGTTTAGACTTTTCCAAATCAGTGTTCGTGTCAGCGCTCCTTGACTATCATTTGTTGTATGGTACGCAGGCTGGCAATATGACAGTTGAACAAGCAGGTCCTGCAAGTGGCTCAGCAACATCTCCTTCTAGTTCTGTCCAAGTCCCCTTCTCAGGACTATAGCAAATAGTAGAAGATTTGTAGGCACCCTGTAACAGAACAGAAAGTCATATTAAATGCGGCCTAAGTAAAATCCAAGTCACACATCAGCTTTAAAGATGAAAAGCCACATTCCAAAGTGACTTGTGGTTTTTGGGCCCCACCTTAAGAGCCCTTCAAGAGGTTTGGTTTTCACATGGGCTGAGTGCCCAGATTCTGCAAATCAGGCTCCTTTACAAGCGACTTAGAAGCAGAGCTACAGGCATACAGTCACATCAATCACTTTTGCCAAACTTAATCTGATTTTTGTATTACTCCATATCAGTGAATACAGCCTGATAATAACTCACTGAAGTAGAAAAGCACAAAGGTGAAAAAACACTCCACGTTCTCAACAAGTTGAAAACCAAACCAAAACCTGTCCCTGAAGCTACTTCATCCCTCATCTCCCCTCCATCTTGTCTGAGTAATATACACACTGGCCCCAAGAGCTCAGAAGGAACGGAAGGGTCATTGCAGAAAGCAGGTACGCACCATACTCCAGCTGTAGCCTCCTACAAGGTAAATGCTGTCATCAAGGACTGCGCAGCCAGGGCCACTGCGACCCTCCAGAATGGGAGTCTGGAGGATATTCCACTGGTCGCCTTTTGGATCGTAGCATTCCACAAGCATTACGTCGAGATGGGAGAAACCTGCATGAGGGCATTGAGAAAGGAGAACGTGCATTATGACGCACTATTTTAGTATTTGTTTTACTGTTAAATTTATTAAATTACAGTTACAACTATATTATTACAATTATAACATCATTGTTAAACTTCCTTCTAGAAAATACTGCCATATACGTTTAAGCCATCCTCGGTAATGTTGAAGTCCCATTATTTCAGTTCAAATAAACCTGTTGAAAGCTTTTACCATTAGTTCTACAGTCTTCTACAAATCACAAGTACATATAAAACCTGAACAGATCAGAAAGTAACATTCGGTAATAATCTGTCAATGATAGAAGCATATTCGAGCAATATTTGTCCACATCTATCAGTGCTAATGCGAGTTTGAACATGTAGAAGACTGTCCTGGCAGTATTTCTCAAAGGTCAACAGATCTGATCTATTCAAAAGTCAACAGATTAAATCTCGCTCAGAAATCAATGTCTAACAAGTCAAGGTGGAGCTTAAACAACAGATGTCCCTTTGTTCCAGAGGGACAAGGTGCTTAGCACGAAAGACGTGATGTTCAGGACCAGTTTCAATTTTCAAGCTCATTTAAGGTGTACCCTAAGCACGCAGCTGTGATGATGTGACACAGTCTTTACGGTGACAGAAAATGTAACAAAAAACCCCAGTGGCCCCATCCCTCCCACGCGACTGCTGCTTTGCAGTCACCACAGGGTGGATGGGTCTCAGCTCAAGACTCTCAAGCTGTATCAGTTAAGCAAGATGAACACAGACATAGAACTCAGGAGTCTTGGTTCCTGCTCCAATATTTAGACATTTCCCTATCTTAAACTAGCTTCTTCATCAGAGCACCACAGTAAAATTATGGCTTTCTTAATACGCTGGGATGCTTTACTTGACACTACTGTCTTCACCATCATGGTATGATACAAAAGAGAAGATTCTCTGGAAAAGGGCATTTGGTGATATTAGTACTTAACAATGATGCTGCTTGTATGGGTAGTACTTATGTCAGGAATGAGTAGCTGTGATGAAATAATTTTTCATTGCTGTAACGTTTTCAAGGGGCCATAGAAAGGCCACCACTGGAATCTGTCAAAAGCTCCGTAATAAACTGCGGTACGGCCATGACTCACTGTGATGATGCAGTAAATGCACTGCTGACACCAGTATACAGATCCAGCTTCACAAAGGAGGGCTTTGCCACGGAGCCCTGCTCTTCCCCGCTCCGGTGGAGAATTTGCAGCATTTCATCTGCATTTCAGTCCCCTCCTCCCTTTCCTTGCAGTTGCTCCTTTTGTTTCACCGTACAGAAGAAACCAGTTTTCCAAAAAGCCCTTGTACCAGGTGGCGTTCCAGAAGCCTAGGTGTTAAATACCTCTCACAACAGCGAGCAACTCATACATTACAAAGGCACCTAGGGCAACACCAATAGAAGCAAAAATGCAATCTTTACTAGAAGTTCCTTCTTTCCTGGAGGATGGCAGGTGAAACTGGGTGGAAAAAAAGGTGGCGGCAGGATGGAAGCAATTCAAGCCTATGCAAACCAAAGCATGTGCTTTAGCTATAGAAGGGGGGTGACATGTTGACTTCTACTTTAGTAGGAGAAAAAGCCAACACTGTGGAGCAACCTCTACAAAATTTGCAGGTGCGTGTGTGCAGACAGCTTTTAACCCCTTCCCCCTGAAAAGTTCGGTCCAGGAACACCCATCACAACTGGGAGTGGGACGTGGAGGCAGAGCAGCCCTGCACCTGGCTGCAGGGGTTTATGCACCAATACTATTTACCAGGGAAAATTTACATCTGAGACTTTGTCCTCCACATGCTCCACAGGCACTCAGATCTTCAAAAGCATCATGTGGCTTCAGAGCCTCATGGGGACTCGGGTCCTGGCGTCATCCAGGCACATGGCCTGGTGTTACCGGCAGTTAACATCACTTTTTCTTTTCGCATTACAATTTTATCTTTTGTTGTTGTCAGCCTTTACTTTGTGTTAAGCAAGAAGGGAGAAAGAAGAAAAAATGTGAATATAAACTGTCAAATATTGTCACAGGACAAAGGAGCAGGAGCTGTGCTTTTTGTCTAAGTGGCTGGATTAAGCAGATTCTCTTTAGCAGTAACAGCAATGGCATGTAGGTATTAAGACAAAATACCAGATGCCTAAGCAGTAGTTCTTTTAATACGAGATCTTTTCAAAAGATGAAAACAAGAGACCTCTAAAAAGAATGATAATTAACAAGCTACATTTAATACTAAAAAGGGATCAAAAGAGCTTAGTCCTAATATTTAATGCCTGGAGGTTTTTTTTCTCTTCATTAAATCAGGAGCTTGGTTTTGTGCGTTGCTCTGAATAAAGCTCTCTAACTGCACATTTTGGAACATGATTTACAGAGGAAAATATTGCTGGTACTTTCGGGTCAAAGAATAATCTGTTTGTTTCATTGAATTCTTGGTAATGACAAATTGTCCATGCCTTTGAGTAATGGAAGCTCCCATTTTTATTATCTAAAGCATTCATTACTCATATATTTAATGTACTGTTATAATTTTAAAATAATTTGCATTAAATGTTTCTGAAATTGCTGGCTCAAGTGTCCTGTTAAATTGTGTTGCCTGGTTTTTAATGTATTTAACAATGACTCTCAACAAAAATATTCTTTATCAGGAGATGGGGGACACGGAAATGCTTTTTCACTATTAAAAATGTGACCTTTCAAATGGTTTCCTCCAATTGCATACAGTCGATCATTCATTACAGCCAAAGTGTGGATTGCTCGCTTTGTGTTCATGTCCTGTTTTCGGGCCCAGACGTCCATCACAGGGTCATAGCAGTACAGCCAGGGGACATATTCTCCATTGTGAACACCTCCTGCAAAGTGAATATACCTCTGTTAACTAATGTAAATAAAGACATTGCGCTGCAGCACGAATTTAGCTCTATGATTCTGCATTCTGGGGTTTCTGTTGTTGTTGTTTTGGGGTTTTTTTCGTTATATAGCGGGAATTATAAAAGACACTGGCCTGAAATATATATCTTGCCATTGTGAACAGCTCCTGCATGGGCTGCCAAAGGTTGCGGTAAGGAAGACACGTAACGCCACTCGTTTGTCTCCAGATTGTAGCACTCCACGCTGGACAAGTAGCCAGTTTCATTTCTTCCACCGATTACGTACAAGTTCTTGTCAAGGCGACAGGCGTAGAAACTGGCTCTCCTGGAGGACAGGGCAGAACAAAACAAAACAAACCAACGACAAACCAATTAGCCGTGTCAGCCGTGGTTTCTTCCTCTCCCGTTGACTCCCTGAATAGCTGCTCCTTCAAATGCTACTTCAGAAATAAGCGTCCAGGAGCTTGACATGCTTACAGCTATCCTAGAGACTGTGGCTGCTTTGCTAATGAAATACATGCTCCACATCAAATAAAGACTTAATTTTTGGTGTCGAAACAATTAAGCACACATAAACCTGGCAGAATATACCCCTTTTCAAAGCTGTTTGTTGCTTTTTCACACCCGTGAAAGATAAAAAGGTGCTCATTAGTGTTTGGGGCATTACCTTGTAAGGGATATAACAACTCAGTAAGACAAAGTGAAAAATGAGGTAGATAATGTAACAACAATAAATTATCTTGACATTCACTTTCTTTATGGTCCTTCAAGGGTCATTGTTCCCAATTTACTAAGAGAACCACATCATCAAAATTTTTCTTCAATTATCATTTTTTTCTTCTTTCTGCAGTACTGCAAATAGAACAACTTCCCTTACGCCAGGCACAATATTACGTTTCTGCCCTTTAACTCAAAAGAGGTCTGTCTCCATCCAACCAACTCTGAGAAAAGTTTTAGCCACCTGTCCGCTTTCACATGCAACTCAAGCATGCAGGAAAATAATTGATTTTTTTGGTCAGGACCGCTAGGCATATATTAGTTCACCTTCCTCATGCCTCCAAAATTAATGCTGAGTGTCTGAAGTAAAAATAGAGCAGTAGATGATTTTCAGAGACCCTGTTTGGTGTAATCCACTTTCAGGGAAAGCTCCCTGGATTATTCAACAGCAGGAAGGTTTACTAGGGTAGAGGCCTTTAATTTTAAGCTGCAACAATATGAGAAAGAAAACTGAAGAAGAGCACAGCTAGGCTAGGACGCAGACCTGTACAAAATGTCGAACGACAAGAACTGTCAGTCCTAAACCTCAGATTTTCTCCTGGGTGAAACTGGAGTGGTGTGCAAACCCAGAGACAAGGAGGTACAGGTCAGGCACGGCAAGGCCTAGTTCTGACAGCTCCTGCAAAGCTGGAGTGTGGCTGCCATTTGCCAAACCCTGCTCTGTGGCTGACACAATGTGCTCTTGTTCCTGCCCAGGCACCCAAATTTCAATGAAGGAGCAGCTGCATGTCGCACTCCTGAATTGCAAGGTAACTCTTGGGGGCTTGGTGATCACCTGCACCATCAAGGGCTTGATCCTGCAGGTCGCTGCAAGGCGTTCAGGATAAGCGGTGGTCCACGTACAAAGCACAACACCGTGCAATTAACAGCTCTGGTATGTCCCAACCCCTCCCCAGGCTTCCCTGTAGTCATCCCATGACTAGGTGAGCTAGGAAAGCTTGGTGTGCTGTCTCTCTAACCTGCCATCTAGCCAGGTATGTGTTCAGGAGCATCAACTTTAATACAAACATGAATAAGATCTCTCTCCTTTACCCAGCTGCCTATTTTCACAAAATTTGCAATATCCTTTAACATTTTGGAGACATTTCCCTCTTTGTTAAATGTGGCTGAGACTGGCTTGTGGTTTGTAAGCTGGAGCAGAGGTCAGGCAGACATGAAGATACAGCCACGGAAACAGCAGGGCTGGCTGGGCATTCAGGGAGCGGATCCGGTGCAATACGGCCTGTTTCTGGCCTTACTTTTTGGATTTGGTGCACACCTGACAGGGCTCCTCACCAGCCAGAGTCACTGAGCACCTCCTCTCTACCTCTCTGCTTTCACCTTGCCTGCACGTGGGCAACTTGGACGGTGCAGGACAGCACCCCTTGTTGAGTCGGAGTGGGAACACCACCACAGGGGATAAGGCCACTGAAAAAAAAAGACGCAAACAGGANACCAGCCAGAGTCACCGAGCACCTCCTCTCTACCTCTCTGCTTTCACCTTGCCTGCACGTGGGCAACTTGGACGGTGCAGGACAGCACCCCTTGTTGAGTCGGAGTGGGAACACCACCACAGGGGATAAGGCCACTGAAAAAAAAAGACGCAAACAGGAGGACGGGAATACTGCTAAGTGCCTGCAGCTCAACTGACGAATTAAATAAGACCATTTAATTTATCTGTCAATGGGCAGACAGAAGCTGATGGCATATATTGCTCTGCATGGTCGGGCAGCAAATTGTGCGTCTATGTTTTTAGCCTGATTTTCTATGGAAACAAAGCTTATTTGATTACACTGTATGTGTACCCATGTCTGCCTGAGTGTTGTCTCCTCAACAAAAACCTGCTGGCTGGTTTCACTCTGATTTGACAGAGTGTATAGGTGTTAGGGGCAATCGAGTGCCTACATGCTTCCCGTGAGCATGTGACAGGCCAGAGCCAAGACAGCCCATAGCAGCCCCAAAAGTAGGAAAAGCTGCAGAAGACACATCCTATTAGACATCAGAGAGCCTGCACGGGTGGGCACACGTTCTCTGAACCTCCCGCGTCCGTCAGCCGCAAGGCACAAACCCACAGAGTGCCTGCCATCAGCGCTCGGGGTGCTCATGCATCTGCTCATCCGTCCTCGTGCACCTCCTCTGACAAACCCATTAACGAACTGCTCTCACCGTGGTTTTTTTTGTTCAGGTTTAATAAACAGAGGTACAACTGTCAGGCACTAGGATTTTAACCGGGATTTCATTGACATTATTCTGTACGTGTACTCCTGGTTTCATCCACACAGTGTCACTGTAAGGAGCAAAAATGAAAGCGTCAGCAGGCTTCACTCTTCTGCTTGGACGTGAGTATTCACTCAGTAGCTCCTGCCACAAATATTTTAAGCTTTTTGGTGTTTTACTTTTCAATGATACAGTGCATAAAGGGCATGCTGTTAAGTGATGACTTTTTAAAGTGCTGTAAAATATGATCCAGATTAAAATATAATACAGCAATCTTTGCACAACTTTCCCCACAAAACTGGGAAGACACTATCCATTCGAATCAGATGATAGGAATGCACCTCAGGATCTGAATACAGACAATAAGATAATTATTTTGTGGCTTTCTTCAGGACTTGCAAATAGTCAACGTTCACCCGTCTCTGAAATGCTTTTCCTTCACATCCCTTCACTCAATAATCAACCGAACGAATGTCTTCTAAGTACACACACATAAAAGGGAAGAATTCCTTTCTGATTTCCACAGATGATGAATTTATGCCCTGAAACAAGACACACAGCTACGAGTTTGAAGTTTAAAACTACCAATGCTACCTATTACTCATCATCACACTATCTGAACCTGATTTTAGTCACTTTTATAGTGTATGCTTTGCTTTTTAAAAAGTAAAGTTATCTTAACAAGGGTTAACATTACTATTATTAAAGTCAAAGACTAAAATAAAATGTGAAATTGTTTTATCTCTTTTCTCAGTTTGCTCTGCCTCAGTGAGGATGCTAACCTGTGTGCTTCTTCAGGCCCTGATACAATGCTGTGTTTTTTCTGGTCTTTAAACAAAAACTTTTAACTTGGAACATAATAAAAAAGAAGATATTTTAAATGTTATGGTGTTCCACACACCTTGTCCAGCTNTACAGCTACGAGTTTGAAATTTAAAACTACCAATGCTACATATTACTGATCATCACACTATCTGAACCTGATTTTAGTCACTTTTATAGTGTATGCTTTGCTTTTTAAAAAGTAAAGTTATCTTAACAAGGGTTAACATTACTATTATTAAAGTCAAAGACTAAAATAAAATGTGAAATTGTTTTATCTCTTTTCTCAGTTTGCTCTGCCTCAGTGAGGATGCTAACCTGTGTGCTTCTTCAGGCCCTGACACAATGCTGTGTTTTTTCTGGTCTTTAAACAAAAACTTTTAACTTGGAACATAATAAAAAAGAAGATATTTTAAATGCTATGGTGTTCCACACACCTTGTCCAGCTCTGTGCTGAGCTGGCAAGGTGCAACAGTCCTGACTGCGGTGTCCAGCCGAGGCTCATGCCAGAAGTTTAGTTGCGTCTGCTACAAAGACCACTCTCTCAGTAGTCCAACCGAATTGCTCTCCAAAAAAGCATCCCACTGTTACCGCATGATCAGGCAGATGTGTATTTCAAAAGCTGATGAGTCATTTGCGGCTTCTCTAAACAACCCTTGCCTGAAAACAGTACATACTTTTCACAAGCATGTATTTTTGAGATGTTCTTCAAATGAAAAGAAACCAAACTTGGTTTTAAAGAAAATACACCGATGGCTCTGAATCCATGATGGGATTAGACTTTTCTTTATAGCTCATATGGTAAAATCAATCAGATATGGATTTTAGCATATGAGATAAAAGTTTACTCATCAAATATTTCATACAGATTTTCAACTTGAGAATATACTGCCTGTGAATGAGATCCACATTTACCTGGCAGTCATTTCAAAGGAGCTATTATAGTCTATCCAGCCAATTATTCTCAGACTAAAATTCCTAAGTAGGTTTTGACTTGATGGACCATAATGACTCAGAAAAACACATTAAACAGTCTATCTTGTCAATGGTGCCTGCATTATGCCAGCAGAGACAGGGCACAACCCTGTACTCCTAGGGGGGAAAAACAGCACGTTGGCTTTAATGGGAACTGTATCTGACTAAAGGAGCTGGGAAAGGAGACTGCATAAAAGCACTCTCTTTTTTGTACAATCTTCTAAAAATTGGACTAGACCCTACCTCTAAATGCTGCAACAACTCTGAGCAAGTCATTAGGGATGAGCAAATAAACCATTAAAAACATTTTAGAAAGTCATTTGAAAACCTCTGTTTTCCAACAATAGCCCCGATGCTTAGGAGCCTTCACAGAAAAATAATGGGCAAGTCTATGAGTTACGTATCCTGAAAGAAAGAGTTAATGTTGCAATAGTAAAGCCCCTTGCAGAAGGAGCTTTGTATGAGTATTTAGATAACACTGTAAAGTACTCAGATGCTAATGCATTACAGTTTATTACTGGGCAGCTGCTAAGCAATCACAAGGTGCAGCAGAGTTTCTAACTGTTGGCTGAAGGCGGCAGCTTCCACCAGAGCACAAGGCAATTCACATTCAGCACCTAAAATGATAAACTTATTTTCTAGTGAAACACAACTGGCCACTGTGGAGGTGGAAAAACACCTAATGTCAGCTTTCTTCAACTATCAGCTACCTACTTCTGCCTTCTGAGGTTTGTCAGCCAAATAAACCCAACCATTCAGCCAACTGTGCATGCCTCTCAAGCGTTTTGCTTGCAGATACCCAGAGGGCCTAATGAGGACACAGATTAAGCTCCAGAGAAGAGCTTCAGGCTCTGTACAAACACTAGTCAGCCTCCCAGCTCACCGAGGATGACCTGCACAGCGATGCACAATCTCACGCACACCTCCTGTCTGCCCCATGCCAACACCTGACCTGGCAGTGACTCGGTCCAGGGAGCCAAACCAGAGGGAAAGGCGTCCCTCTGTTTTAAGGCAAATAACCCAGTTGTGAGGTCATCCCACAGTCCTGGCAGGAGAGAGGGAAAAGCCAGAGACTATAATGAACTGTGATCTTCTTATTATCTCTGTTTATATGCCTATTTTATCAGTTCGCTCAGCTCCAACAGGGAACCTCCTCAGATCTGTTCCACTTGTGCTTTTCAGGCCGTGGTACAATGCAGTATTTTTTGGTGACAAGCATCGCACACGGGTCTGCGTATGGACTTAGGTCAATCAAACTGGATCCAGAACAAAGGTCCTTCAAAAACTCTACAGACTGACATTTTGCGTCTGAAAATTTGAAAGGAGAGCCATACGTCCATGCATCTCATAATACACACCTTGAATCGCAAGGTTGTGCTGAGTTCAATATATTTATGACTGACAGACACCTGAACACTGGGGGCAGCCAACATAAAAAGAGCTATGATACTGACAGCACATGGAATAAGGAAAGTGTCTTAGGAAGGTGGTGTGAGATCTCTTGTACATTAGATCCATTGAGAAGATGGGTGTTGAGCTGAAGGATGGACATTGAATACTCTTTCTCGAACCAGCATTATAATGTTAGATATTCTGCCTTTGAGATTCTTCTTAGGAAACATGCATTGTTCAGTTTAGGTTTGGGGGACTTTTTACCTGCCAAGGTAGGATTTGGGATCCAGAGTTAAGTTTATGCCATCTTTACTGGTCATTGCTCAAGTTTACATGCACCTCTGCTCTTTGGTACACAGCTAAGATTAAAATATGTGATACTCTAATATGCATTAGCTGACAGCAGCTTCACTCAGAGACCACCTAGGATTAAGAGTCCTCTGACAAGGTCAGTCACGTTGAGGAGGGGTCTTCATGGCTGTCATGGTGAAACAAGATGCATGTGAAGGTTTCAGTTCCCTATAAGGTATCTGACTATACTGCTTATTTACTGCAACTCATCATGATGCTTCAGTCAGGGGACGTGACAGGACACTATGAAGACTTCAGAAAAATCTTTCAGACCTTACTCAGGCAACCAGCAATTGCACAAACTCCATGGTTACGTTGCTTGAGTTAGCACTGCAGGATATGGCATCTGGAGTTTTGACTTTGGAAAGTTTAAAAAAATTAGGAGACAAATGGGATGCAACTGCATGCTGCAGTTTTATCTCAGTATTTTCAGTGCTTCTGTAGGCCTCCTTACTCCCAGAACTAAGACAAACTTCAGCTGCTCCTAGGATGATAAAACATATATTGAACAATACGTTTTTACCTCTCTTGCATTGGCGGAAGTTGTATCCAGCTGTTAAACCTGGGATCGTATCGGCTAACAAAGTTTGTACTGTGTTTGCCTGTAAAGATAGATTATTTTGACACTCAGCTGTTTGTTTCATGTATTTAACATCATGCTTGTAATATATATTACATATACTTCACAAGTTGACAGCTTTTATGAAGGGTTCCCCCTTTTACAACAATGTATGATTACACTATGTGTACAGTAATAATTCAACAAATGGGGCACTGCAAGGTTTGAATTAGCAATTGTTAGCAGTAAAAGCAGGTAAGAGATTATTCTTGCTTTCTGTAATAAGATCTTGAAAATGTGTATTTAAATTTACTTATAGATGTGCTGTGGTACTTCCACAGCCACAATAAATCACAGCACTAAACAAAATTACTGCCCAAAAGAGGGCATCCCCACAGTATTTTTATGACTAGAGTATTTTTTGTCAGGTAAAAAAAATCAAAGGGAGAAAATGTGTTTTTCTTTCTCCTCACTTCATATCTATGTGGAACATGGTAAAAAACCCTTGTGCAAATAACCAGGAGCTGCATAAGTCATCAGCATGGGGTATGCAGTGTTTGCACTAGATGGTTTATTCTACCATGCACTTTCAGTGTTAAGTTAGAAGGAATTACACATGTGCATTGAAGGGGGAATACACTCTTAGAGTTTTATTCCAAGTATGTTAGCTAGAATATGAAACATGAGCAACATACACCAGCTAACTAGCTTATCGCTGCTATCAAGCCCAAGAAGTGTATTCATATCTTCTCGATATTAAGATTTCACCGTATTTTACATGTAGATTGACATCAAAGCCAGAACACTGAAGCAAGAGAGTGTATGGCAATTTTCTGTAACACCTGAGACTTCAACAGATGAGGACCTCAGAAACAGAAACCTTTGCTTATATATGTGTGACTAAAAAATCGAATTAGAGGCTTCACAGGCAAGTCGAACAACCCAACTGCATATGTCACAGTTCTATAAATGGTCACTGGGTATCCTATAAGGGGAATATTTTTGCATCGGAAAAGCCTCTGTAGGATTGGCTCGCTTTGCTTGTTTCATTCCACACTTAGTTCAGCATGTGTAAATAGACCATCAAGACTGTAGAGAAGAATAACAACACAGCTAGAATTTATATTCGTAATAATTTAAGATCATGTTCTACAAGGAAACAGAGAACGAAACCATGCTGACCACTCCATCTGGAAGCAAACTCATTCCCTTGCTATGTATAAGCCTGTTCTATCTGAGAAGGGTAAAGCTGAAGATTGGTGAGTAATGCAGCATTTTCCTTCAAATCAGCGTGGTGCCTAATGAGGACCAAAGCCCTTTATGCAGAGCGCCACTCAAACACATCTCAAGACACAGGGTGAGATCCCCATACCCTAAGGGCAACTGGTCATTTTGCCACTGGGTTTAGTGAAGCGATGCTTTGCTCTTGATCCTTCATCTGAATTCCTTCAGTCTATACAGACAATCTAGAAAAAGAGGCTTTGAGAGCTATAGATTCGATAAACAGCAAAACAGTAACAGCAGGCATTTCACTGGTTCTACGTCTCACTATGTAAGACATTTACTAACCTATTTCTATTTCAAAAAGCAGTATTTCAAAACAATGTGGGTATTGATCATAAGCTTGGACTTATACTAGGAGGTTTTAATGCTGATGTATTCACTATATCTTTCAGAGTTATTGGGGACTTCAGTGGCCACCGGCTATATAGCAACTTTTTAATTGTCATACAAGCCTATGATTTGGGGGCCTTGGCCTGCTAACATAACAGGTGTCATACACATACTCACTAGAGGTACCATGGACGTAGAAGATTGTATAACTCGGAATAGAAAGAGAAGGGTTTAGTGAGCCTAGAGTGGGAAAACAGGATACAAATCTGGTCACTTCACAGGAAGGGAGATAAAATCAAACTAGAACAGGCACAAAGAAGAGCTACTATGGTGACAGGACGAACAGAAAGTTTACCTTATGGCAGGAGACAAAGAACTTGGCTTGTCACACCTATGAAAACAAAAGCTGAAAGAGGATAGGAGCACTGTCTGTAACATATCAGAGGAACAAATCTCCAGGAGGCGAAAAACTATTAAGCTAAAGGCCAACTTTGTCATGAGAACAAAGTGACAGTCAAAGAATACATTTTACTGGAGATTAGAATAAGGCTTCTAGTCATTTAGAGAAAGTGGATTCCGTAACAGCTTTCTGACAGGAGTAGTGGGGGCTAAAAATCCAACTGCTTTCAAATGGAGCTTAGAAAATTTACAAAATGGGACTATATGATGCCTGTGATGGCAGGAAAAGGACTTGATGACCCAGTTAAGCTGCCTGGTGTCACTGGTTTGACTCCAGTTTAATTTTGGACTTCAGTTTGAGAGGACGGTGTCTATTATTTTGCCTTGCTCATCAGCCGGGAGGCTACACATGTTAGGAAGCACCAGTCAGAATGCAGGCCCTGTGACAAGTGATCAGAAATCAGGATTAACAAATCAGGACGATGGGACTAAAGGAGGCAGATGCTGCTGTCTGCTCTGAACAGGAAGGTCTCTGCAGCCATGCCAAAAGGGGAAAGGCTCTGAAGGTTACAAAGGCTGGTCTTCAATCCATGCTTGTGTTCTGCAACCTGCTCTCATCAGCGTTCACTCGTGCGGGGATCCTTTGTGACTGGAAAGGCATAGCCTAGGAGGATGTACAAAAGTGAGAAAAAACTGTCTCCCATGCTCCCTAGGTTGTCAGGAAGTCAAGGAGCAGCATGGAGGGGGCATGGGTGCTCCTCAAGGTCCACCCTGCTTCTCAAGAATCCGCTGGTCTGATGGCTAAAGAAATGTACGGTGCTCCTATTGCCCTCATCTCAAGGATAATTCTTTCCACTGGAATGACACCTGGCACATTCTCATTCAAATCCAAAGCCTTGTTATGCTCTGGCAAGACAGTTCCAACTAGGTCCATCTGAAGCCCTTCTGTGCTATGAGGAGAGCAGACAAGGGCCTTTACATAAATTCAAGTGGGTACATGCAAGCAGTTCCCACATAGTTGCACATTTAGAGCAAATCAGTTCCAAGAAAGAACTAGTCCAGCAATAGCATAGGATGTAGTTTATGATTTCAGGTCCACCTTTTGTGACAAGTAAGATCCATTTCTCTCGGGGTGAATTCATAAAGAGATGAAGTATCAGCAATGCTCCTACCTCTTTTATTCCTACCTTTTCTACAGAAAAATCACAGCACTGGTATTCAAAGATGAAGGATGTTGTTACTCATCTTCAGCAACATCTTCAGCTCAGGAGCTGATCTAGGTGACCTTAGACCTAAGGTACTATCCATCTCATGAACAGCTGTGCTCAACTCCTACCTCAGAAGCGGGATATGTACCCCTTCTAACATCTCCCCATCACCTTGCGACTCAGTTTCCATATCTTTAAATTGTGGGTAATTAAACTTCTTTTCTTTAATCCTTCATGTGACATGGCCATTTAATTGTAAACTGCCTGGAACAAGGTCTGCCTCTTATTATCCGTATGCCTACCACGAAGCACAACAGGGGACCTCAGTTGTTGGATGTGGCTGATGCTCCTAATAATAATTGTCATTAATAATACCACGCTATCTCCTGTTTAATATAAAGGAGATTCAACAATAGAAGTGAAGGGCTCTTCTCCTACGACATTTAGTGATATTTTTAACTACACCGGAAATATGCTTATAGGGTGGACTGGATTGTTTGTCTCAGGTTTTAGGAAGTGAACAGATGTAACAATTTTCTATAATTTGGTTTAGTGCAGATGCTGAAATGGGGCATTCACAATAAAATATATGCAGTATATGTAATTTCAGCTGGATCCTCTAGTGTTTTAAAGTAAAAATGTGTACCTGCAAGCTGTTTTATGGTTTCTCAGTCATAATTATCTCTGTTACACAGACTGCTACAACTACAACTCTTTCTTCGTGTGCAAGCTTTTTAACAATGTCTTGACAATTTTGTGAATTTTGCAAGGCATGGTATTCTCCTTTTGCTTTGCTCAGAAGCCTGTTAAATTGTTTAATTTCTCTTTGTGGTAAATTTATGAAGTAATCAAATCAAAGAAGGTAGCAGCAGATAATCTATATGAGAAGCTCTAGCACAAGACTAAAAAAAGGACCAGTTTAAGAATCTCACAGTCTAGATAATTAACACATTAACAACTTTAGCTGCGAGTATCTGGTTTGACAATAGAAAAGAAGCATTCATCTACTGCAATTGCATTATTATATTATGACTGGAAGGAGACTGGAAATGAAGGTTAAAATTCTTAACAGCTGCTGCCTGGTGCATGCACTTGAAAGAGTCAATTCTGCTGCCTGAAGCATTTCTCAAGGGATGTGGGAGCTAATGAATGACTGAGATGCTAATTTTAAAGTACCAGATATTTATTACAACAATATCTAAAAGTAGGCTTTACTAGGTTCAACAATTAGGCTGAAGGTCCTCGAAACCACTTGCTAATGACTACACCAGCTGACCTGATGAAGGGACAGACACAGGAAGGCAAATGCTGCCTGTGCCTTTTAATATTCCATGCATACCATTAGGATTCCATTGGTCTTCTCCTCCCAGCACGAACAAGAAGTTTTCCACTTCCACGACACAGTGGTGGGCACTGTTATATGGCATAACTGCAAGTAAAGCAAGAATTCTTTGTCAGCTCAGGGCACTGATTCCGTCAAGTGTTTTCAAAGGTACAAAATACAACACGGGGATTAAATCTGTACCAAGTAACAGGGGAATGCATCATCCCAAGCATGCATGTCCACTGAATTAGTAGCAGACAAAGCCACTTATTAGTAATCTTATGTTATTCAATCTTGCAAACGATTGAGGAGAAAAGCTCTAATTCTGGTCCCTCAGCGCCCCCTCCACCTGCCCAACTGCCGTATTTGCCACACTAAAAACAACTTGTAAAAACGGGCGAAGTTGCCTGATATTTCCCTGAAAATAACCCGATGCTAGGAATCCTAGTATGCTAGGAAACATTAAAAACCCCTCAGCCTAGCTTTGTTCTGCTAGTAATGTTTCCGCAAGAAGAGCCAGTGTGTTCAGTAGCTTTCTATTACACAGCAATGAGCAAGCTGCATTTCCATACAGTTTTAAGTTTTTAAATTAAGGTCCTGCTGATTTAATGCCTTTTCCAAATGTATACGCTTAATTTCCTGTACAATGTCATTAGCAGCACAACCACACATTTTCTATTCATCTAATCAGGAAGCCCTTTGTTAACAAAGATCAAAACTGTGGCATTAGGTTTGCAACATCCCTTGTTTTTGGAGGTGTCGGGATTACTGTGGACCAACTACAGTCGCAATAATCAATTTTTTTAAATTTACATTTTCCACTGCAAGTACTAAGACACAGAAATAAGAGCTTATATATACATACTATGTACATATTATTGTGGTGTGCCATACAGCACTATTGTGATAGTATATGGTAAATGTAAACTTAGACATCCTTAGTTATCATACCACATAGAGTAGTTTTGGCCCAGTGACACCAGTAGGAAAAATGATGTCCTTGTTCTTCAGCTCATCGTATGGGCACCTTAAATCTAGGTGAGGACAAATGGGGAGGTGATGTGCATGTACAGGCAGGGAACTTATTGCTTGACACGGATCAACAGAGCACTTAGGAAACCAGTGCAGTGGGAAATCAATATGACTCAGGGCCAGCTCTTACTTTGTGTTCTTTTGCCAATGCCAAAAAAAAAAAAAAGAGGCAGCCTATCTCACACTTGGATTATTTTGGGTGATATATCTCTCATTTCATTTGTTTTATTATCTTTTATTTTTCTCAGAATGCAGTTGTGCAGTATAGCATATGCAAATAATAATAAGAAGAAATATGCACAGCTTTGTTATTTAGGACACATTTTCTTAAAGATCAAGTGGTCTCATTTAAGCTTCTTACTGAAGTTTTTGCCAAGGCAATGATGAATAAGTAAGGTACATTTTTAGTTTCTAGTAAAGGTCGAATATCATTTTCATAGTGTGTGCTCTTACAAGTCATGTAAGTAAAGCAGTTCTTAAATCGGGCAGTCACGTACAGTGAAAGTTCATTAATTAGGGTTATTTGTTACTAGTACACTTCATATAACTGGTAAGTAATCCTATACTAGGCACTGCATAAGATTTTATACTACCTATAGGTTCCTACAGTGGGATGAAAGAATGAAAATATTTTTGTTATCTTCTTAGCCTTCATATCACATTTATCACATTTTTTAATCTCAGACATTTTCCCATTTTAAAATTACCTCTGTCAAAACCCCAGCACTTTCCTTGATTTTGTGGATGCTTGTACTACAGAATGAATCTGGGTCTCCTGCGGGAAATTTGTTGTCTTCCTTAGACGCTTTTTGGGATCCTTCCTCTCAAGAAGAGACTCCCCAGGATCAGGCCACAGGGGCTTCAATTCTTATCTGATCCAATGCTCTATTATGGTTTCCAGTGGTTGTACGCTCAATCGGGCTCTGCCTTTGGTCAATCTGGAGAGATCTAGCATTTGTCAGAAGAACTGTCTGCAGGCAGCACACATGCATATTTTTCACATGTCGTGTTTTCATTTTTGCAAACATTTTCGGTTATTTATCCTCCATATTGACACAAACAGGGCCAGTAGAGGAAGAAATTATATTTTAAGCTTTTCTGCTGTTCCCATGCATATAAACTATGCAACAAGACTCTCACACTTATGATGGTAATTAAACCTTGAAAACTAAGGGCTTAATCCTGGCTCCTACTTAACTTGATGGCAACATTCCCAGTGACAGCAGATTGGGCCCAAATGACCCGAACTACCATCAGTAACTGACGGGAAAGATAAAGGGAAGCTTGCCTTAGAAAGGAGGGTAGTATTTGGGCTTCAGAAGGAAAGGTGACTGCAATAAAACACTGCAGACCTTTACTGCGACCTTTGTTTTCGCACAGAGCTTTGGGGAAAACTCTGTTCTTGGTCTCATGAATCTGTCTACAGGGCTGGAGGGGGCTGGACAAAACAGGGAGGATGGAGCAACACCGAGGACATCTAACAGGGAGGGAGCCTTGGCACTGAAACTGTGAAATCGCCAACATTGCAGCCTTTCTCCCTAACCTTTTTCAGTGTCCCTCTCTAGAATTATGAGTTAGTTATACACAGAAATCAAAACAATGGGAATGAACAATTTCTTTCTACTGCTACAAAACGTCCCTTGAAAGCACCAGAAAACTTGTGCTGCAAACTGTAATTCCTTATGAACAAACACACATGTAGGACATTTTCATAGATATAGTCAAAATTATGCAGAAACGAGCATGCTAAACTCAGCTTCTAGTAGGAACAATCTTCTCAAACTCGCTGGACTTGCCAGGGTGTAACAGGAAGAATTTGGCTCATCTCACAGTCTGGCCAGGCTGCTCCTTTCATTAATTTTATACGAGCCTTTGTCTGCTATTTTGCTTTGCTGAAAATCCCATCTTCTCATTTTTGGATCTCAACTCAGTGAAACACCTGCCTGCCGTGCAAAAAGGGTATTTGAAGAGAAGTTTGTACGCCACGCTCAAACACAGCCCGGTGTGAGTTTTTAGCGTGTCAGTCAGTGAGTTAGAGGGAAAGGGTAAGGAGAAGCTAATCAGGATGAAATGAGATTAAAGGCTGTCTAATTTTACAGCAACTGTGATCCATCAGCCACTGTGAAAGTGACAGTGGAAATGAATGATGGAGACAGACAGGTGGGGCTGTACATTTCACTGATTTATCCTCAAATGCACTGGGCCTTATTTTATTGAGTGAACATGACCGCATTTATCATGACTGTCATCTAAACCCACTTCCCTCCATTTAAAAAGGTCACTTTACTAGCAGGGAGTAGGATAGAGGCACTTTCAAAACAGATTTAAAATTTAATAACACATGTTTATAAAACCCTGGGCAAGAATTCTCAATAAGATTGATTTAAAAAGAAGGAGAAAAGACTATTAAAAAGAGGAGAAGACGAAAAAAAGCCACGGTCATCTGAGAAACATGCTTACCTACCAAGGCAATAGGTGCCAGAGGATTATGTTAGACAGACAGAAATAAACAGAGTAGTCGGAGCGGGCAGAAACCACCTCCTCTAAGCCCCTGACCCTCATGCACACTTCCCAAAGCTCGGGAGGCCCATGGCTAACAAACCCGTGCTTTCCTGGACCAAGAGCACAAAGGAGTCCAAGCAGCGCTACAGAGGACAACAGCCCAAACAGCCCCCTTCCCGTGCAATTTATGTATGATCAGTAGCAGACCGTTGGTAAGGGGGGAGGCAATTTCTCAGGTACAGATATGTAAGACGCAGAGCTTTCCAGTTCAAAACCAAATGGATGATTTATACTAGAGAATGATCTAGAAGGCAGCGCAGTCCAAAACCGCAGTCCTGTTTGCTAAGAAATACTTCACTACACAAGCATCAGTGACATTGTGCAGGAGGTGACACTCATGGACGTTCTTCAGACGCAGGCGGAAGACACAGCGGCACTCTGCGCGTCAGGATAGCTGTTCCAGGCAAAAACCCCTTACATATGCCAAACCTTAGTTAACGAAAGGCACTAGATAATGTTCTACTTTCAAAAACAGAGTCTAAAGCTTATAGCTAAACGTTCATGAAACCAAACTCTCTCAAGCATAATGCCTAGGAGGTCAGCCAGATACGATGATGTTCCAAAGGCATCTCCAACTTTTGTATGGGGGTGACAGTGACATACTTCACTCACCTACAATAACGTGTGCTGTTCGCTTTACCCAGTTTTGCTTAGTTTCTGCCAAGAATTGCACATTTAGGAAACAGCATCTGGTTGTTCTCCATACATTAATCAAGAGGTTACCAGTTCCTCCTCCTCCTTACAATCCACCTTCCCCCATATATTATCACTTCAACACCAACTAGCAGGGAAGAAGGGGGAACAGGAATGGCATTTCTCAAGACAGGAGGAGGGATGAGCTCTGGTCCCAGGGGATCTGAAAGCTGTGATACAGCCCATAGCCATTCCCCTGCTCTGATAAGAACTCCTTTCAGAAACTGCACTTGATTCTTCTACTCAAAGTTAAAAAAAAAATAAAATCTATAGATTTGTTCACTGCCCTGAACTGTTCAGCTGCTTGAGATACTGCAAGTACTGTGAGGAAAGCCAAGAAATCTCTTCCTCAGCTACCGCACAGCTTGAGCATAGCCCCTTCAAGACTTGGTACACACCAAGTCGTCATGTTTATCATCTCTAATGACCTGTGCAGATGACACAAGAGAAGTGTGTGTTTCTGGGATCAGGATGTCACTACCAGAGGACATAAGGAGTCAATAATGACCTCCCACAATATTAACAGCCTAACCTGTTGGCTACTGCTACTTGAAAACCGGGTATTTTCATGGCTCTCCAGAGGGCAGAGTAACATGAGAAGATGTCTCCTTCCTGTACAGAAGTCACCTACACATTCACTAGAGGAGACTGCGATTTGCTCACGGCAGAGACACAATATTCATTTCATTCCCAGCCCTCTCCCCAAAACTCTGTCTAGACCACAGCTGGTCCAATTATTTCTTGAGAATGGAATATCAGATACTGTTCACCTTTCTTTGGTTCATACATCATTTGCAGGAAGACTATGTATTTATTACTGTATGTTATTACTCACCAAGGAGGTTATATAAATAAATGCTAGGATTTCTCTGTGAATTGTTCACTTCAATTGTTTGTTATTTAATAACTGTGGGGAAAGACTGACCACAATAAGTATGAAATTCTAGCCTCAGGGAACATGGTGGGAGTTTTGCCATTGACTTTAAAGGCATTGGGTTTTTACCCACCAGTATTTTCTGCTCCACAGACAATGAAACAAAGTTAAAAGATGAGAATAATCAACAGTAGATGGCAATTACCTCTGTCAACATTCCTATGTCCAAACTGCAGCCTATCACCTCAAATTCAAGCAAATACATGTGAAGTATTTTTTCTAGTAACACATCAGAGCCAACCTTGAGTCTGAGCTGAGCTCAGTGCAGGAAGCCTGGGACAATCCAACAGCAGTCACCATAAGCAGAAAATCCTAAAATGATCAGGATGAAGCACTGTGCCTCAAAGTCACCTTTGAGAGCAAATAACTGGTATGGCTCTGGTCCGGCTGCACCACAAAGAACTCCATTAGCTCAGAGAGAAACTTTACAACCTCTTAATTCTCATGCCAGTTTTGCAGCCGCTCCATTCAAGCCATCACAGGTAGGATGGGCACAGGCCAGCAGAGTTCATCTAGGACACAGTCCCTACTTCAGCTGAGGCTGTAGGTAAGCAAAAGTAAAATGCCACCGCAAACCTACCTTCAATTCAAGATAATATAAGCACTGAGAAAGAGTTATCTGAGCAGATGAAAGTCCTTGGAATCATTTGCAACATAGTGACTGGTATTTCATATTAATTAAGGTATTTCACATTATGAAGACATTTCTTATTAACGAAAATATCACATTTTTCCTTCAAATGTCAGGAGTTATTCTTTTGATACATTCTCTGGAATAACATCAGCCAGACTTTTTCAGCGGGGTTCTCAGTTTAATTATTTTAATGGGCTAAATTTTTCATATGTGAGCATCTGAAATAAGGCACTTAAATTCATGCTGATACACCAGATCAGGCAAACATAACATCAGGAATAGCTGGCATGCCCAGCTCCCTCCTGAAATAAATTGTTTTAAAGTTACTTGGATGCAAGTTCTAAGTACAGACCTGTCTGCTTCCATGGGTGAAATTCGACCTATATCAGAATGTTTTATTGGGTTTTCAGCAATATCTACATTTCATTGTTTGCAAGAACAAATTTTACCCATACATTTTCAAAGCTGCAAGCACTCATTTGTATTTCATTTGAATAATAAAATAAAGCTGCCTACTCAGATCAACAGCGTCTGGATAAAGTAGGAAAATACTACATCTCCACCTTAATAACTGATGCTCCTGTATCAAAATCCTGACACAATCCTCCTCATGCAGCGTATAGCAAACCTATGCACACTCTGCTGCACCTCCCTGTCGCCTCCCCATGGAAATGACTCCATGCAGCCGAGAACTGCTGATACAGCGTTTGAGAAGCACATGTAAGTGAACACACCAAACATCTTGGCATGACGCAGAGCAGGGGGATATAACACACAGCCCTGTGTGAAGGTTCAAAGCGACAATTCCTCTTGTTTGTTACTCCCTAATCACCCGCCAACCTGCTGAAGGCTGCCCCCGGCCACCCAGATGCTCCACAGATTCCCACAGGCCATTTATTAGGAGATGCTTGATGTCCACCACCGTGAGTTATGCGCTGTTACCTCAGTGATGGTTGCTCCCCAGTAGAATATGCTGTGTACCTACTCAGGCCTGGATTTATGGTCTCTAAAGTAGAGCCCAACATATATTACTGGGGAATGACATCTCGTCACATCCTAACAGTCTCATAATGAAACACTCATGTGCGACATTTCGCACAACAAAATCTCCTTATGGAGGAAATGATGAATAGTCCCTGATGGGAGAAAACCATGGCAGAGTTGCCAGAAAGCTCCAGAAAGAAATACTATTTTGTGCCACTGGAGGCTTTTACATTCTGCATGATGGCATCTCAAGCACATGCATTCCATTTTCTAACAGAGCTACAGGGCAGAAGACCCCAACCGGGTGTGGTGCGTTAATGCCCAAATGCTTGGGACCAGTTGCATCTGTTTGTGGCTCAACTTCTACTCGACCTTGAGATGCACACATTCTCCTGGTCTCCTCTGAAGGTAACCTTCCAAGCTCAGAACAAGCACAACCATTTCCTGTGTTTTCCTGGCCGGACCCTGTTGGTGGTGCTCAGGGACCCATGTCTTTAAAAGAATTCATCACATGCATCAAGATCTTACTTAGCCCCCACTGCCCCAAAAGTCAAATCTTTCACTGTTTTCTCTCTCAGGCTCAGTACTTCCTATGCTGCTCTCCACTCTTGACTTACATGTTATTTCAGAGCAACTAAAAGTCTTTTTTCTTCCCAGTAAGTCTTGGAAGTCATTCCAGGAGAAGAAGAAAAATGTGATTTTCCATTTGGAAAACTCTACATGGAGGAGGGATGCATTCATATTTCACCATATTAAAACAGCAGTTTTGACACACTTAAGTTGACTCATAATAGATAAATTGAAACCTTCAGAATTGCACTGCTATGGATTTTTGGACTTTTCCTTTTAAATACTTCAGTATTCACAAACAAAAGGGTTTTTTACAAGAGAATCCAGCACATACCTAAAGCACCAGACATAAAGCAGAGAAGGGTGGAAGGATCTGTCCAATGCTTACAATCAGGAAAAAAGCTGACAAAATGCTTTGTTTCACTGATGTCTGGGTATCTGAAGGTATCTGAAGAAAAGCCTGAAGCTCCAACAAGCCTAACTTCCAGCATGCCTAAGCACATCATGAAGAAGTAGAAATGTCCATGTAGTATTAAGTTAACGTACCTAGACTGCCTAAAGAAAGCTCAGGAGCCCCTGCCAGGTACCACAAGAAGGCTGAGTTTATCTTTAATGGACAGGCCACTCAGACAACATACTGGTGCTGGTCAGGGTGCTGTGGGCACCAACAGGACTTAATGGCTCTGACCAGCCTGAAGCCTCCCCCACAACACTTGTTCATGGGTGCAGGAGTCCTGTTTCAGCTCAGGCCTGAGCACCCAGACCTGGCCTCGATGGACCCCAGTGTGTTGACAGTCTCCTTGTCTCCTGGATGGGCTTTGGACCCATATTGAAGTCTGTCCTTACGGAGCCACCAGCCCCACCGTGCCCTGACACATACCCATAGGTGGGAACATTGCTGTCCAAGCAAGGCCTGCAGCCCAGATTTTCCCTCAATTCTGCATGTCCCTATCAGCACCCTGAAAAAAAAGGCACTTGGAGATGCCTCAGCAGAGCTTAATATTCTCAACATCATCAAAATGGTCGTTTAAGTACCAGGACATGAGTGTCTTACTGTTGACACTTTTTCCATGATTGAGAGAACTAAACATAATTTATAATATTCTTTTTGCTCAGGATGGGCAATAAGAGCCCACTCTAAAATGCACTAATCACCGGGCAAGCAAACACCGAAGGAAACAGAGGAATCAATCCACATAAATTAGGTAACACCAAAGACTGGTTTCTCCAACAGAAACCAGGCAGCAATGTTGCTCTCCTAGATCTTTCCCCACAGATGGGCTCCCCAGGACAGTAAATGGCAGACCCACAGACAATTTTCAGGTTCAGAGAAGGAAACGTGACCTGGTCAGCAAAACGACATACGTAAAATTGGCACAGATCACTTACTTTGTAATTCTATACACAGAAGATGAAATGAGAATGTACAGCAGAAGAAAATTCATTAACAGATTTGGACTAAATTTATGTTAATTTTCTTCTGCTTTCCATAATAACAGCACTGTTTAATATTTTCAGAAAAACTGCTATAAAAAATGTGTTGTGACGCCTAATCATAAAGATCAGAAAAAATCACTCCAAATGAGCAATCATACCAGAAATTTTGTTCTCTCTACTCAAAAACTCTTTGTGGATTTTAGACAACATCAATTCAGGAAACAGAAGCAAAACCATGTTTCTTAAAATCAAATACCGAGCTGAATATCCTAGCACATGTATTTAAATCAAGCGGTGTCAAAATTCATGGACTGAACCTCATTCACACAGAATCACAAATAATTCACAAATCAGACACTAGCGCATGGTCATGGACTGCTGACAACCAGGATGAAAGGTCAGGTGAATTTAAATCACTAGCCATGCCAGGACTGCAGGATTCGACATGTACAGTGAAGTAAATTAAAGTTCTGATCAATCCCAAATACTTAAAAGATACATAACTAAGTATTCTCAACTGGCTTGCATTTTTTGTCAAAGAAGTTAGTTTCGTAGACAGTATTGTTCATGAAACCATCATTTTCAGTTAGTTCGGTGAACGGAAGAGAGGACTGAGACATAAGAGTCTCTATGAACGAAACTGGGGCTCACTGTGCTAGTAACTGTGGCTTGGACCAGGTTCTGGTGGAGACTGAGTTCAAGAAGAGAATGAATCTGAAATGAACAGACAGGGGTGGGTTGGGTCAGGTTGGAGGGGACGTGGTAGAAGGGACTGGGACTGGAAGACGAGATGCTAAAATCTGCAAACACAGAAGCACATACAGATCCAGAGCCCCAAGTCCTGCACTCTTCACACTCCTCTGCTGTCACCACATTCTGGGTGGAAACTTGTGTTGTTTACACCCCTGGTTCCCAGGATGCATAGCCTCCACTCGGTAGCTGGCAGAGCTACAAAGCCAGCCTACGTGATGCACTGTTTCTCAGCATACTTGAAAAGGCAGATTCGCCTCCAAGACTATGAAAATGACGAGGAGATGTGGGGCATTCAGAAGTTACGGACTGCCATAATGACAGCCTGCAGGGCACATTTCCTCCAGGCACCTCTCTGTTTATTTATGCAGGTATGGTCCTTAAACAGCTAACCATGACACTTCCCAACTGCCCATCTCATGAAGGTTCAGCCCCATGAACACCAGAGACTTGCAGAAGCTCCCACTGCTGCCTTTCTTGCCCCATGTCCCATTACTCCTTGTGATGGCTGATGCATGCATGCAGCCAAGCAAGAAACCACACTATTTTTTCAAGGTGCATTGAAGTTAACCCAGATCTGTTCCCCACTAAGCTTTCCTGCCTGGGTTCACAAACTGGAGTTAGGCAGGAGTGCAAGGCCATGAGAAGAAGGGAAGGACTGATGTACCAGCAGCAGCACCAGCTTGCATCAGCTTGTCACAGTTGTGAAACTACAACCTCAGCACATGATACCAAAGCACTCAAATGGGTCTAACCCAGTGTTGCTGTGGCTTTGCTCCTCTCACAGTCCAGGCAATCAGGGTCCCCCTTTGTGCCAGCAGCCTCTCCCCATGGCATACCTCAGAGAGCCCTTTCAAAGCAATAATCTGGTGGAAAAATAACCCAGAAAACAAGATAGTGTATTTTCATTATGGCTTAATGACCTGAGCAGGCTCACCCAGGAGTCAAATGAGTTCCATCAGTGATGTGAAGGAAGAGAAAGGACCATGAGACAGGATTTGAGTGGAAAGGAACTTGAAAACAACAGCAACAGCTGCACCTACCGTATGGCCATGCAGGGAGGGGATGAAGCTGCCCTATGAATGAAGCAGGTAACAGTGAAGAAGACCTCTGACTGCAAGAGGTTGCTTCACTTCTGGAAGGTGTGTAGGGAGAGGCTGAGGGCAGCAGGAGCAGATGGGATTTCTCACAGTTAAGGCAGCTGCGCCCTGGGCTGGAGGACGGGAACCTGTCCCTGCCTTTGCCACACGATTTTACTGTGGTGCTAGACAAGTCCCTTCAGCTAATTTTTTCCACCGCTACCCATTTCCCCTGTTCTGAGAACACTAATTACATGTGCTCCATTTCCAGAGAGCCCGCTCTGATCACTGTGTCTGACACGCAGGAGTGAGTGCTGTTAACTGAAGTAGGTGGGAGAGGCAATCTGGAAAGCATGGTTTGAGGGGTCTTGAAATGGGCAGCCCAAAACAAAGCATACCTTTGACTTTAACCTTCTTGTACCTCTGTTCCTCATCTGCAAAATGGGAACAATGACAGACTGTGCTCCTCACAAACAGGATGGTGAAAAATACCACAACGAATGCCAGTGAAGCAGCTGACCCCTGTTGTTGTGAAGGTTATAAAGTCAGCTTTGTGAAAAAAATTCAGTTTTTGGAAGATTTTAGTAGCATGTGACAGATGGGATCGACTTGCCGAACAACAGAGGTAACAAAATACTGGGAGGAGGAATTCAGCACAGTCCCTTCTGTGCACTGACATGTGACAAAGAATAGTATGTCATATCTTTAGAGATCGTATCTTAATGCTTATGCAAACAGAGGCCAAATTAAGGTTGCAGAGGCAGCTTAATTCTCACATCTCCTAACTCCAGAGGGCTGATACCGCTGTCCATCTAATGCGCTTAAGCGTTGTGCAAGTCCCTTGTGTGCGATCCGCCCTAGGTCTGCTGGTCTACCCATGCCTGCCTTATCCTGCAGCTGCTTCAGCACCTCTGGACGACCCATGCTGTGGAGTCCGAAGTCTACTGAGTTCATGGCAGGAGTTGCAGAAGCCCTCTTCCTCCTCCTCCTGCTCCTCCTCCTGCTGCTCCTCCTCCTCCTGCCGCATTCGCTTCTCGCCGGCAGTGTGAGGCAAAGCCACTAGATGGGGTGCGCTGTGTCTGGCTCCCCCCTCCCCCGGGAGAGGCATTTCAATCATCTTTCGGCTTCAGGTTTTGCAGCCAACCAAAAAACAAAGAGGTGAAACGCAGCACAAAAAAGGGCATAGCCAGCTTCCTCCCAAGCAGTTAACTTCTGCTTGTTCCTCGTGCTCGGCGTGAAAGGGAAGAAATGAAACGGAGTACACAAACCCCAGTGAACGCTCGGCGCGTCAATCCTGGCGGATGCTGAGCCCCTCCTCGGCTCCCGCTGCCTGCAATGGGCACGGTGGGTGCTCAGGCTCTGGCACAGTTATCAGTCATACCTGCTTTGCCTCGTCTTGTCTCAGCTCCCCGAACCCAGACTGCGCGAGGATCAGTCAACGATTCCTCCGGCAGTCCGCACACATCTGCTTTTCTACTCCATGCGCCAGTCCCGGTGAAATATAGCAGGCACAGTTCTCTTCCCCACCAATATGCCATCAAATCTCTCTCCCTCTCTCTTAATAATGATCTGGAAGCTGGGTAAAACAACATGCTCGCTTTTGACAAAGAGCGTGCTTCCTCATTACAGGGGTAAGGAAGGGGAAAGAGGACGTGAGGAAACTGTGATAGAAAAAAATAACCTACAGGATCACAGGGGAAGAAAAAAATCCTTTCTAAAATAGTCACTCCTTTCCAATGGAAACAGTGTTTTACTCAAGGTTAATCCCAAACTGAACTGCATTAATGTGGCCAGATTACAGCTCTCTTCTTGTCTCCCTAAAGAACGACTATTTGAGGAAGGCACGCCGAAGCTGAAGCGTGCCTATTGCATCAGGAATGTGGGAAGGGACTGGTATTTACCATGTGTATCCACTGCTGCCGAATTACACCTTCCCTCACTCTTTCCCAACTGCTCGCAAGGAGAACTGTCCCTCTCAAGCCATCACCCATCCCAGTAACATCACTTATTATTAAAACTGTATATAAAGTACAGCCAAGCACTCATTCCCAACACTGAGCTTCTTCCAGGCTCCTACGAAAACAGAGATATCCCTATACAGCACCTTCTCATAACCCAGCCCAGCCTTGCAAGCTCCTGCAGGCTCCTCTTCTTCTTTTCCATGACCAAGAGAAGGAGAGCAAAAAAGCCAGGATCATTTTGAGGTCAGTCTTTTATTCCTCTTTCCCGGTTACGAGTAGAGAAAGTCCTCCTCCCATGCAGCAGAGGAAGACTACCCAAGGGCAGTTGCTGGGGATGCTCCTAACAAGGGGTAGCAGTACCGACAGGGGTAAGCACACCCGCAGTTCTCCTCCTTACACCAGGAACAGGATAACTTGCATTTTGTAGACTGTCACAGCCAGCGCTGCACAGGTCTATATTCCTGCTAGTGTCTCAAAAGCAATCTCCAAAGGCGCATATGCCCAAGCGGCAATGCAGCACTTGATTGGGCAGGATTACACTTCAGCTGTGAACTGGGAGACAAGCATGGGCGAGCAGATTTGTGCTGCCCAACAGTATGCCCTATGACATACCCTGCAGGTGAAAACTCAACTCAACCTTCACTCCTGATGAATTTGGATTTTTGCAAAGAGAAACAGATGAAAGAAATGTGGCAGAAAAAGATTCACAAAGGGAACAAAATACGAAAGTGCACTTGAGGAGGAGGTGGGGGTTTTTTAATTCATTGCAAAAACACTGACCAAATGCACAGTGCATCATTGCTGGACGTTAATACAGACAAAGCCTGCCTGAGGAGTTTGCAGTCTTCCTATAAATTAATAAAGACAGAATACAATCCCACGTGCAGTGCATTTGCTCATATATATTCATAGGGACACTGCTGATTCACATCTGGCTAAAATAAATGTGTTTTTACACAAATTGGGTTACCACCGATATAAACAGTTTTGATTCATACTACAGAGCACGAACAGATGATCAACGCAATTGCTTTGGTTTAGCACTGTGCTTGTGAAAGTCACCACTTATCAGCTGGGCTGCAGTTAATTGCTTCTAGTCTCTTACAATTAGAAAAAGCCACTAGCTTAAACTACCTCAAAGCACTGATTAGATTGTTTGAAAGAGCACATTCTACCCTACATTTGTAACCACCTAGGAACATGAGCGCTATCAGGCTTCGTGGCTCAACTAGTGGGTGCTACCTTGGAGAAAAGCGGGTGAGCTGGATCTCTTGCAATCCTTTGACCGTACCAAAATCACAAAAGATTTATACTCAAAAAATTTACACAGATGACAAACAAACGATAATAGCAACTACCTGCAAAATGAGCCGGTGAAACCAGCCTACTCCTTATGCCAGTGTACCTTATTTAAACAGTACAAAACCACTGAAATTTTGCACTGACTATACATATGCCAAGAAGCAGTGTGGCATTTTTATTAGAGAAATACCTTTGTTAAAATTCTGTTGAGTCCTTAAAGCCAAACTTTATAGACACTGAGTCTGCAAAGACAGCTCCATTTGATCAGCAATATGTAGACTTTCAAATGACTACCTCTTTTCAAATCAAGTCTGATTTATTTTGTCTTCTGAAATAAATAAGTATTTTTTGACATTCTACAATATGCAGAACATCTGAGTGATTACAAAAACCTGTTTGGGACTCTTGCTAAGATCAGTGTCACTGGAGGTTCACAAATGCATTCATTCCTATTGCAGAACCGGAGTGCCTAAGCATAATTTTGATAAACATGAATACTAAGCATTTTTGCAAAAAACTTGTCTTCAAATCACATTACAAATCTTGTGGGCTTACTTATTTTCTCCCTACTCTACAGTACAAGTGTTGATAACACAAAACATTTTCAAAAATTACAATCCAGACCACTAAATCCAAGACCCTACATATGCAAAATGCCCCTTCAATTTACTTTTTTCAATTTACTTTCAATTTACTTTCAATTTTGAACCATAACATCAAAACCTCCCATTTAAAAAATAATCAGCTGAATCACAAAGCTTTGTCTTAATACACTAAATGTGCAAGATCGGAGATAAAATTGCTGGCAACACTACTAATGTAACTCTGCAGCAACTTCCCTGAAACAGGCAGAATTTGGTACTTGGGCTTTATTTAGACACTTGACAAAGGGCAGTATTATTGTTGCGCTCTGAGGGAACAGTCCCAGGGTAGTACTGTGAGTACAGAAATTGTTATGGTATGGTATATTGATACCTGAACTAACTTCATGCTACTGACTTCTCCCAAACTGGTCTACTCTGGGGTTGGACTTGATGATCTCTAGAGGTCCCTTCCAACCCCTACCATTCTATGATTCTATGATACTCTCAGGTTCCCTTTTGTTTTAAAGGTCCCAGTTGGTACAGGGCTTGAGTTCAGCAGGTGCTGTACCCACTGGTGGCAGGCAACAACATGTTAAAAGGCATATAGAAACGATCAACAAACGGGTAAGTCAAATACTTCTTTCTAGATTTTTAGTATCTGTCTGTGGGTTGCTCCAGTAGACAACCACAAATAATTTTAAAGTAGAATGGACAATAAATTCATAATAGATTTCATCCACAGATTTCATGGCGTGGTAGAAATTGGGTCCACACAGTTCACTTTTCTTGCCTGTAATAGCTCGGATTCTCCTTTGCTTGTGGTTTTTTCCTGTGACACTCACATGACATTTTTGCACCAGCTTCTGGAGCCCGCCCAGGACAAATTCCAGTTGCAGACCCAGCAGGCAGCTCTGGTGCCTGCCCTCCTCATACAACTATGCAACCCCCAATGAAACCAAGCAACCAAAACCAGCCACTTTAACCACTACAGACGCTCACGAACAAGAGCTGCAAGGAGAGCCCGTGCCTTCGCACAGCGGACACCATACAAAGAAACGATGAGTGCTTGTAGTGGCGGACTCTCTGTTAAAAGGCACTGAGGTTCCCATCTGCCGATCCAACAGAGCGTCGAGAGAGGTATGTTCCCTTCCAGAAACTAAGATAAGAGGCATAGCTGAGAGGGTGCCGCAACTTCTTAAGAGCACGGATTATTATCCGCTTCTACTCTTTCAGTGGGTACAAATGACACTGCACACCAGAACCTGGCCAGAATTAAGCAAGGCTACAAAGCCCTCGGGGTGCGAGTGAAAAACATTGGTGCCCAGGTCATCTTCTCCTCGATTGTACCAGTTAGGGGTAAGGGCAAAGCCAGGAATAGACGGATAATGAACATCAACTTCTGGCGACATGGCTGGTGTTGTCGTGAGGGTTTTGGGTTTTATGATAATGGGACATTCTTCAATGACTACAATCAGTTGGGGAGGGATGCGTTCAACCTGTCTAGAAGGGGCAAGAGAATCTTTGGCAACAGGCTAGCCAACCTGGTGAGGCGGGCTTTAAACTAAAGGACTCAGGGGGTGGCGTCCAAAATGGCAATACTCATGCCATTGCAACTGACTGACGAATAAGCCAGGCCAGCCAGGGCAACGAAAAATGTTCCTTAGCTGCCTCCCAAGAAGGAGAAGCAGAAGGCCACCTACCTCAAGGATGTGTATGACTACAGTGGATCATCTTGCACCCCTTCAGGGAAACCTGTGTGCTCAACTACCTTCCTGAAGTGCCTGTACACTAATGCACGCAGTATGGGGAATAAATAGGAAGAGCTAGAGATCTGTGCACGGTCAAAGGGCCATGATCTAATTGCAATTACAGAAACATGGTGGGAAAGCTCACATGATTAGAATGCAATCATGGACACCTATGTACTTTTTAGGAAGAACAGGACAGCAAGGCATGGTGATGGAGTTGCTCTTTATGTCAGAGAGCAACTGGAATGCATCGAACTCTGCCTAGGGATCGATGAAGAACGAGTTGAGAGCCTATGGGTAAGTATTAGGGGGCAGGCCAATACAGGTGACACCATTGTGGGTGTTTAGTACAGGCCACCTGATCAGGAAGAGGAACTTGACGAGGCCTTCTACAGACAGCTGGAAGTTGCCTCACAGTCACAGGCCCTGGTGCTCATGGGGGACTTCAACCACCCTGATATTTGCTGGAAAAACAACACGGCCAGGCATGTACAGTCCAGGAGGTTCCTGCAGAGCATTGGTGATAACTTTTTAACGCAGGTGGTGGAGGAGCC
>VZSC01009081.1:0-14888 GCA_013398225.1 Steatornis caripensis
GTAAGACTCTGAAAAATCATCTGCTGAGAGAAAAACTAGCCCATCACAGTTTAAAGGAACAATTTCTAGTTCATTTATTCCTCATAGAAGACACTGGCACAGAAGAACATGAGTTGAATGTAGATGTATCAGCAGAGGTTGTGCAGACTGGGGAAGAGTAGGCTCCGGGGAGACCTGATTGCAGCCTTTCAGTGCTTGAAGTGGGCTCATCAGAAACTTAAGAAAGGGGACAAACTTTTCAGTAGGGCCTGTAGCACTAGGACAAGGGGTAACAGTTTTCAACTGGAAGAGGGTAATTATAAGGAAGAAATTGTTTACGATGAGGGTGGTGAAACGCTGGAACAGGTTGCCCAGAGAGGCGGTGGATGCCCCATCCCTGGGAACATTCAAGCTCAGGATGGACGGGGCTCTGAGCAACCTGATCTAGTTGAATGTCCCTGCTCATTGCAGGGGGGGTGGACTAGATAATCTTTAAGTGTCCCTTCCAACCCAAATTATTCTATGACAACTGTATAAAAGATAGGTACTGCACGGAAGTACACATTTTTTACTCCCACATTGCTTTTTCCCCAAGTGATATAACAATGCAGTCCCATTAGCCAGGCTAGTGCAGGCTTATAATAGGGCACAGCTCTGTTAAGAAAGGGCTTATAGGCTTTAAAATTAAAAGCAGCATTTTAAAACACAATATCAGAAGTCACCTAACCATTCAGTCAAGAGCAGTACTTCAGAACGTATGACCTTGTCCTACTAAACACTTTTTAGTGCAGAAAGAGTTACACGATACTGAATTTATGAAAAGTTATTCTGACTTGGTCTATTCCTTCCTCTTTCCCCTCCAATTACTGTAATTCCAAAAGAATTTCAGCATCTGACACTCATCTGACATTAATTTGCACTGGCATTTTGACATTTTTTCCATAGCACTGACCATATTTTAAGACACTCCTAGGTGTCCCCCTTCTTTATTCCTGCCATTCAAGTAACAACTCTGCAACCTAAAGCACTTGCTGAAACAAAAATGGAATCCCACAAGTTCTGACAGACCATCTGTTGTATGCTAAAGCCTCACAGCCTCCTAAGCAAATTCGAGACGGAAGAATTCTAGATGTAAGTATCAACAAATGAAGAAAGCTTGACTGTAAATTCCAGTATACCTTTAGCCTGCTAGAGAGTGAATCCCCGGGTGTTTGCTTCAGAGGCATTAGCAAGCTCTTAGGGTTCTGGCATTGAAGCAGCATGAAAAATCTCTGAATAGTCAGCCTTACCCATGGGAGAAGTCCCTTTATAATGAATCTCTTGCACCTGGTCCCGGCAAAGCTGACATCCTTACCGTTCCATTTTTGCTGGTAGAACGTGTGCCATGATTAAAGGAGAGTGCTGGGACAGCTCTTGCTGCTGTGCTTTCATTTCTGTCAGCAGCAGGTGAGCACACTGGCTGACATCAGCAACTCTTACCTCATGCCACACACCATTTTCTCATGGGTAGCGTGGCATCCATAGCTGCTCTTGCACAGTTCACACTGACTTACAGCCTGAAGGAGAAGATCAGCTAAGCACATGTATAGTAAGAAGCACAGTTTTACTGCAATTATCTGACCCCCTTAAGAGCACTTTAAACTGCTGCAGAAACAAGAACCCTTTCCTAACGGTTCCCGGTGTATGCAGAGAGCCGACAGCCTACGATTAACATAGGCAAGTTTTTACACTTACTAACTTCAAAGAACCATTGCTTCTAGAAGAGGAAGGAGGAACCGCTTTGGCTCACAGAGGCACATAAGTCTTCACTGACTGCAGAATCTTAAGATAACAGCAAGAAGGTCTGAGATGGATAGAAAATATCCGGACTCCTACAGCCTGGAATGCCTTGGCAGAGGTGGTTAAGAGACAACTCCTTATGGGGAGCTTATATGTTCAACAAAGTTACTGAGACCAGAGCAGAACCCGGTGATGTTGTTAGCATTACAAGTGAAGGCAGAACTGTGCTTTCCAAGAGGAAATAGTTGTGACCTCGAAGTACTACTAGGGGAGGACACTGAATTCCCTCTCACTGCTCCTCCCCAGTCCTTATGTATTCCCTTCAGCAAGACAAGTGACACTACAGACCCACAGCCATGTCTGACACCTTCCGTAGACCCCCACCAGCTTTAGAACAAGGTCTCAGGAAGAAATCTTTCTCTTCACTAAGCATAATCATAGGCACAATATTTCCATTTGTACTAACTTCCTCCATTCTCTGTTGTGATGCGTTTGGGTGACAGAGCTACCTAAAGGTAGGATGTGTCTCTTCACATTCTGCGGTGTCAGCAACACGTGACTCTGACGATCCATGTTCAAGATCTATAAGGACATGGGGACATGGTTAAGTTGCTGAACCCTGGTTTGTCCACTCAAAGCAGACCACAGGAAATTTAGTCCGGAAAAGATCTTCCACTGAACCCTCCCAGAAGCATCATTTTGGCTCTCTGATTCATACACGAACCACATGGTCTCAAAGCAGAGCCTTTATGGCCTCTGTGGAGCGTGAGGATTCTCACATCTGTGTAGCTAGAAGGCTGCTCATCTTTGCAGACACTTATATTTGTGTTAAGAAAATTAGTATTTCACCCTGTTACACTAGTACGCCAGTACAGGCTTTCGACGTAACGATAACAGCATTGCATTCCTAATGCGGACAAGGCTCTTCGTCTCTCCAGGCAGCAGCTGCCAGTTTGCTGATAAATCCCAGTATTAAAATCCACAACTCCAAATCCAGGAAAGCAACAGTTTGTACAATTGTCCTTCATCGATTTCATGGCTCTTTTCTTTGTTATCTCAAATTCCTCCTGCCCACTCCTCCCAAGTTCTCATGAGTATCAGACAGCTAGCGACTAAAACGAAACCCCAGCGCTAACAACAACGCTTCTTGAGTTCAGCGTGATATATAGCATCTTCGGTACCGTGCAGAAGCACGGATATCAACATCTTCTTAACTGGACTTCAGTTAGATGAGCAATGGTTTATGAACGTAGAATACACTGCCTAATCCTGCAGTTACAAACACATCTATCTCTTCTGGCTGAGATTCAAAGCCAGGCGTTGAAAGCACACGTATGCACTGGGCTGTGCACCTGCCAGAACAGAGATAGGAGACTAAAACTTGGAGAAAGTAAACATTTAGAATCTGTTAAAAGGAAGAGTTCTGTAATTATAAATGACATGAACTTTATCTTTCTAATGGAAGAAATTCCATCCATTTCAATTAGAGTGCCTGAAGAAAATTAGGAGGATTAAGCTTATCGGAACGTGCTACACTAAACAGAACATAGTCCTGGATCCCAGCTGCCTCACCGCGTTTATACTGTGGTACCTTGAGCAGAGCCTCTGCGATGGGTACTGCAGAGACGTTGTGAAGCTCACGTTGAGCTTAGGAGAATAAAGTTGAAGCTCACATTGAACTTAGGAGAATAAAGTTCTTGTAATGCCACTAACTTCAGTACAGACTAGCCACACTTCAGTAAGTGTTCTCAGTGCTCGCTACGTACAGCCCCTCTTAAAATCTTCTTGAAAATAAGATGGAAAATATTGGTGCAAAATACAGCTTTTTCAGGTGCTTGTAGTCTTAAGGCATGCTTTTCAAGATCCAGTATTTTACATGTTTGGAAACAGACTGCTAAAACAATAAAACCAATGTCATTCCTAGGTCATTAACATAAACATAGAACTTGATCTTTACTGGCATATCTCAGGTCTATTAATGCAGTGCAATGTTAATTTTGAAATGGTACGACATCCTCTACATAACAGAGGGATACCTCTGGGCACATTCATGCATGCCCCATAGAGAAGCTATACCTAGGTAACTAGCACAGGGATTTAAAACTATTCCCAGAAAAAAAAAANTGGCATATCTCAGGTCTATTAGTGCAGTGCAATGTTAATTTTGAAATGGTACGACATCCTCTACATAACAGAGGGATACCTCTGGGCACATTCATGCATGCCCCATAGAGAAGCTATACCTAGGTAACTAGCACAGGGATTTAAAACTATTCCCAGAAAAAAAAAAACCAGGAGAGTGAAACACAGCCATGCCGGTTAATAATTAGGTGTCAAGCAAAACCATCATGATAACACCCCTTTAAGCCAAAGAAGTTTAACCAGATCAACAGGCTCTATTCAAGTTACTCAAATTCAGTAGAATTAACTTCTCTACAGAGCGTAAAGCTATCAGGAAAGGAGGAATTGCTCTCAGAGTCCTGAAATGCATGTAAATCCAATATCCAAGGTTCTACAGGATCCTATCGGTTAGAAGAGCTCATATCACAAAAAAAAATCCCACACATTCTGGACATGCCAAAGATTCTAAATCCATCTCTTGCTTCATTAAATTTCTTTGAACAACAGGAACTGATGGGAAAAGACTAACAGACTTACTGTTTATTAATTTTAAGCCACACAGAATCAATTCCTTAGTTTGCCCCCNATTCTAAATCCATCCCTTGCTTCATTAAATTTCTTTGAACAACAGGAACTGATGGGAAAAGACTAACAGACTTACTGTTTATTAATTTTAAACCACACAGAATCAATTCCTTAGTTTGCCCCCCAACTTTACAGAGACACTCTGAAGTAATAAAGTCGCACACATTTAATTTTTTTATGTGATTAATGTAGTATTTCTCTTGGCTGTACCAGGGAAGCTAACCTGTTCTGCTTGTTTCATGTTTTACTGGTTTTTGGTTTGGGGTTTTTTTGGGGTTTGTTTTTTTGTTTTTTTTTCTCCCCACATTGCACTAGTTTTTCAGTCTGCATTTTCAACAACTTGGGTATCAGACCAATTTGTTTCCCTGCGGTAACTTGCGTCTTTTAAAGTTTATCCATAAACTTCAAGCACAAGACGGACTCGTGTGATGACCCGGTCTAAGTTCCTGCATAAAGCAAGAGAATCTTTTGAAGCAGTTTACAGTCAGGCATATATTTGGTGAGCAACCAAGCTGCTAGAGCCCTGCCCAGGGGTAAGGCTACATGCAAGCACGTGCATAGGGTAAGAATCCGAGGACCATTAAGCAGCAGCACGTAAGTCACTTCAACACCCGAGCCTTCCTTCCCCACTCCATCATAGGTAACCAGTACTTCAGAAATACTTGAAGTATCATACAAAGGCTACAGAAAGCTTTTACAGTGTAACATTAAGTCCCTGTTACTTTACAGCATGACAACTTATTTAACAAAGTGTAAATCTTAAGTATTATGCCCTAGGCAACACATCTTTGCCATAGTTCCTCCTCCCCCCTGTAAAGTTCAGCGAGCCCAGTGCAAGCTGGCTCTCACCGTTAGCACACTAGTTTTCCCTAAAGCATTTCAGACAAACACAGAGTGGGTTTTGCCTGTAAACCCTCACAGCTGTTTGACAGCAGGCCAGCTGCCACATCAAAATGGCATTAGTGCATTGTTCAGAGACACAATTTCATAAACACCCCAGATAGCAGTTTCCCCACTAAAATTCCTTTTGGATGCTGGACAGCACATTATCGACTTTGCCGTTCCTTCCCCCCACACACTTGCGTGGGCTGTGTGAAAAGGAAGTGTTCTATTTGTCTTACCTTTGCTCCCCAGAATGACTTCAAGCTGGTCTTTTCAAGTCAGTGTACTACTCCGAGCAGTTAAACTACCAGCACTAACAGGTACCTCAACAGCATCAGCGGTGCTGCCTTACAGGCTTGTCAGTACATACTGTGGTCTTGGACCATAGTTCCCTCCCTTCCCTTTAGATAAGAGTTTTTTAAAATTATGTCAGAATTCCCTTCCGCAGCAGCCTGGGGAGCAAACGTCTCAGTTTCTTTCACTTACGTGCCATCCTGCATTGGCTTAGAGACCAATTCTGCTTCTTGCCCTCTTTTCAGTGAATGCAGTGCGGCTGATGCAGTTTTAGAGTACGCGTGTTTCTCCATATTCTGCACAGCCTGCACCTGCTGCACGCACCAGAGAAATCAAATCCACAGCATCTCAAAGCAGGCAGCAAGTCAGAGTAAACCAACAAGTCAAACACTGCAGATGTTACAGCGGTTCTGTAAGGACAGCAGCAGGAGCAGAGCAGGTACACAAAGAATTCAGTTACTGCTCCCTATCTACAAAATGTTACATTTAGAAACAAAGACAGATTGTCTTTATTCTTGCTATTATTATAAAGAACGACCTCTTCGAGCAGATACATGCACCCACTGACAGGTTCAGCATCCACAGAGCATTAAAAAAATTAACCACCTCAACAGACAGTCATTATCCATCCATCCAAAATTAAGCAATTTACTGCTCCTAGTATTAGAACTAAATAAAATTTACTCAGCAGACATGCTGACCCTTAAAAAGCTCAAGTACAGAAAACAAAGAAGAAAGCAGGCCCTGGGAAGACCAAAGGAAAACAGTGAACAAACCTGACTGCATCCCCAGCTCACACAACCAATACAACCCTGCAAATTAATCTCAAACCCATTACGTCTGTAATTTACCATGACTGTGCCAGATCAGCTAAGGACAAGAATTCACCCACTGAACCACACAAGGCAAATCAGATGAACTCCAAATGAAGGGCCCAATCCCACAAGACCGAGAGATCAACTCACATCAGTGAGACGAGCTGGCAATACATATGTGAAGCAGGTCCTTAAGCAGTAAACTTCCTTTTAGCTTCAAGTTTTCTTTCTTCACACTGATGTTGACCCCTAATGGTTGTTTTTACTACTGCTAGAATTTGCTGTGTGCTACGAACTACATGGCCATATATCATGTGTCTAATTTATTTTACTTCATCATGCTAACCTACTAGACCAGAGTACTTTTTTAGCCTCAGGAATCCCAAACACTACATAAATCTTGCGGAGAACTCACCCGTCCTTATTGCAAGTGGGAACACAGCTGCTTCTGGGGCTGAACAAAGCTTAACCTGCAACAGGAGCATCAGAGCGCACGAGCTGCAAGACAGCACTGAAGACTTGATTTTTGACAAATTAACAAGAATTATAGGGAAGATACTATTATAACTGATCACACTGACAAGCATATCTTCGTGGAACAATGCTGTTCTTGCACAGAAACGCCAAAAATAAATAAAAAACCCCACACCTCTACTAACCATACATGCCTTAAGGCAGAATACTCAATAGCAGAGCTTACTCTGGAACATCTCGGCAGGAAGGGTTCAAAATCTTACCTGATTTGCACTACAAAGTCAACCTGACGGGATCAAATGATGCCCTCTACGATGCCAGCAGCAACATGCCATCGTCTTAAAGCCGTGTTTCTATCCCTAAAGGGCGGCCTACACAAAATGCTATGCAGACATATTCGACTTTGAGGAATACCATGGGTGAAGGAAAACTGCTCAAGAACAGTCAGAGACTGTCTTAATAACCTGCACTACCAGAGAAAGCTATTAATGACACTCCTTGAGACTCACGCTCTCTTCCCAGCAGGCCTCATGCTGTTGCAAATGAAGTTGTAAAAACCAACATTCTTGTTGAAGGCCAGCGCTTGCACTGCAGACAGCTAGGTGCTACCGATCAGGGCTCAAACGTAGACCTTCTTCGGGAGATCCAAATTCCAGGATAGCAGAACACACACGCTGTCACAGCCTGTTTCCAGGCCTGCTTTCAACTGCACAGGGCCCCAGAGCACTGAGGGATGTAGACAGCATAACCTGGAGTAGATCAAACACTTGTAATGAAACAAAAGCAGGATCTTGTTTATTTCATGAGGTAGGATCTTTGCTTGCCAAATACAAACACAAGCCTTGGGCACTGCATGTGCCAGGGAATAAAAAAACAAAGCAAAAAGTAATTTACAGGCTGCAGGCGTCTCCCGATGCCCTTCAAGATGTTTTAAGTTGATAACATAAGGTGAGTTAAAACATTCTTAACTATCAGAGAGCCTCATAGCCCTCAGGGGGAAAGCAGAGCCTAATAACCCTTCTGTACAAAGCCTGGGTGAAGTCTGATGACCTTCACCGGCAACGAGTCATCACCTTAAGCAGGCAATAGAGTTTTGGTCAGCTTGTAGGAATACACCACTGGACTGAACACAGCACTGCCGAAATCAGTAAGGTTACATGAAATCCGAGCGTGAAGTTCAGTCTCTTTTCTCACTTTCTCTTTTCAGAAAAATTCAGTGACATGGCACAGTCAAATACTCAGGGAAAGTACAGATCGGGAGACTGGTAAGCAGAGATGCCTTGCTTGCGGTAGGTTTGAGGTTTTCGTGTTCAATATCTGCACAAAGGAAACCAGGGCCTCCATTAACTTACTCCAGTAACAGTTGTTCAATTCAAGTCCATTTATACAACAAGCCTAAAAACGCTGGCTTGATAGAAATACCAGATTGATACCTCTGTTGATGTTAAATGAAGCTGCCAAGGTCCGGACAGACCACGAAACCAGTTTTTTCAGTTAGATAAAAGCATTTCAGTAGAATTCAGAAAGGAGGTGCCCTGAAGAAGACAATTAGTAGGTTTTGGTCTTTCTGGCAGATGCCAGGCAGCAATGCAGTGGGGGTTTTGATCAAACTCCTTCACCCCCACACCAAGATGAAAGAGGTAAACGACAATTTATTAAAACTGGAAAAATAATTTCATGAGGCTTAGAATGAAGGAGGGGGAACAGAGTCAGACAGATGCCACAAAATAGCCAGTACCCCCGGGGCCGTATGTTAACCTGAAATAGTGGAGGCCTAGGTTCAAGCAGCTTCCCCACACAGTCATTACTGTTAATGTCTATACAGAACGTGCTTTGCTCTTCCACAACAAATCAATCTTGGTTCCTTCTTAAGCGGGCAAACAATTCCAACTTGAATATTTTCAAAGGCTGTTGATTTTGGTGTGTGTGACAGCAGCTGAAAGCATTCAGTTCCTTGTATCTTGTGGATTCAGAGAGATTAAAGGTGCTCACGGCAGGGCAAATGTGCAGAAATGCATGCCATGCCATATTCTGTCTACAGACCCCGGTACTAGCTTCATAGGCTGGGCAAGAACATTGTTATGAAACTCTTGCTTGTTGATTTGCTTTTGAGGAGACATCAGAGTGGCTAATTTCCTCTTACAGGATGGACTCACACTCAAGAGATTCAAGACGTATGTCATAACTGACAGCGAAGTGCTCAAGCACAAGGCAGAAAGAACCAGCACCATCTAGTGCTCAGGAGCAGACTAAGCAAGCAGAACATATAGAACATATCAACAATTTTCAGGCATGGAAGAGCATGATACGCACTTCCAAGGAGACTCGGGCTGCATTCACATTGCATGTAAAAACAGACTCTGCAGCTGGCCAACGCCAAGCAGATGTACCTGTCACTACCTTAGTGCTAAGACTTCATTGAAGGTCTTCGACTCAAGCTATAACATAACAATAAAGAACAGTTTCCAGATTATGTGACTGCAAAGAAGGCATGCAATTTTATCATTCTGGTCACTCCTTTAGAAAGATAGTTCAGCGAAGACATTTTTGGTTTCTCCCTCCTTAATAAATGGGAAGTCTACCTTAAGTTCCGTAAGACAGTTATCACCTAGTGACATACAAATATTAGCGTGCCCTCAGCTACGCTCCAGATATCTAGAAGTGTCTAATACGGATCAGACAGTGCCCTCCACTGCAGAACCAAGACCATCAACCTTCTCCCACAGTCAATGCAATGCTACGGACACTCTGCGATGTTCACAATTCTCACTTGCGAAGCATTTCCACAGCGCACAGTTGAAACTACAGTGTCTCATTCTTTCCAGTAGGATCCAGAACTACTTCATTTGCTGCCATTTCCCTAGTCAATACACCCGAGTGCCAAATCCCAGAAATCTAAGTAAAACCCTCAAATATCAACATCACCACATACCCAGATATGTGTAGTCAGTTATCAGCTGCAGGCTTCAGGAGAAAATTTAATTACCAGTGGCAAATTCAGAGGAGGAATAGTCTTAAGGATAGAGAACATGTCCGCCAAAGGAGGTATTTCAGGAAGTCCTGCCACCAGATCTAACACTCACTCGACTGTAGAACTGTTCTGCAGTCTCATGTCCCTAGTCAACCCTTCTCCCAGCTGCATTACACAGCTTAGAAGTGAACTTGATGAAATATGAATAATACACAATGCCCATCGTTAGTTCTTGTTACTCAGCAGAAAAATCAATACATGCTCTGTTATAGCGCAGCGCTGTTCCTCTAGTCCCTACGCTCTGGGGAAGCGGCTCCCACAGCCAAGCTTTACACAGCCTGCAGCAGAGGAAAGGTAGGAATATTGCTAGAACCGTTGCTGGGATGAGGAAAGCTTTGGGTATTTCCTTGCTGGGATATCCCAGCCTCTCCTCTTTGCCAGCTAAGTTGGTATCAAGACACTACGGGAACATTTTAGGAATGCTGCACTGTTCTTCATTTTATTAGTTCAAGCTCCGCTGCTTACAAGCACAGCGAAATCCCATTTCTATACTTACAGCTATGGAACACACTTGTATTCACAAGATCCCCAACTTTGTTAAGACAACTAAAAACTATCATCACCCCTACAGAAACTATGTAGTCCTAGTTTACGGTGGGAGAACCAAGGCACAATTAGGCAGAGATACAATCATGGCCGTACATTCAACACAAGGGAAGATAGGAAGTAATGGAAAATAATGATTTGGGTCCTGCAAGACCATTTGCGCTCCCCTTCCCATCTGGCATTCATTGCCGAGCTGTTCACTATGTGGGTGTTCTGCCAGCTGGCAACCACATGCAACACAGTCATTTCAGAAGACATGCAAAAAATAAAAGGCATTTATGCAAAAACCAGCACAGAATAAGCGTACTGTGAACAGAATGGGGAACTCTTCAGGCCGCATTCTCCAGTGATGTCTGTGCCGAGTCACATTCTGTGTTGACTGGCTATTTACAGCCTTTCCCAATACTTGCTATCCATGTAGCAACTAAGCTTGCTACAAACATGAAGGGATTTAGCTCCACAAGCTAGGGAAAACATCTCAATTTTGCAGGCAGGACAGTGGTGCACCAAGACTGAATCATTTTCTGAGGAGCACAGAGAAGGGCAGTGTCAAAACCACAAGCTGAACACAGATATACTGGGAGCCACAACTATGCTGTGAACAGCGTCGCTTTTTTCCACCCCTCTGGGTAGCCTCTTTCAAGCAGCCACATGGCATTGCTTTACCAATGCCACTGAAGTAACAGCCACCTGCAGCGTGGGGCAATTCTTTTGCAGCCTACAGTAACGCAACCTGACAGCTTGGGTAAGAAATGCAGAACGACTATTCGCCCACCTGGAGCCAGAGGGCAAACTCAAATCTGCAGGAAACCCGGCCTAGCCAGTCCGTGGCTCAGTTAATTATTTCAGACCATTGCCAGAACACAGGGGAGCATTCACAATCACAACTCAAGTGCTTTCACATCCCAGGTCCACAGTCCTTCCACAACAGTATGGTGCACAACCGTTGGAAAAAAGTGCAGAAGATGTGTCACATTCAGACAGCGAATGCCACTTCCTACGAGATCTTCCATGCAAGTAACACCGTGAGCCAGTGTCCTGCTGTTCGTGGTGCCCTGCCGATGAAGGCATGGTGCAGTATTAGAAAAAGGAGACGTTAACAGACAGTGTGCAGTGATAAGGAAGAGAAAACAAAAATAAATCTCTTCTGCCCAGGTAGCTTCCTGTGTGTCAAACAGCATGCTGTAACTGAGTTATTGCAAAGCCCTGCCTGCTGGTGCAATTGAAAACGTTGCAGCATTGCCTTTTCCTCATGCACTGCCTCATACTGTGCCAAGAGCGGTGCGCAGCAGAGGCATTTTAAGCCAGCCTGATTAGGGGGTAAGAAAAAAAAAAACCAAGACACAGGTAAGAGCGCAACTGCCTCCACAACAGTAACATTGAGCTATAGACGTAAGTGTTCCCTGTGTTGTCCATTTCATTAAAAATACCCCCCAAAAAACCCAACAGGCAGTATGACGCAATTACTTTTATCTACTCTACCGTAAACACCAGCACTGTGGGGAAACAGACAGTGCTACCAAGCGTGGCCAGGTAGCCCGTGCAGGCGAAACTTGCCATGAAATAAAGCACGACTAAGTCAGTGCACTGACCTAATTTTTACCACAGTCAAATTTGCCTCCTCCCTTGTTTCCAGGAACTCAGTCTTCAGATATTGGGAGACAGCTGTAGAAGGACTAACCCGGTCCACCTTTCTCATTTCTCTGGTCTAACACTGCTAGTGGTGCAACAGCTTTCTTCTCTGTAGATCCTGCCACCTGAAGCCACCTCCAAAACACACTGCGTTCAAATCTTGGCACAGAGACGGTCCTTTCCCCAACTGCAGTCAGAACTGAATAAAGTGAATACAATTCCTCCCATGCTGCAACAGGGAACTTAACTCTAAATATAACCTGGAGATCCCAAGCCAGTCCACGGTAAGCATTTACAAGGGAGCAAAAATTATTTCAAGAGTTTTACATCAAGGCTATGCTGACAGATCATTAGATTTTCTACCTCATAAAATTTCAACTTCCCTTCCACGGCAGCTCATCTATTCTCTTAAACCTTTTATCCCGAAGTGAAACATTTTTTTCTTCCCCTTCTCCTCCCTAAACTGGGGGGAGTATAATATACAGGGAAGAAATTACTTCCAGATACGCATATGCCTTTTCCGTAAGTTCTGTGCTGTACTCTGTGTCAGTTTCTCCCGTAACAACCAGAAAAACACATCAGTTTGGGAGATCACACAGCACTCCAGGCAAGGAGCAACCCTCCAAACAGGAGAGGAAAAAAAAAAGGTATCAAGGAGCATGATGCATCTCAACTACCACTTACATTACATACCACGGCAGCAGTTAGAACACCAAACGGTCTGTCAAGTCCCGTTTCCCAGTCTCTCTAGAAAGTCTGGCTGGTGTATCAGAATGCTTAGAAGTGAAGTGATCAGCACAGTGCACTTATCATTCATGACAACCAATGGGAAGGAGATGGTGTTATGTTCAAAGCACAAGAAAATGCTGTCCTACCTGGTGTAATTTCAAAGAGATGCTTTCCTGGTTCGTCAGGATTAGGTGGCACTTCGTTCACCTGATTGCCTTGCAGTAGTATCAAACCCTGTACGGGACACAAACAACAGTGAAAGGGGAAAGGCCATGAGGAGGGTAAGGAAAACAAGATAAATTTACCATGCCTGTTATGTTTAAGACCCACTCTTCCAGTGAGCCCACCTCCTTTCCAAACCCACCCTTCTGAGCAAGGCAGGATTGAGCTGCTCACGCACCTGCCTAACCTGTCCTTTCTCTCACACCGGACACTTCTGCTCAAGTGATCTTTCCTCTGCAATAGCAATATTCTGAGCACGCACAGGTGATTCTCCTTCGTTTCTGTAACTGACTGTCCCTTGCAAAAGTTTCGTCTCACATTACAACTACTGTTCCTTAACCTTTTAATTTCTGGCTGCAGTCTGCAAGCTACGAGGTGGCTGAAGTTCTATTTCTAAACCTTTATTTCTGCAACTGAAGAAAACGGCCTGGTTTCCAGAGATTCTCAGTACACAGAAGTTCCCAGGGAGATACTGGAGGACAGCAGCTGATTCAGGTTTGCAAGGCAACGAGAGTACCTTCTAATCCAAGAGACTGTAGTTTCCCTAGCAANCAGCCTTGTTTCCAGAGATTCTCAGTACACAGAAGTTCCCAGGGAGATACTGGAGGACAGCAGCTGATTCAGGTTTGCAAGGCAACGAGAGTACCTTCTAATCCAAGAGACTGTAGTTTCCCTAGCAAGCAATCTAAGCCCCTTGAGTTCCCAAGCTCAAATGCTGTCAGAATTCAGATTCATTTTCACCTTGAGCCCAAGCATAACTAACACCAGTTCAGAAATTCTGCATAACTCATGGTATTTGTCTTGAAAGCGAAGAAAATAATATTAATAGATGGAAAAACGGAAAAAGAGATCTCGGGAAGCTCTTGTCTAGTAACAGGCAGAACAAGAACAAACAGTATTTGGACCTCATTGTTTCTCTACCTTTTTTTTAGTTTGATCTTTGACATTTTAAAGGGTTTCCAGATAACATTCTGTAGGACACACACACAGCAAGACAGACAAAAGGCAGTAAGAACTGGGACTCTCAAGAATCAAGCCATGGAGAGTGTCATCAGCAGTTCCTACTCCTGCACTGAACTGCCCTGGAATGGAAGCTGGGCCCAAACCACCTTTTTTGCTGAACAGAAAAAGAAGGAAGTTTTTTCGGTCAGTTGTTTTCATGCATATCTCTAGTAAACATACACAATTACATTGTCTCCAACCAATCTGGCAACAGCCAAATCCAAGACACATGGGAGCATAACAACACTGGTAATCAAAACAAACCGCAGTTACACTCTGCCAGCTTCCAGATCCGTGTTACTGAGTAATACAATTAGTGTCTCATGAGGCAGGGAGTGCAGGACTTCAACTGACAGAAGACAACCCATCATATGACCTTTGCAATCTTCTCCATAAAATACAGAAGCCAGTTATGTTCTTTTTCATTACATCTGTAATAGCATAACTTCCCTGGCTTTATCCCTTGGTAACACATTTTTGTAGAGATGTTTTGTTTGGAGAAGCCATTGTAATAAACAAAGGAGCCAGTTTGTATTAAACGTAAATTAGTTAAGCTTTACTCTTTTCTTTGAGCATAGAATATTCAAAAACTACTACAACTAAACTACTAAAGCAGTAGTGCTTGAGATGGAAAATACTTCACCTAGGAAATAAGCTCTGAGTCATGGAAGTTTACAAGTTGGCATTCCAGTTCTGACAACCTAACCCTACTGAAATGACTTGCTCCTTTGAAAGATCTGTTTGCCTCAGACTGAAAACATCTCACAAGTACTCAAATTTGTTCTTCACAAAATGGA
>VZSC01009081.1:14997-42716 GCA_013398225.1 Steatornis caripensis
AACCTGCCATGCCACTACAGATTCAGCAACCGGCTTCCCTATTTTGCCAACTCTCAGTGGCATGAGGCTATAGACCTTTGCTTAGTTCTTCTTGACAAGCAGGATCAACATTCTAGAGCAGGGAATCCCTGTCATTCAGAATTTATGGAACTCTACTCCAGTTAATCTCAAGTCCCAGCTTCTAAGTAAGATCAGAGCACCTGTGGAACAGGAATTTCTAAAAGGATCAAGTCTCCCCATCCATGTAACACTGACCCCCTTGTGTAAAAGGACAAAATACTTCTGATAACAGCATCTTTGAAAATTAAAGCAATACCATCAATTACCACCACAGCCAAACTGTCTTCTCCCAGAAAGCGAAGAGCAAGTTTCCCAAGCAAATNTCACCTGTGGAACAGGAATTTCTCAAAGGATCAAGTCTCCCCATGCACGTAACTCTGACCCCCTTGTCTGAAAGGACAAAATACTTTTGATAACAGCATCTTTGAAAATTAAAGCAATACCATCAATTACCACCACAGCCAAACTGTCTTCTCCCAGAAAGCGAAGAGCAAGTTTCCCAAGCAAACCTCTGAAGCAAATTAAAGGTCAGTGCGCACTGCAACTCACAAGATCNGCACCTGTGGAACAGGAATTTCTAAAAGGATCAAGTCTCCCCATCCATGTAACACTGACCCCCTTGTGTAAAAGGACAAAATACTTCTGATAACAGCATCTTTGAAAATTAAAGCAATACCATCAATTACCACCACAGCCAAACTGTCTTCTCCCAGAAAGCGAAGAGCAAGTTTCCCAAGCAAACCTCTGAAGCAAATTAAAGGTCAGTGCGCACTGCAACTCACAAGATCCGTGCAAAGTAGAGATGGTATCATGGAATATTTGTCAGTCAGGAACAAGGACCAAACAACGATTAAGTGAACACATCATGATTCTCAAAGACAGGACTCTGAATCTTTGATCCAAGGTTTAGGATGTTTTGACAAGCAGCAGTCTCAAATTGTGCCTTGAGCAGAAGACTCATTTCTCAGTCTGGTTTCTATCAGGTAGTTCTCTGAAACAAAAATTGTTTAATTGGATGTACTGAGAGGTCCATACTTCATCCACATCTCTTCGTTCACACTGAACGCACAAGTTTTAAAGTGGTTTCATAGCATGATCCTGGGGACACCATGTTCAAGAGGTAAAATGAAAAAAACTGTTAAACCTAAGTATCTGCTCGCCCCACTGCAGGACAAGTTTCCCTGAAGTGAGGGGAGAAAAGGAAGTATCTGCTATGTCAACCTGAGGCTGAAGCATGTGGGGAAAGGCATATGGATACATGGGAGGGTCACAATTCTTTTTTTTTTTTGTGTATTTTTAAAAAGCTTCTTTATGAAGAATAGAACATGAAGTTTTAATACCCACACACAAATTCAAATCCTTCCCACTTTTAGGATTGCATAGAACATCCCTAGGGAAATGGTGAAGTGGCAGCACAAGCAGAAGAAAAATAAAATATCCAAGTTGCACAATTGAAGCAAGAAAGGATTTCAGAATAGCATAAGACAACAACGCCAAGAAGCTACAAGAAAGGATCCCAAAAATCACAAAGTTGGCTTTAAAAAAAGCTCTTAAGGTTGTTTAACTTTGGTGTTCATGCCTTCTCAGCTTTAAATTTACATTTTCAGGTTATTATCTTATTAACACAAGCTAGAAATCTACATACAGCAACAAAACCTAATACGGTATCAGTTGATTCCAGCTGATCAGACTTTCAGAGCTTTAGGTATCATTTGAAAGCTGCCAATAGATGTTTTCTGTCAGAAGATGTAGTCTTCTTAAATGTTAACAGCTGCTTTCCTTTGAGGACCAACTTACATTTTGTAGAAAAGTTGTTAAAGAGACCAAAAAGCCCCCTAAGCAGAAGTAGCCAGTCTCAAAATGGGTAGTGCCTACAAGCCAGAACAAAGTAAATTAGGCCTTTGTTATCCAGTAGCATAAAACGAGCATAAATCCCTATCTGAAACAGTTGCCTGAACCTCACATTTATAATCAAGCAGAACTCAGGACTCTGAATCAAGCCCTGCATTACTTCAGAAGAAGGCATGCTTTGGTGGAGGGTTCTTTCCCCTCAGCCCGAATTAGTAAGCTTGGCAAATACATATAGGCAGGTCACGTATTTTAGACAAAACCTAATGATGTATGTGCCAGCTTTTTGCTGTTTTATAGCATGGAATGGTGAAGCAGTATATACAGACCAAGAGATTCACAGTGTATTTACAGCAAAGAGCAGGAGCAGCTCACAAAAAAAGTGTTGTCAAACCAGAGAGTTTCAGAAAGCCAACCTTGCTGCAGGAAACCTAAGTCAGCGACGAAGTTAAAGGGTTAAACCAAAATCTCACACCGCAGCACCTTCCAGAGGTCGCAATTTGCTTGCCTCTGGTCACCCTTCTGCAACAAAACTAAGCAAATGGACTTTCTCCATGCTTGATGGCGGTATATGGTGCCATGGCACCTGGCCTCTTCAGTGAGACACACGTTTGGTACACGGGGGTGATGCTCACTCTGGAAGAGATTAGAGAGGCATAAATTACTGGAACTAACACCCTAAACCAAAGCACTTCCCAGTCAAAATACACTCCCTTTTTGATCCTTTCCAGGACATACTTGATTTCACATATTCTGTAGAAAATTTTCATGAAGTGACTTGTTTCTTATTCTCATTTAAACCAGCTTTAATGCAATGGAGGAGGTGCTGATCCCTACGTAGCAGAGCTCATTTGAAAAACAAACAGTAAAACCACCAGAGACACGGGAGAGTCGAAGGAACACAGCACTTGCTGCAGCCACGGTGGCAATGGGGACTGTACACTAGTACAGCTACTTCGTCCTCACCAGTGTGCACCTCATTCAGCTGCGCAACGACGTTTCGGCAAGCTGAGCTGGTAGCATAACAACTGTAAGAAGAGCAGGGAAGCAAGTGAACTAGAAGAATGATTTTCAGAAAGGAAAATTGAGAGATGCTCACTCTACCTATGAAAAACAAGAAACGTCTGCAACCTAGGCCCACCTCTGGAANTTGAAAAACAAACAATAAGACAACCAGAGACACGGGAGAGTTGAAGGAACACAGCACTTGCTGCAGCCACGGTGGCAATGGGGACTGTACACTAGTACAGCTACTTCGTCCTCACCAGTGTGCACCTCATTCAGCTGCGCAACGACGTTTCGGCAAGCTGAGCTGGTAGCATAACAACTGTAAGAAGAGCAGGGAAGCAAGTGAACTAGAAGAATGATTTTCAGAAAGGAAAATTGAGAGATGCTCACTCTACCTATGAAAAACAAGAAACGTNGAAGAAGAGCAGGGAAATAAGTGAACTAGAAGAATGATTTTTCAGAAAGGAAAATTGAGAGATGCTCACTCTACCTATGAAAAACAAGAAACGTCTGCAACCTAGGCCCACCTCTGGAAAGTACTTTTAAAGTCACAGCTGTACATATAGCAAAAATCTTCAGATCAGCTTCTTGCGCATTTCTCTCTGCACACCTCAGCAAGTTGTGCCGAGCTCTTCTACCTTACGTAACCAGCCCTTTCAGGGGATGGTAAGCTTCTCCGAAGAGTAACGGAAGGCCTAGCTCACAGCTGTCCAATCTGCCTGGCACACTACGGAGAACGGAGTTTAAAAGGCAGAAAAAACCCAATTCACATTAACAAGGAGGGTGTATCAATTCTGACAGTTGCTGTCACTGGTAGCTTTCCACATTACTAAGTTTGAACAGATTGACGTGCCCTTGTCCAGCAGCCACTCAGACTGCATTAGCAATCTTGCTTTGGAGGTAAATTAACCGTGGATTAAATCAGTTTAAATTCCCTAAGGTCTAACAATATATGCCAACGCATGCCCCAGAAATAAACCTCAATTCAAGATTAAGTTATTCCTCCCTCCCTGAGGCGTTTGGAGCCTGAGATGACTGAACAGCTCAAGGGGCAGGCAATAGGTTACAGACCTTCCAGTAAGCTGGAGGTTCAAACACAATTTTGGATGACAGCATCACCTTGCACCCTTGGTGCTTTGAGGGAGAATCTTAAGAGGACAAGTGTTTGTACCTTAAAGGTATTACTGTAGTCCTCCCTACCAAGACCAATTGAGAAGTTCTGCCTTGTACTAGGCTCTATAGAGCCAGAGTTTGGTACAGAAAAGCCGTGACACAGGAAACATGAGTGGAAAGCTTCCTTTTCTTGACCGAGTCCCTCAACCAGTGTTCTGGCACCAACTGTGTTAGTCACCCCAATTCTCATACCATTAAATTTCATACAGCACTTTAGTCGCTGTTACAAATGCTTACAAGATGGGGAGGGAAGAGTGGGGCTCAACTCTGCCCTCAGGTATGCATCTCTGAATCCCAGGTGAAGGATGACAAACTGACTACATGAACATCTTTACTTTAGCTGAACACGGAACAAAATTTCTGCAGCAGCTTTATACCAATTAATTATCTGCGACACTGAATTCCAAGGATCAAATAGCCCAAGCTAACTCAAGACCATGACCTAGATTCACATAAGTCCATTCCAATTTAAGCTTAGAACTAGAGATCGCGGACTACTCTACATAACAACATTTCCACCCTTAAGTGATGTGTTTTTCCTGGAGTTTAGAATGAAGTCTACACACATAAAGCCTTTATGTTACCGCAAGTCATTTGTTCCCTAAGCATAGATAGGCAAAATATTTCTGTAGAAAGGTGCACTTGTGAAAGAGTACATATACCAAACTACCTATAACCCGCTTCTTTTCAAAAGCAGCATATATAAACTCTCTACAACAGGATACTGCTAGTGAGAAGTGCACACAGAGCTACGCAGAAAGATTTGGCATGCAATTTCTGGACAGCTGTGGTTTTGCAAACCACGCTACTGAGCAAGTTTGACTACGGCTTCTAGATCAGTAGGTGCTGCAGCTTCAACTACAGCTTGGCTTCCCTTGCCTGGGCCTAGGTGATGATAAGGAGGCTAACCAGGAAACGGCAAGACTAATAGCTGTTCTGCAAACAGCTGTGCTCTATGTAGCATTACTGCTACAATTAAAAAAGCAAAAGGGAGCTGGAGGGGAGCAGACTTCACCTGAGTCTCAGTAAAAGAGATGGAAGTCAAATTGCCTCACACTTACAGCAGGCTAAGGATAGCCCCTATGGTTCAAGGGGTAAGTCAATTGCTATCTAAGATCCTCAAGTCTCAGGCCCCAAACAGACAGCAAAGTGACAAAGGACGCTTTCCTAGGTGCTTGTGAAGAACTTTCCCAGAGCTACACAAGCACAAACTTTTGTAAGAGCTCCCTTATCTCTGTTTATCATCTAGACACTCAAAATAGTTGTGTCAATAACAGACAAAAAAAAATGTGACTTGCTGGCTCAGGCTGCCAGCAGACATTCCTGCATCAGCTATACTCAAAAGACTTCTTTGCAACCTCAAGGGCTAAAAGGCCAACCCTATTCCTCCAGAGACAGCAAATGATCCTTTCCAGAGACTCAAACTGGCATTTTGGAGCACAAGGTGGATCTACTGTGCTACAGTACCTACCTGACTACAAGTTTGCCGCACTAAGCCAATTTAACAACTAAGTTGTCTGTGTCACATTTTTTCTGTCTATGAGATACTGATGATGTCCCCGTAATTGCAGCAGCTTTCAAAAAAGGAAAGCAAGTCTACAGAAGTAGTTCAAGATCTTTGAAAAGGAGTTGTTTAAGTAAAAAGGTGTTACTGTTTTCTTCTTTTTTTAAAAAAGGGAATTTGCATCTTTAAATTATATTTGAGAGGCAGAGAAATAAAGACTGTTGCATCCAAAGCCATCACTGCAAGTGTACTCTGCATAGTTCAGACTGGAAAAGTGTCAGAACAGCTACGCTGGTGTCAGTGGTTGAGAAGAACACCACTGAGCTGTGGAAGCTTCAGACCATTTCATAGATTTTAAGGGCAGAAGAGATTAGCAGGATGCCTAGCCTGGGCTGCCACCAACGCACTAGCATCCCTGCTCTTTTTGCTGTTTACGTTCTTCCTAGGATCAGGGCAATATTAACACCCTGCTTACTTCATATTTTCCAAAGGAAAGGAAAAAGCAAATGCAGATTTTGAGAGAAAAAAAATAACTCACACCTTAATACTAATCTCTGTGTTGGCCTTAAATCTGGTTCCAGTAATGTTAGTGAGACCTTTCAATTTTTTTCCAAAAAATGGACCATTGGATAAATTCAGGTGTAACCTTACTTGAAGTAAGGTGGGTTTTTTGGACAGATGGAGATCTGAATGTGTCAAGAACACAGAGTAGAACAAAATTAGGGATTAATATCAACGGATGAAAATACCTTCCTGGCCTGTAACAAAGATCTCCCAGGGTCACAGCTGTCTTCCTAAGCCGTGTGCGCATGCCTTTACCACTGTCCCTTCATTCCAGAGAATCCCAAGCAATAGCTATCTACAGTTTCCAAAAGTACATCTCTCACCTGTCAGATGTGTACAATCCTAGCCGAAGACAGATGTGAGTTCTAGTTTGCAGCTGTTACAAGAATAGTCAGGACATGGTCCTGTGTAATCCTGCACAAAATGGCTTCCCCCAGTGATAAGTGTATGGCGACCCTGTCCCCCAAAAGGGATGGGGTTAAAGAAACCCTTTCCAACATTCTTCATGATCATCTGAGGCAGCTCCTTCCTCATCATGTTCACTGATGCCACTCAGAAGTGCCCAGCTCTCCCCATGCATTCTATAGGAAGATAACGTGCTTGTCTTCAAAGTGCAAAATCCAGCTCTTGCTTGTAGAGTCCTGAGCAACAACAGGTTACGTCATCAAGCTCAAGTCTCTCTAGCCTTTACACAGCAGGCTATCCATAATGACGGATCAAATCCTTGACCAGGTAAGTGCAAGATATAAGATACAACAACCACCCTCGTGCATCTCCCATGCATGTGTCAGGTTCACAGGGGAAAATTCATTTCCATTCTCACTCTACAACGAAATTTACGTGCAACAGTTAAGCATACAGCTGTATCAAGCAGTTTAATAATAGGCTATAACGGGTGCGTGGATGGCAATGCTATTACGCAGGCTGTCACTAATGCCTGTGCCGACTCATCAGGAGGCAGCAGCACAGGGACATTGCCTGGCTTATTAAATTATGCTCCCTCTGTCCAACGGCTCTGGTTAGAGGCCTGACAATCAAAACAATGACTACAGGAAACACGCTGCATAATATACTACAGTGACTAGGAAAGCCCTTAGAGCTCAAATGCTGCAAGAGTATTTTATAAGCATATTGAAAAACTTTAATAAGAAATTCTTCATCTCAGCTGTAAGCTTTATCCCATCCTGTAGCACAACATACCTCCCCACTAAGTGCTGTAGGTACAGAAGGGTCAGAGAAGCAGAAATCATCCTGAATTTAGCGCCGAGTCCAGACTGACCATCGCTATGTCCTCAGCACTGCATTTGTCCTAGATGCAGAAGCACTATCCTCTCATTGTAATTTGTCTTAGAGAACCACATTTAAATGTAAGTAATTGGTGCAAGACCAGCACCACACTCACAAACGGCACGTGAAGCAGCAAGAAGGTAGTAAAAAAAATCCACTAATCCACTCGGCTTGAGAGACATACTTGTGCAGTGTTCACTTCATTAAAAAAATTTAAAATATTCTCTACCACACAGTTGCACGTTAAACATGTCATGTGCCCATGAGAATGCTGAATGGTGACTGTCCACTGCCATTTATCACCAGCAAACTGCCCTACAGCTACTCAGCACATAATTAATTAGAATCTCTTAAGTCTTTTGCAAGAATAGATATGTTTTGAAAAGCTTTCTTGCACACATTCGTTGTCCCATAGACAAACTGACACAGCTGACCTAAACTTAACATTTTAAGTAGCCCTACTGTGGTTCGATTTAGTCAATTATCATTTAGTGGTTGCTATTAAATTATCTAACAACTAGTTGACCTCTCTTTGCTAGCTCCCAAACATTCTGATCCTATGTCCTATCCCTGTCGTCTGTCCATTTTCNTTTTGAAAAGCTGTCTTGCACACATTTGTTGTCCCATAGACAAACTGACACAGTTGACCTACTTAACATTTTAAGTAGCCCTACCGTGGTTCGATTTAGTCAATCATCATTTAGTGGTTGCTATTAAATTATCTAACAACTAGTTGACCTCTCTTTGCTAGCTCCCAAACATTCTGATCCTATGTCCTATCCCTGTCGTCTGTCCATTTTCTTTCCATGGTCTGCTTTGGGTCTACTCTATGACACTGTCCAATGCATATTGCACAGTAGGACCTAACCAATGGTTTCCACCAGGAAAGTGTTGTTCTCTTTCATTCGTGCTCCATACAGTCTAGAAGTTTTGATAGGTGCAAACTTCAGACAGTTTAGTTTTTTCGCCCATTGTAGAAGCTCACACTGTTCCCTAGTCTGCTAAATTACTTTTCACAGTCAGACACACACACACACCCCCTCCTTCCAGAAACAGACAGCACAAAGCCCTGCATAAATTCTTTCTCCTCAAAATTTGCATGGAACAGCAGTAACTCCCAGGTGTATATAAAACACGCTAAGACACACATTACAGCCCATTCAAGTCCTGCATGATGGCATGTAACAAAACCTACATGCTCTACCCACACAAGATAGCCCTAAGCAGCTGGCTCATCTCTCTGCTTAACGATGGATTATTTGGGAGATAATGCATCTCAGCTAACTAAGCAAGGTTTTTCCACTCCTGCCTCAGCAATCTAGAACTCCATAGCTCTTCCTGTCAAACTCCAGTCTCACAGCTGACCATACTAAGGTTTGGATGTCAGCATGCCCTAGAGGGTAAACCAACACCTTCTAACCTTCTCCCAAGCTCTACTACTTGCCTGAGTAGTAGCTTAGTCTACCCACAGTGTATCTTTCTTGCCTTTGAACCTACTTAAGCGTGTAAGGTTTTGGCTAGGATAGAGAGCAGCTGAAATGAGCTGTAAATCAAAGCAGTGACCATGACCCACATAGAAGTCACAACCAATACACCCTATAGGTCTCAAAGCAGTCACACCTGAGGTTTAGTTTCCTCTTCATCCTTATAATAGAAGAGCTGGTCCCCACGCAGCACAAACCACCGCTGCTGCCAGTTCTTCATAATGCTCCTTTGTTTCTTCAGCCAGCCACACTTCAGCACACGTTCTTGGGGATTTGGAGAAGAAGGTCTGGAGGGAAGCCGAGTCTGTTCGCCCATCACCAAACTCTTTGACCGGGCTGAAAAAGCAATTACAGAGTAAATAAAATAGATAAATAAGGATAAGAACATACAAAGAGGCTAAGTAATTGTTCCATATTTTATTCTCAAACATGGACAGACATCACATGCATGCTCCCTCTTCAAACAACTACTTGTTTTTCAGCCTATACATCCAAGTGCATGAGTGTCAAACACAAGACAAACACCAACCTTTTGGTACTGCTCACTCCAGCAACCTTCTACCTCTACCAAGGCTCCACTCCCCCTACTAGCTTTCTTTGTGGCAAGTCATTACTGCCTTCTAACTCTACAAGTTATGATAGCACTCTCTCCTTAAGGGATATTTACCCAGTGAGGATGCATAAGTGTGTTGAGGGGGGACAGAGAAGAAGGAAGGGGAGAGCATAAGAAAATATTCTCACTCCACACACTACGACTGCTGGGGCGATCAGCCAGTGAAAACTAGCTGCCAGAGGAAAAAAAAAGGCTTCAGAACTGAAAAAAGTTCAAAAAGGGAATACACAAATACAGATAACGTAGCTACTCAGAATTATTAAAGTCACCTCACTCTTCAGAGCTTTCTGACATTAAAGCAGAAAACCACAACGGAAGTGAGAAAAAAGACAAAATAGAAGAAAAACCCCATGTAAGTCTCAGGAAAGGCTTCAGAAGAAGAGAAGTCTATTGCCCTTTCCTTCTTCTCCTCCCACATGTCTGCAGTAAGAGTACTGAAGCTTGGAGCGTTTAAAGCTAGTCTGAAGTGGCAGATAATGATTTTATATTGCAGGCAGCAAGCCAGTCCTCTAGACGGGCTAGGTTACATGACCCCATAGGTCTTTTCCCCCACCCCTCTACTTCCTTTGGATTTATGAAGTATCTTACAATAATGGTTATTTAATCTCTCGTGCTGTTTTCCTTCATTAGTGCTAACATGATCCTGTTCCTTCCCATTTTTTACATTCAGCTAACTTAAAGCACGATGTATAGTTGCCTACTTGAAACAGGGCTACAGTTTACATGCCAGTATCAGTAAATCTACATCACTGATGCCTTACATTAACATTGTAAACTGCTGCAGCTAAGAACCAGGCAAGCTTCTTTATTCAGGTGCATCTTATCTGATGCACCACAGCTAATGCAACCTGCCATGACAGAGGGCAACTCTGCCTCTCAAAGCACTCTTTAGTTTTGCCTCTTTTAGGTTCATACAATAAAAACATGCGGCTTTAATGCTAATACCTGACTCTGGTTTCTGTCCCTCGTGCCTCACCACGCAGTGATGGAACAGACAACATACGTCAAAGAAAGAAAAATAAAGTGGAGGTGGTGGTTGGGGAATAAAATTGATAACTAAAAAAACCGCAAAAATCACAATAGTAACATTAAACTTGATCCTGGTTCTTCTCTTCCACGAAGCAAACCACAACAGAGTGAGAGGCAGATAAAAGAGTGAGGTCAGATCTTCAGAGAGCCTCCTCAGTGTAATCCAGTGATCAAACTAACATTGGTGTCTGTGACGAAATCTACTTTGACTTTTCTTATGACCTGGCAGTCAAGCCATCGTGTTCTGCTGCTTAAAGAAATACAAACCCAGCAGTTTTACACACTGAACGCTTCTGTCAGTGGAGCGCAGATCTGAATGGTACCACATCATCCACTACAAAAAAAGTCTCCGTGACAGCAGTCTCCGCTTCCATAGTGCCATATACTTGCCCCCACTCCCCAAGCTTAAAAATCTGCTCACCTCCCCTGTAACCATTCAGCGGGCACTCAGTTTGGCCTCTGATAACTTCCCCGTTTTATAGGCAGAAGGTGGCATCACTTTGTCTTAAACTTCAGACTCAGTGAAAGCCCTGGCTGCCAGGCAGAATACTTTTTTTTTTTACATTTCTCTGAACTGCTAAGGTAGTAAGTTCTGCTACTCTCAGAGCTGTGAATAACAGATTTTTGCCTTGTGCCTCAATCAAGAAAAATTAGGTTTAACCTATAACTACTTCCTGCCGTAAGAAATTTTTACTTTTAGTTTTAATTAAAATGTTGAAATGTTAAAAGAAATGCTGATGCACATAAGAAAAGCTGATCACAGCTTTTTCAGAATTACAATTCCCTTATTTTTGGCTGGACTACCTTGCTGAATTTAACCTGAGCTCATATACAGCATTACTCCTACATTAGTGAACTTTACCAGCAAATTTCAGATTCAGTTAGGTAAGCCAGCACTCTTCAATCTTAGTTACTTTTACATAGTCAAAAGAATAAAAAAACCCCCAAGTTAATACAGAACTCACTTAAAACCAGGCTTTGAAGTATCCAGGCTTATTCTCCCAACTTACTCACTGTAGTCTTAGCTCTAATGGACAAGTATTTTTATTCCAGCAAGATGTATAAAGAAGCACTTCTCACCATGAAGCCAAGATCCTCATGCCTTAATGTACCCCTTTCTGGCAATGCAGTGCCCTCTACCAGAGCATAACAAAAAAAAAAATCCTAGAACAACTTTGCCTCCTGCCCCCCTTCCCCTCTCCTCCCTTCCCTCCCCAATCACCACCAAGAAATGGATGATCATATTCCATATGCACGTAGTAAGCAAATAGACTTTTCACATTTAAACCTCTACTGCAGAGACCCATAAGGAGTTAGCTGACGGAACTGNCCCTCTCCTCCCTTCCTTCCCCAATCACCACCAAGAAATGGATGATCATATTCCATATGCACGTAGTAAGCAAATAGACTTTTCACATTTAAACCTCTACTGCAGAGACCCATAAGGAGTTAGCTGACGGAACTGCCTCATGCCGGGGCAACAAGGACCAAACTGTAATCTGGTTTAGACTGTTCCAGATTCTTTTCCACCTTCGTGTTAAAACGTATGTTCCTACAAGAACAAACATCCCGAGAATTGGCTTTTCCAAATGGAACTATGTTTCTTGGGCAACATCTTGGCTATTAACATGACCAATTAGTCTCGTAATACCAAAATCCATACTTCAGTAAGCAGCTCAGTCATCGCCACACTGAAGCTCCTCAGCACACTCCAGATTGTGGGCAACTCCCAGCAGTTTCCAGTTTTTCTGACTTACATGTAGTTACATAAACCCTCTCCCACTTCACCCTTCCCCCTAAGAAGAAATCAGATTTATTTAACTGAAAACCAACTACCTTTATTTTAGCACCTATATCGACACAAACAACGTCAAACACCTAGCTTTGCAATAATCCAAAGTATGTTATCTCGTATTTTCCCCTCACATACCCTTTGGTGTTATTTGTACAGCCCTACCCAGTAATAATTTCGTGATCGGTCACCAGAGAGTGTATATCTTCATATTTTTATTTTAAGCAGCACCATGTCTCAGTTGATTGCTATGGCTGTTAATTCTTCATGCTGCCTTAGCTTTCCATTTCCTTAGAGTTTTCAGTTGTTACTGTAATCGCTAGTTTCATTAGGGAGATACTTAGCAACCTCATCTGTAAGTCAACAACATGGATCAGATAGGAATTTTTAGAAGGAGGAATTATTTATTGATATTAACAGCATTGACATTCATACTGCATGCTTCACAGAATACAGTAATTGCATAGAGGTCAGAAGAAAACTTCCATAGATGAGCACAGCCTGCCTTTAGAGCAGCAGGCATCTCATAATACTGGCATCAGAATATCTGCTTTGGTAATCTGACCCAGTACATCAAATCCCCTGATTCTTCATGGTAGATACATATTCTTACTGCTTATCTATCTAACAGAATTATGGAATCAGCAGAGCTTAAGGAAGAAAACAAATCAATAAGTCAAACTCACAACTCAGCAAATACTTGACCTGCTCTAGAGTTCTGATCCAGTAATGTCTTCTCAATAACACCAAATAGTTTGGCTTTGCTTCTCACATTTTCATTAATTGATTATTGATTCAGCCATACACTTAAGTTCTAAACAGAAATCAATGTAGAAAAGACTCAAGCTCTCCTTGGAAAAAGGTTTAGGATTCGTTTGCACAGCGCGGCAGTACTGCAATGCCAACTACAGGACATACGTACTCAGAAGCAGGGAAACGAGGCAATTAACAGCACAGAAAGATTAGAAGAGACCAGGCAGACCCATATCCTCGCCACCCCATAGGCGGCACTCACGAAGAACCAAGTCCAGGTTTTGGGAGGCTAAATCGTTAGAAGGCAAGAATCAGAATCGCAGACCTTGAAGATACTCCTGTGATGGCAAGTGACACTGGCATATATGGGAGTTCTCAAATGTAGGTGAAGATGGGAAGAGGAGTAAGAGCAAAGGTAGCNGTACTCAGAAGCAGGGAAACGAGGCAATTACAGCACAGAAAGATTACAAGAGACCAGGCAGACCCATATCCTCGCCACCCCATAGGCGGCACTCACAAAGAACCAAGTCCAGGTTTTGGGAGGCTAAATCGTTAGAAGGCAAGAATCAGAATCGCAGACCTTGAAGATACTCCTGTGATGGCAAGTGACACTGGCATATATGGGAGTTCTCAAATGTAGGTGAAGATGGGAAGAGGAGTAAGAGCAAAGGTAGCGGGGTGNTAGGCGGCACTCACGAAGAACCAAGTCCAGGTTTTGGGAGGCTAAATCGTTAGAAGGCAAGAATCAGAATCGCAGACCTTGAAGATACTCCTGTGATGGCAAGTGACACTGGCATATATGGGAGTTCTCAAATGTAGGTGAAGATGGGAAGAGGAGTAAGAGCAAAGGTAGCGGGGTGATGATCAACGCCTGTTGCGCAAATGCCCGTGCTACGCTAAATAAGCTCCCCATCCAAACTCCCACACTTGGTTGCCATTTCTTTAATAGTAAACTCCAAGATTATCCCAAGGAGTGGATGGACCAAATCAGACGGAACCACGCTGCCATTCCTTACAGAGACAGCGATCACTATCCCAGCTCATCCCTGTCTGAAGCTACTCTTTCTCCATTTCTGTTTCTTGTCCCATTAACAGCACCATACACTTCTACAAGAGTTCCTCTGCAACTCAGACCTGCCTCCAAGCAATACACACATTCCTCTTTTCTCATCACATCTATTTTCTACCCTAAGCACGCAGGCAACAACAGAGGCAACTTCTTCCCTTCCCTATCCATACCATCCCCCACTCCAGAGCTCAATCCTGCCTGGCAACATTATACGATCTCTTCTGCTCTCAGCTCTGAACACCACTACAGATTTGAGCAATCAATAAGAACCTACTTAAATCAGGGACATGGAAATCAATCAAGTCAATACAATTCAGTATCAATTGAAGTTGTAATCTTTTTAAATTTCATAGGCAGTTGCCTTAAATCAATATAGTCATTATAACTGCTTCTGGCTGACAAACCATCCTACAGCAAAGGCACTTTGCTCTAGTGTTTCTTCAGTCTAATGACATAGTGACACTACACATTATTTCTGATAGAGTTTGTTTAAAGTACTAGCCACAAAAGGAAGTCGTTTCACATACTATAAACAATATTCTCAGTTGTTTTATTTAATTCAAACTTTGCCTCAAAAACTGGTGCACTGAAAACATGAGAGTCATATACCTTAGAAAGAGACACTCCATTTCCTTCTACGAAATTGCAGGAAATTAAATACTTGGTTTCGATTTGGGTTTTGTGTCCCTTACACATCTGTATTGATGTTTGGAGTTGATTGCTAAGACACCACAGCCAGCAAGCACAAATGAAACCAAGACACTTTCTCAACACAATCTGAGAATTAATCACCTTGAAGCACAATAAGCAAAGAAATTAAAGGTAGGATGCCTTAAGTGGTTGGTGGTGAGACGTTTAGGCAACTAGAAGGACATCAGTTACAATAAAGTGGCAACGGCTTTTAGTTCTCTTGAGTCAAATAGAGTAGCAATCGGTACAGAAACAAAGAGGTGCTACACAGCCACGTGCCTACCCACATTTGTGACCTGGAGAACAGTTACCACATTCAGAAACACTATCATAAGAGCAGGTTGTGTTCCATCACTTCTATTCCATAAAGCTACACCTGCCTACTCACGGTATTTTATAGACCAAGACAACGCGCTGTGTTCGACTTCCTTTCCTTGATTTTTCTTTCAGCCAAAATAAAAATATGACAGGTTATTCTGCTCTGGAAAAACATTTTTCATGGCCATCCATCAGATATTGCTGAAGAAACCGAGAGGAAAACACAGAGAAATCATACACGCATTACACTGGCAACAGTTCTGTAACCTTACCGTCCGACTGACGGAAAAATCAGGGAGACCATTAGCTTTACATATGCCCAGTAACCTGTATTTTCTGTAATGGGTGGGATACCAGACCGCATGTACCGAAGTAGGTAGGCTTGCCAAGAAAAGATTATGACAGTCTGACGGAAGGATCTGTTTGTACAAATATCTACTTGGTATTATTAAGTTCCTGCAAGAACAACTGTATTCTTGAAGGCCACTTCATAAATCTGAAATCCAACACAAACTAGTATAATTTAACTCTCAGACTAAGGATGACTGCTTTTAGAAGCTTTAGAAAATATACATATAGCTTCCGGTCCTTACCTGAAGGGCAGAAATTTTGGTCATAGATATTTACCTACAGGCAAGACACATTCTGTCTAAAAACAAAAACCAAAACCAACAAGACAGAAAAACCCCACAGCAAGCACACAGACAGCCTTTTGAGCAGAAAGAGCAGAGAGATGAACAAACGAAGATCTGGATAGCAAGGGGATGACCAAAAAGCACCTTTCAGCTACAGAGACAGTTACGGCCAAAGAACGTGAGCGGGCGTGAAGGACTCCGACAAGAAATAAACTATACACGGTAACCGAAGATGCGCCAACATCCATGGAAAGGAGCCCAGATGGACTGGGACACTAGACTTGTTCGTGAAGTAGCACCCTGTCTCCAGAACGTAGGTTCATCCCCTTTCAGAACCCCAAAGATCAAAAGCTGAGGGTTCTGCTTTCAACATGTTTGCTATTTTACAAAGGCTGTCATCTCTTATCTATTTTGCACTGCCAGATCAATCAGTGCTCTTTCACTGGCAAAAAAGAAAGAGAAGGGAACCGCACGTGCACCAAGGAGTTCCGAAGAATAAAACTGGACTGCATAAATTCTCCATACCAGCATGTCTTAAGGGTGGGCATGCCAACAGTGTCTGGCAGAACAGGAGGCAAGATTTCCTGCTAGCTAGCAGGTTAGCACGCCCACACAACACTGTTGTACTACACGTACTGCACCTAGTACTGAAAGCTGTGTAGCCCTGCCACGCCATAAGCTCAGGCACAGCGACGCACATTTAAAGTTGGCTATAGCCTTTCTAGTCATCAGAGCTGGCTCAGATCTTTGCATCAATCTCCAATAAGCCAGCAGCATTTCCTTCATAGAACACGTAGAAAAACTATGCCTGTTTTCCACGCACGGCGTTTACAGAACATGGTCAGAACCAAGAGGCAAAGACACACTCGTTTGAAGGCAGTTACTTCCCGACTGGCACGAAGGAATTAATCTTGTTGTTCTTTGTAGTGTTCAAGGTAACAGCCATGATCTTTCACCACCTTACAAATGATATAGTCAGCTCTGTATAAGGCACGTTCTAAATCAAGGAAATAATTTTATAATCCAGTGACCCGTGCAATGCGACCATGAAAGCGTTTTTACTGGTCAGCGTTACTTTGGAGAAGTATGCAGGTAGCGCACCTAAACAACAAGGCAGTGGGGGGATCAGGCTGAAGGAAGACAACAATCAACTTCAATCTTAGCTATCTTTTAGAACAACACAAAGGTTCNTGGACAGGATGGAACAAGTAGGGAGAAACAGCCATTACCACAGACTCCACGTATTTCAAGGATTTTGTTTGGATTGACCATGTAAGCATACTGCACGTGGAGGACATTTTCATTCAGAAGTAATCCAAGACTATGCTAAGACACCAACAAAAGCACAGCAGGTAGGAAAGATCAGATCTACTTCAAAGGTGTGCTATTGATCCAAACCGAAATGGATGCTTACGCAGACAATGCTAACTACTCCAAGTGAAGACAACGGACAGGACCCACCTGCTGACCCAGTAGCTTAGGCTAAGGACAGGGGCACACACTTGGTAGAACTGAAAGATAACAATGCTTTTAGATATTATAGTAGTAGGGACTAATAGTTATTTTCTTCAAAGAGTTTAAGTCGTAGCTGTTGAAACCAGCCCTTGCCATGTGGAGTTACTGCTCCCAGTGTATATGAAGTAGCAGCATGGCTGCATCTGTACAGTGCGAATAAAAACGCATACAGAACAGGCAAGAAAAACTATTGTGAAAAAGCCCGTGATAGGACAAGGAATAAAGACATCATTCATTTAGCACCCTAACTACTGGCTGTTTATTTCTCAATAGATGATACCACAACTGAGAGGTGCAACACCTATGCTTTGCTTTCAATACCATCCACTTTGCTACAGCAAAAGTCCCAAACTCACGCAGCAGCATGAGTTAGCTTCTCTATGACAGGGCACAACCATTCAAATTTGCCTTCATCATGCTCCTGACTTTTACTTCTCTAACAGTGGTCTCCTCTCCCTCCTAGAAGACGAGGTATATTTACATAGCTTGCTGCAGGTCATATTTTAAGCACACCATTTAGCATCGCTTTCTCCAAACCATTGTTATAAACCCAAAAGGCAAGGAACAATGAGGTAATACTCTGTACTCTTGAGATAAGGTTGGAGTGCTACAAGCTCCTGCCATGAATTGAACACCAGCCACTCAAGTAATTGTCACATGCTTCATTTATTTGTTAAGTACCAAGAGAGACACACAGAAGCTAGAGAGCTAGTCCATTATAGATCTATGCTAATCTACATCAATAGACAGTAAGTTCAGGTTAGCGTCATTGTCCAGAGAGATTCAATATTTTTCATTGTTTCTTTCAGTGAGGGAGGAAAGGCGCGGAGGGGAAGACGTCTTCTCGCTGATCACGCATAAACTCAGTAACCAGCGGGTCAGAGCCTCACAACCAACCTGCTGTGTCCTTCGTTATTACAAAATCAAAGCTATAGTCCATACTGATTGGCAGCCCAAGTACAGAACCCTGCTCCCAGCAGAAGACCGTATTTTAATTTTCAAGTCCCTCCGTGTGCACCAACCTCCAACACTTTCCAGCTGGGTCCACTGCCGACTATTCAGAGGACAGATCAGCACTTAGGTCGCAGCAGTTTCGTGCGTCACTTTAAAGCACGCCCACTTGTCACACACAGCGGACTACAAAACTACCCAGCAAACCCAAGCATCAGCTCTCCAATCCCACTGAACCTTGGCAGAATCTCTTGAAAGCAGTGTATTATCTCCATCTGGTCGGTTAGAACTGCCTACCTGACAAGCACTGCTCAAGGCAGTCTCTGCTGCTGGCAAAGCTCCGTAGTTCCATGAGCAACCACGCTAAGCTACAGCTCACTGCTGCCAGAAGGAAGTCTTACTTCCTTCTCCCTACACCCACACTGCTCTTTCCTTCCGCTGATACAGACAGCCTTACATTCCTACACTTCACTGACAAGATGAGGCCTTTTTATAAGCATAGTTACTCACCGGAATGGCAAAAAGTTCTCTCAGATTTTTCTATTCCTGCTATTTTAGTGAGTCAAATCAGGTCACGGAAGACTGAACTTTTGTTCCTTGTACTCCCTCTGCAATCAGCAAAAGCCTCTTGTCGTAGTCCCTACACGTATAGCTTTAAGGCTTAATTTTTAATAGCCTTCCCGGCCATAGTGGCCTGACAAGCAAACAAAAAATGCTGACATCGATAACATTCAGATTGGAGCCGAGACTGTACCCTGAGCTCATACAGCACCAAGTACTGTGGAGTCACGGTCAAGACTGCAGCTCTTCAGCACTACAGATGCCGCACAAATATAGGTCCACTGCAGCGTAACAGCTCACACTAGCCATAGGCCCTGCAGTCACTCATGTGTCTATATAATGCCTGCAACACACCAAGTTCATGGTCCATATTACTGGAGATACTGCAGTGATTGCAGCATCACTGACACCTTACACTGATGTTAAGAGAACCAGAGATGTTTGTTGCCACGCTCCATGGGATATCACTTTCCAAAATTATTGTGGACTGAAAAAACAACCAAGAGTACAGAAAACTTTTATCAAGGCCTTTTGCCAGCAACTGGCTGTAAGACAGAAGCGACATCATGGCCCAGCCACTTTCAGCAATAAACCTCCCTGAATTCAGCCATAACATTACATTTCTTGTTGCCCTCATCCAAACATCAGGCAGGTATTCAGTCCTACGGTACTTCTCAGGGCACAGCATTGAGCCAACAGTTCAGCATGCCTGTTTCAACCTCTGTTGTGCCCATTTTCAACGTGCAAACAAAGCCTGCTTCCTTCTCTGTACAACAGTGGCAGTAGGGCACGTCACTTAGCCACGAGTTCATTCAGGTGACAAAGGCAGAAGAAATCCAGGAACTCTTATTCCTAAATTAATTCATACTCGGAACCTAAGTACCCAACTTACATTATTTGGCTATACGTATGTGTGATAAGATGTCACTGATTAATAAGGTAAGGATGGCTCCTGCTAAACTGGAGGTGTGCACAGGGATAAATAATAAGCCTGTGCCTATAGTTCTCCCAAAAAGATAGTAAACAACCCCAATCCTTTCACCTGCAACAGAATCAGTTCTCACTTTAGAACCAATGAATACAGCTTCGATGTCATTTAGCTCCTTACACCATAGGTTTGTTCTTTAAGCTTTTACACCAGTTCACAGGATTACTAAAACATAAATAATTCTCAACACCTGCATTTAAGAGGAAGGATATTAAAAGTAACTTTTTTCAACCGCAGCGAAGACCTAGTATCTCCTCTCTTTAGCTCTTTCACAAAGACCAGTTCGGTGCCTTTCGGGTACAACGGACACATATTAGAAGGACTGTCAGCAGCATCTTCCCTCTCCCATTTTAGTTTTAAATACCTTAACCACATGCAGGCCTGGGCAGAGAGCAGGCACAGGTCCTTTCCTCTTCCAGCCCACCAGACAGCTCACACTGCAGCCTCGTCAATGGGTTCCCCCTTCCCACCGCAGTGCGCAAGTGCCTTTATTGTTGCCTTGAGCTACCTCTGCCCATAATGCAGGGAGCTGGAGAAAACCAATTAAGCTGTTCACGCTGCTGCGCTTGCCTATCAACTACTGTGGATGTAAAGGGAAAGCTAGCAAGGAAAAAAAAAAAAGTAATTCTGGTAGTAACCTTGCAATGAAAAGGAACACGTTTATATAGGCACTAAGAGTAGCAGGTGACTACCTTCTTAGAAGGGAGGTGCTAGCATTTGTAATGCTTCCACTGTGCTCTTCACAACCCTGCCAGTGTCACCCTGTACTCACTAGGTGAGTGTTTTACAAGTAATTAGACACCCTACGGCTTTTTTTTTTTTTTTTTAAGTATTTAATTCCCTCCCCACACGCTCTCTCCCCAGCAGTCCAGCTACCCTTTGAGCTGAATTACTGCTCTTTCTCAAGGCCCCTTCCCCAGGAGGTGAGGCCATGGCTCATTATTTCAAGTTCAGATTGCCTGCGCTTAATAAGCTCGTGCCTTCCTGCAAACTTTTGGGGGCTTTTCGTGAAGAGAGTGATTTCCTGCCTGAGCCTTCAGGCAAGGACAGAGAGCTGCTGTTGCCACCTATTTCAGCCCACACTGTGAATCCTATGTGGAAAGAGAGGGGCATCTGTACGGACATAAGAGAATTACAGCTTTTAACAGCCTGGGTCCTTCTTCATGGGACACACCACAAAGCAAGAGTGGGAATACGAACCTGTCTCTAGAGGAATCCCACAAATACCACTTTCTTGACTCTTTCTGCATACGCACACGGCCAATGAACCAGGACAACAGAGACAAAGTAATCACAGCACACAGCTGGTAACGCAGCCCACCGCCACGCACCCCTGCGGCAAAGCGGCACAGGGCCAGGAGACCAACCTGGTACCAAGGGACAGAAGTAATTCTATGCTTCGTTCACCATCTCCCTAGGGCTGCACACAGTGAGAAGGGACACACAGCTCCCTCCTTCTCCACTCCTCCCCCACACCTCACCCTTTAGCCTGAGCCTATTTCTTCCTGCTGCCTTCAGGGCAGTTAATCCAGCAGCGCACCAGCTCCGGCCCCAGCATCTCCCTCCACAGCCCCCGTACCACTGCCTTAGAACTTTAAGCTCAACTCAGCAGCTTTATCTCATGTTCCTCCAAAGCACAAAGATGAAATCCAGACTCACTCCGCAGGCAGGGCCACCGCTGCCTCCTCCTCCCCAGCGCCTCACAAACTGTGAGCCATACACCAAATCGTATTTACCAGCACTTCATCCTAGCCTTTTACCCACCTACCTTTCCAGAGCACAGCTCCTGAAATGGCCTGTCCTGCCTTAAAGAAGCACCCATTTAAAGGAAGGGGGTTGGGGTAGCGAACCTGCCCTTTGCAGCTGAGTTCCTTGCGGCTCTGCCGTGCCAGCTGCAGCTACTCACGCTGATCGCTGCCTGCCCTGTGGGCTGGTGTGCTCCCAGCAATGCTCGGGGGCTCTCGGGGGCTCAAGGGAGTGTTTGGAGGAGGTCACAGCCGAAGGGCTGTTTGCTTTGGTTCCAGGAGTAAGAAGTTGGGTGTTATTATTTACCCGGTAAGCTGGAGGTGCCAAGGTGCTTGCCTCCCATGTGCTCTGGGACACACGTGTGCCAACATCAGCCCCTCAAACCAGAGCTGCGGAGGCACTGGTGTTCCTTCTTGCAGCGCTAAGAGGCTGCAGGTGCTAAGCCGTGGTTTGGTGAGGCGGATGAGACACATGGGAGAGTTCCCCTTTTCTGTCTTTCCCTGGCCAGTGAAAGTAGGGTTCTTCACACAGCATGATTCTGAAGGGAAGCCTGCAGAGCCGCCTGCGCTGAGCAGTCTCTAAGGTCCAGGGCTTGTTCCAGCCAGCAGTACCGGCCTCTGCTAAGAGAATTCATTGACGTGGCAGGAGTTGAGGGGGAAGGTGCCACCAGTTCTCCCCTAGTGCGAGGGGAAAACAGAAACATGACCGTGAACTCCTGCTGCGCACGGGGCAGCAAGATTGCCTCCTCTCTGTGGGGGACTCGGAGAACAGCCAGAAGCTGGAGGGTTCATGCCCGCGTAACCAGAGAAGTCTGAGTGCACGTAGGACTGTTTGGCTGGCTCTGGATCTCTATGAAATGTACTTACTTCACTGTTCCTGATTTCTTCTCTCTGCTATGTCCTTTTTCACAAACTGAGTTGTGCACTTTCTTTCTCTCCTTTTTGTTGAAATCTCCTTTAGCCACCGCCTTCTGGTTCCTTGGTGGGCCTCGTCTCAGCTCTGCCTCTTGTACAGCCCGTCCTGCTACCTGTGCCTGCCGCTGGGGTTATGTGGCTGTCTCTTAGATGAGGTCCAACTCCTGGAACCTGAAGGGCATCAGTGATACTGAGGAATTATTAACTGGCCAGGCCAAGTATGAATCTAAACAAGGAGTGTCTTGTAGCAGAGTCGGAAGTCACCTTCGCTGGTCTAAAAATGCCTGATCTGTCTTTCCTTAGATGTCATTCATGACCATCAAAGCTGATTCCTGAGCTTGGCAAACTCAGGATATAGAAGAGAACTGCTGAAAGCCATGACTGGTTGATAGCCTTCTACTGTGATTAAGGCTATCTTTAAGAAATTATTAATAATGTCATTTCCTTTAGGCAAGGAATCTCTAGAGGGATGACCGCAATCACCCTATGTTTCTGGTACAGTAAAAAAGTTCCTGGAGAGGTCCCCCACAATTTCATACCAGCAGGTTCATCCTATTGTGCTGATGCCCTCCGTTTACTCAAGAAGTGCAGTTGCATTTACATGTTTAAGCAGTTCCTCTACACGTTCCTCAGACTTGCATAATGCCGTCTCTTCATCGTCCTCAAATGCCTAGTTCCTTCCACACCCTGACAACCCAACACATTCCTACATCCTTTAGCTTTTTGGCTGACTTGAATATACGTGTGCTCTTACAGGGCAGCCAGTATGTGTCTTTTGGATGGTCAGTTGGGCATTATCTTTCAGAACATGTTTCTGTTGAGCACGGTGTGACGGTTTTCCCTACGTGTACAGATACGGTTATCTTTCCTCTGTTCTGCCACCAATTTTCTTTGCGTTTATAGGAGTCAAATACATTTTGACACTCCTTTTCTGCTTTCAAATCTGGTTGGATTTAGCCAAGTAGCTCAAAAATTGTTAGGACAGAGACTGATAGAGAAATCGTGCAACCGTCTATCTTACTGCCATAAGAAAGCAGTTTAAATATAGGACATTCATGCTCCTGTAATCAAAGACCCAGCACTTTCATTAAAAATACAATGACACCATTGCAAAGGCATTGAACGTTAAAACCTAGCTGTCCTCACTGCAAGCACATGAAGCTTACATTGTAAATGTGCACACTCCCAGAGGGCTGTAACAGTACTTTACACTCTGAACTCCCTTCTGGCAGCATTACTATACACTGTTCTTAGAAACATTTAAAGTATGCTAAAGCCCACTTTTAATTAAAATTGAATTATGACAAATTTCAGAGAATAAAAAAAAGAGAGGGAAAAATAACTCTGTTCTAGTACAGCCATGCTGAAGGATACCCGAGGTAAAACCAGTCTTCTGCAGCAGGCTAGCTAGCCAAAATGTCTCCCGTCACTTTTTCCAGGCTCTAAGTTTTAATTAAACAAAGAAAAGTTTAATAATTACGACTGTGAAGAAAATTTTCAGCATACTGTAACATATGTTTGAGCATGCTGCCAAACAGAAATAGAAGGTTAGAGAAGCGCAGACAATTCCGTAATGTCAGACGCCCATTAGTACAAAGCCCCATTAAGGGCAGAAGGTTTATTCTTAGTATGTACACAACTGAGACAGACTGTGCTGAAGACAGGAATACTGTAAAGAATCTATCATGTCAGCAGGCTAATTCTCTTGCTATAGAGGGCAATCCCAACACACCACTTACTAAAAAAACAAATGCATAAGCTTGTAGTCAGTCCTAGCACACATTTAAATACAACTAGGCAGGTACAGCTTGTTTGGGAATTTTCAAACCAAGGACAAAATGCTTTGTTTCATTTTTTTCATCTCTTAAAAACAATGAAACAAAACCGCATTCCTTGAGACTGAAGGATGTAGCCTGAAAACTGCTATCCCTGCTCTCCATACTGGAAGTTCTCTTGCCTCCGCTCTGGAAGGCAGTATTCCTGTGCCCCATCACACAGAAAGAATGTGAAAATACATGTTTTCCATTGCAGTTACTTCTTTCAGAATCCTGGACTCTGCCAATTGCTGTACATAAAGCACTGCAGATGAAAAAATAATGCAAAATCCATTCAGCCCTATCCAGGATGAATGATTTTCCAGAAGGCCCATTTATGCACATTAAGATTTTCAGTCTGTGAGATTTTACACCTTCCTAGGTCTATGAAAACATCATGTACCTCTGAATGCATGCTTCTGAGTCACAGATGTGAGACTGCTGATGGAACAGCGAGGATTGCATTACACTTGACGGTTACCTCTAGTAAGGCAAATTACCTTTGCTCTTTACCATACCTTTCACAGATATTAAGAACTACACCCCAGATGTCAGGCTCAAGTCCAGACTCAGCATTTTCAAAAGCCTGAATGTCTTTAAACCCAGGAGCTTTCTTAAGGACTATCCACAAGTCAAACAAAAATGACAGCATCAGGCATCACAAGTGAAGGTTTAAAAGTACATTCTCAGCAGAGACTTGGAAATACAAGGGGAGCTGATGCATTCTTATTTGCACAGATGCAGGGAACATGAATCAAAGAGCTGGACACACACACAATGTGGTTTTTGAGTAATTCAACCACGAGAAATCTACACCAAACACATGAACGCCCCTAGCTTCAGCTTTATTGCTGTCTCCTATCACACTCAAGCGAAATCACAGGCTGTACCCAGAGTATCTTTCCTTGTCCATTCTCTTCATTTTGTCCGCTCAGAGAAGTCATGCTGCCTCCCTTACACAACTAAGTCCTCAATGGCAGAGCTAACAGCAACTACTCTGAAAAGTCAGCCAAGCTCATGCAGCAGCTTGCAGCAGATCTCCTGCCCTTGTTGATACTCACTGTCGGCAACAGATTCCTGCAGCCCTCTCAATACTTTTCTTGCCCACCTGAATCTTCATTAGCAATCCCATCTGAGAGTCCAGGGAGCACAAACTACCATTTCACATGCAGCTCAGTCTTGTAAGGTGGGACACTTACCTTCAAGAAGCATTCAGCATCTTCAGCGCTGCCTGTTTACAACTCCTGTGACCAAAAGCTACAGAAGAACCTTGCAGGATTAGGCCCTACTTGGTAACCTGTGTAAGAGCTTACCAGTGCTTTGCGCTCCATTGCAAAAGTAGGAAAGGTCCTGAAGTTTCAAAAGCCATCAAGCTTTCATGAGTTCTAAATTCACTCAGAAATAAATCTACCACTGCACAGTTAATAAACCAAACAAAACAAACCGGAGAGAATGACATATACTGCTATAAATTGAAATTGAATCACAAAGGTACACTAGTTTGTCCCCCAAGCATCAGTAGCTACAGGGATCTAGAATAATATCTGTCCCAAACTAGACTTCAATATATATTGATACAACTTAGTCTCTTCCAGATGAATTGAAGAAAGTGGAAGAATGGCAGGCATGCAGCTGTGAAAGCCTGTGTTCCTTGCTCTAGCACAGACTTCCTGTACCAGTCTAGTCGCATCATTTAGCTTGTCTCATCAGAGCTATAATAGCCCACAGTAATGCTGGATAACAAACACATTAAAGACTGGAAGGAGACTAGACACCCTTAGAAGGGGGACGGCACAGAGACAGCACCTACAAAAGACCTGCTGAACTTCTGCAAAATTGTGTAACTAAAAAATAAGTACCTATGACTTGACTTTGGGCAAGGCTGTACATACCTGATCCTGACACCTCCAGACGGCGGGAAGAGTCTTCCTTCCAAGATACTAACGGCTATTTAATGGGCTGTTGGTATTTTAAGTACTGTTCAGAGCGTAACGCCGGTTTCATATATATGATGCAAAGTGACATTCGGCTGGAAGTATCTGTCTTAGAATCACAACAGCTAGAACCAGCGATGCTTTTCTAGTTTACAATGCTGGCATGGCTGAAGAGAAACCTAATCTTTACCTACTCTTCTGACTGCGTCTGCTTTCGCTCCCAAATGACGTTAACCTAGCCTCTGTTTCCGATGGGCGGGAAGATATCCCTCCGAGACTGTCATTAGGCTGCAAACGGCAACAACGCTCACCAAATGTCACGTCAAACGAGGAACTGGTGCTGCGGCAGGCGATCACACAATACAGCCCCTGCCAGGGCATCTCCTCCAGGCGCGCTGGAGTGGAGACAGCGGCTGTGCGGCGCGCCAGCCCATCGCTGTACAAGCACTGCATACTCCACCTCGCAGTTCCGAACGACTGCTCAAAGCAGCTGTTGCAGACACAGGGCAGGTTTTCCTTCCTTCCTTCCTTCCTTTGTCTTGCCCACAGCTCACACTGAACGACTTCCCCCACGTCCTGCTTGCAGCCCTGGAGGGACAACGTGCCACCGCACACTGCTTCTCCAAGATGCCGCAGGTAAACTCCTCGCACCTGTCTCCAGCTGTTACGGTGAATGTCAGCATTAGAAACGGCGTCAGCAACCACCGCAGGGGTGCAAAGGCTCCGTCGAGTCCCGGGACGGAGTACAACAGTCGCATCATCCCTGCTGCTCTGACCCGGCACTGCAGACGACGCTGGGGTACGCGAGCACAGGTGCCCTCGCCCCACGCTTCACTCCCCCCGAGCCCCTGCAAGCGCCGCTCGCTCCCGCTGCCCTCCCCGCGGCCGGGGGGTGGNTACTTGGATGAAAATTGAATCTGTATTTGACGCATCCTGCCCCTGGGCTGCTCTTGGCACAACCTCCGTCCTCACCACCCCCATCTGCCAAGCAGGTCCTTCTGCAGCGTAGAAAAGGGGGTAAACATTTCCATGGCAAAGTGCACGCCCTGCGGTATCACCCTGCAGGTTTGTGTCTCTGAGTTGCATTGACAAAAAGCATCTGAGATTGGCAGCTCGCTCCTCTGCCCAGAAGATCCGTCGTATCTTGGACACTGAATACTGGCCATCAAGTCCTATCTCCCAACAGTGGAAGAGGTTCTCTGGCTCTTTACAGAGGCTGTACTTCTCCGTGTGCAGGCTGCAGCAATGGCTGAGATGTTTTGGACCTTTAGCTGCTGGTGGCACCAGCTGCTTAGAAGCGATTGTAAATCTTTGCGTTCGTGGTGGCTGTGTCACATTTACACACTTATAAATGAGGCTAGAAGTGGAATCTGAACTTTTGTCTCTGTTCTGAATACACAGACTCCTGCAGTTACCTCCCCACGAATCATCTGTATTAGCCGGACTTGGGCACAGTGAAGAGTAGCTAA
>VZSC01009081.1:42912-140558 GCA_013398225.1 Steatornis caripensis
AGCTTAGCGAGTGTCCCGGTACCGTGGATAACCAGCAAGAGCGTGGGCAGAGAAAAAGTTATGCTTCTGCCTTTCTGCCCAACCTCAGTCCCTGGATCAAAGTCATTCCTACCAACCATTTAACAGAACTCTTTCTCTCTCCGTATTTTTAGCATTTCTTGTCTGCCCTGATGCTGTTTGTACACATCATTTTGCAGTTTGAGCAGGAAGCCAAAAGGTGCGTAGAGTAAACCACAACAAGAGATAAAGTTAACTGAACTTTTAACCTCATGGCAAACACGGGATACTTCATCCTGCTAGGTCACTTCCCCATGGAAGCTTGATTTCCCCTCTGGGGAAAGACATTTTATAGGGATCTATAGAAGTAATTGATTATCGTGTTCATGGGTAAAATGAAAACACCCAAAAATAGCAGCCAAGTTCAACCCTAAATGCTAGCTTTGAAGGCGTTTTGGTTAAAAAGTACTGAGTGTAAACANATGGAAACTTGATTTCCCCTCTGGGGAAAGACATTTTATAGGGATCTATAGAAGTAATTGATTATCGTGTTCATGGGTAAAATGAAAACACCCAAAAATAGCAGCCAAGTTCAACCCTAAATGCTAGCTTTGAAGGCGTTTTGGTTAAAAAGTACTGAGTGTAAACAGAAATTTTCATTTTGATCCTGTTTGAAACGTTTTGCCTTGACTTAAACATTTTCAGCCCTTCTTAAAGCAATTTTGAAAACAGAGACAAAACATTTAAATAATTTTTTAAAAGTTGGACATTTCCTATTTTTTTCCCCCAGCTTAAACACCACAAATTCAGACCTGAATTTCTCAGATGTACTCTTTGGGGTAAATAAACTATTTGTTGGGGGCGGGGGAAGCTATAAAAACATGCCAGTTGAGAGAGAAAAAAACCCAATCGCCTCCAACAAGTGGTTCCGTGCTGGCTGCAGTGCTTTGCTCTGACCACCTAAAGAAATAATTCCTGAAACAAACACTTCCTGAAAGAAACGTTGAGGATAGGTCCAATAGAAAGGTAGCCTAGCAAGTATCTAGAAGGAACCAGACCCAACAGGAACGTTTAATCCCTGACGCTTGTGTAGTGAACTACCCAGACTGAGCAGGACAACTGGGACGACGTGTCTCAGTGGTTTATATTTACCTCAGTTCTCCCGTAAGTTTCACAGCCCCTTTCCATCCTACAGCTAGTTTCTCAGGATGCGTGTTCCTCGGCTGTACTGACCCCACAGAACAACATCCCACAGGGGCCCTGCCCATGGAGCAGAGCTGGGAACGTACTCTATCTGGAGCCCAAGTCGACTCTTCACCTGCATCCATCCCACACTACTGCCAGCTGCCTCTTCAACACACATGCCTGGCAAAAGGCTTTTTGAACATATACCCTTCCATATAAAAAGCCACTGTGTAAATGGTGATAGAGCTCAGAGTAATCCGTGGTGATGCAGGAGGGAAAAAATGTTGAGTAAGGGCTGATTTAGCTTATTCTCCCTACGTTAAATTTTGTCCGACTCAGATGCTGCTTCCCAATGACAGTGGTATCAATGATTTTAGTTGCTTGTGAAGGACAGCAATTACAATCTGAAGAGTACATAATTTAAGTATACTGAAGATCGTCTGACAGTTCATCTAGGAACAATTACTTCAGTGCAGTTAATTTTACCTAAAGGAAAGGATTATAAAAATGTGAAGAACAAAGGAATAACCTATGAAAGTTTTACTTTCACTGTATTTGCATTAGGTCACTCCCTGAATATGCAGTCGCATAGTAGAAAAAAGGGATACTGGTTTAGCCCACCCCAGCTAGAGATATATTAACCCCATATTTCATTGCTAAATAAAAGCTGCTAAGTACAGGGCCGGCAGAACCGAGGAAAATAGAGATACAGTTCTGTGACCCCAGTTCTCACCTAGCAAAGGTATCCTTGAGGGGAGTTTGAAAATACCTTGATTAGAGAACTTTGACAGATACACAGAAAAAACATCTGGGCAGGCTCCCCAGCTTCAGAGTACCTGAAGTTGCGTGCTAATCCTCAGACTGAATCCTTGCACTAGCAATTCTGAGTAATGCCTGCCTGTCTGCTTTAGAACATGACTCACCTGCGTCCTTGCTATTGAAGCCTAGGGTTATCATACAGAAAAAGTATTTCACAGAGGTATAGAAGGAGTTGCAGCGGACTCATGCCAAACAGCAGAGTTATTCTTGCACCTAAGCACGCTCTGCAAAGACTACAGAAACTTACGTTGTGGCCCTGCAGTGCATTATAACCTTAACAACCCTGACTAGCCTCACCTTTCACAGCTTAAGGCTGGGCTGGATGATGCCTGGCCACCACCCATACCCTCTGCCCATAGACCCAGAAGCCTCATTTAAGTCCAGGCTCATGGCTTCACTTCCAGCCTGAACAATCTTGTGGGAATATTGATTTCCAGCTCAGCTATACTCGTATATGCATCTGGATTATAATCTATGGACTGGGGTTTTTTCGGGTTGATCTTGCAGCTGCCTCATTGCTGTGTATCTACCTAGTAGCTGCTGGATTGTGTTTCATAGCGGTAACCTTTATCCAACCTAATTCTGATCATGAGCTGTGGATGGTTTTGCTGGCTTCACCTTAGACCTGCTTCATCACCATGAATGTGTTTGGCGATCTGGACTCCTGGTTGAACATAACCATAACTTCTACATCTTGCCTCTTTACCTCACTCAGGTACTGTGGGGCCTGTGTCCTACCCTGCTGTGCTGTTCCTCCCTTTCCCTTTGGGAGCGGATGGCTGTTGCTGTTTGTCCCATTCTAGAGCCAGGGCAAAGGTGGCTCAATTTAGCAGGCTTTTCAGAAAGACTTAGGAAGCTGCTGGGCTGTAGACAATAAGGCTTTTATGACTGACTGATTTGAGGCAAGAGAGGCATTCCTGACGGCCTGATAGCAAGGTCAAGGTGTGTACCAGTTGATGGAAACGACTGCTCTCATCATCATATCTCTCTGCTTGTCCAAATCCAGAATGGCAGTCATCGTAGAGCACTAAGCATCTACAAGGCTAGAAGACAGAAATCAGCTGACTAATCAAGGACTAGAGAAGCGTCTGTCTCTTACGTGAATCTAAAAATACATGTGCTCATTCATTATCTGCTGTCTGGTTAGAATGCGAAAAAACTCTTCTGTGTATCACAAGTGTTCACCATTGATTGCTAATCATGCATAATGAAGGAAGGTCATGTGGCCTAAGGATTAGAAAACTTAAGGAGACTGAGGAGGCATGGCCTGTAGCCTTAAAGCCAATGGGTTTCCCATGGTTAGAAGCAATATATTCAGTCTTAGGTCCCAGCCCCCTCCGTGCAGTGTTTTGAGACCTGGGATTGGCAAGTGCTATCTGAATGCAGAGGATGATAATGAGTTACTGCAGCAGGGACACTCACAGAAGATATGATTCATCTGTTGGCGCCAAGGCTGATGGCTGGAGGCTATGAAACACGTCGGGTGCTTGAGACGGAAGAGTGTGTGGGCCAGTGAAGCTGCCGAATCTGCGTGGGGGGCATTGAAGGGATCTCGTTGTTACCACAGGCTGCATACACAGCATGCTGTCACCTACCAATTATTACACGGCATATCCTTTTTTTCCTCCTCCTCATCTTCTGCTTCCTTAGGTGGGCCAAGAACTTGTTGCAACTAGCTGATTGATATATTTTCTTTACTCATCAGCAAGATGGGCCTGGATCAAAGCCCAAGATCTAATCACCCTGGACTTTGGCACCATCGAAATCCAGATTGAGTTTGTTTAGATTGCAACTTTGGTTACAATCTGTTCTCGTATGGTATAAAATGGAGTTGATGAAAAGGGTTAAGAAACAAGAAGGACTGTGGTGGGCATTTTGAGATCAGTAACTGCAGTAGCATTGCCTCTGCAAGGCAAGCTAGAATAATTAAGCATGCAGGAGCTGCGGGGATTCTGCTGAAGATGGGCAGTAAATTGACAACTTTTCAAGTATCTAATGAACAGAATGAGTTTCAGTTTGATATGACCCTTGCTCCCAGGCTAAGTGATCACCAGTTCAAACCTCTTGGCGATGATGCCATCTGATTTTCCAGGTGAAAAGGTCTTTCAGCTGCCAGTAACCAGTGGTTTTATTGACAGTCTTAGGAGATATTGCAAGAAATACTCGGACCACGAAGAGAAAATTCTCGTTATCCTTTTGAGATGGCCTCTCTAGTACCAGGTAAGCTGACGATGCAGGATGGTGAAGGCTGTGGAGATGTTCTAGAGCAGCTCTGGAAACAACTGGCAGCTCAAAGGTATTTTTGAGAAAAATTAATATTTCAGGGATTATCTAAGGCCAAGAGATAAGAAATGGAGCAATTTCTCTAGGTTTGGCTGAAAACTAAGAAAATGCATAAGCCTAATGGCATCTTGGGCTTCCCAGAGGTAATGCTTCCTGGAGGAGGCAGTGAATATGCCAAACCCATCAAGACTACTGAGAGAAGATAGAACTATGATCTCATGGGATTATATTCAAGAATGAGGGGTAAGGTGGAGACTGGAAACAAGAATCATTCTGAATGTTTTTGCAGAGTTAAACTAGGCAATTTCTGGGTATCTTTATCATTCTTTTACAATCACCGTTCCTTCCCATCTAGTTACGTTGCACAAATAGGTCAGGAGTAATTAATCTTACATTTTAGGATGTAAACATGAATCTCTAGAGAGCAGCTACAGCTTGAGAGAAGACTATGGTACAGCTGTCACAGACTTCAGCGGGGCAAGAAACTTACCAAGCAGAGATGCTCCTGGCAGCCAAAGATGGCTTTAATTTTTTTTTCTCCGCTGCAGTGATAAACATGCACAAAGTGTACCTCTATCCCTGCAAGAGATCTCCTATTACTGTAGCAAATACCTGAAAATCATTTGAGTTTATTCAGAGAAGTGCCCTGTGAGTAGGAAGAATAGGTATTTTACTTAAGTGACTTGCAAAAGCACTTTGAGAATTGTATGTTGTTCTTCACGTTAGATAAAGAAAGCCTGACTTGGGCACATCACCTGCAAGGAAGGGTCGAGGGAGACGGACTTGCTTAATCTGGCAAAGAGGCTAAGTGGAGATCTAATAGCAACCCACTACTAGTTAAAGGACAGTTTCAAAGACTATGAAACCAAACACTTCTTGGTAGTGGCAGATGCTAAAACAAAAAGCAATGCCCCCAAGTTTCATCTTAGAGACTCAGATTAGAGCCTAGGAAAAACTTTTTCACCAGGAGGGTGGTGCAGCACTGGGTCAGATAACCACAGAGCAGGTAAGATCTCTGTCTTCAGAGGTTTTAAAAATGGCTAGATTGGTCTGGTTTTGGTGCTAGCTCTGCTCCAAACAGAACGCTGGCCTAAGTAACCTCCAGAGGTCCCTTCTGTCCAGTATTTTTGTGAGTCTGCCTGAAAGCCTGTTTTCTGCTGCTTTATCTGTTGGTCTAACAAAACGCTACTTTTCTCTCCAACCCTTGCCTTGCTATCGCCTTCAGATCATCGCAGGTCTAACAGAGCCCCTACTGCAATCAAACCCGTAAATCAGGGAAATAACAGCTGAAGGTTTTCCCTTCATCACTGCCTCTTTCAAATGGATGATTCTCCTCTCAGAAATTCTCTATGAAACGAATTCTGATTGTCCCCTGAACTTAATTTCCTGATTCCAATACAGAAAAGCATTTAAAGGCTTAGCTTAAACTATGAGAGACTTCTCACGTTTCACATCAAAATACATTATTATCTGACCTGCTGGGTCAGAATTGATTGGAGTAGTTCACACTGTTTGGATTTCGCATGGTATAAGCAAAGCATAGAGCCTCAAATGTCAAAGGAAGCTACGCGACAAGTCCCAGTTCACTGCGCTGTCCAGCTTGGGTCTCTGCTTCTAATTGTGGCATCTACACAGTTGTATCTCCAACTGTATCTCGACACCAGTATGTTCTCACTCAGATCTCCCCACAAAATTTGTCTGTTTGAGTTTCTCTGACATTCCTGGGACAGGCGGGATGGGAAAGCCTGGAGACATTACTGATTTTTCCCTTGTTCACCTGTTTCTCTACACCCCCAGACCTTCCCTGCACCTTTGAGACCAGTGAGAGCAATATATCCTTTAGTCAGGAGCTGCAGGACCTCATGAATCAGCCGCATTAAAACGCCATAACCTGGGCAATCACTTACCCTATCTGTCATCTATGGGCCTAGAAGAAATTAGGTCCTCAACTCAGAAAGGAGACATAGAAATGCATTATTGAAAACTTAAATGCTATCTCTGCAGAATGGATTTTTTTTTTTCTTTTTTAGTGGCAGGAACCAAACAGCAGTGCACGCACATTTTAGACACTGGGGACTGAGGCTGGCATCCTCAGGAACATATCTCCTCCTGCTGTCTCACGGAAAATTAAAATCGTTTCGGCAGATCTGATTCAAAATGAAACTAGGGTGAAAACTGGAGGCTAGGTGAAAAATGAAGGGAGCTAAAAATTTCAAATGTGCTGTTATTTTAACAGTGACCCATTTTTCTTCGGTTTCAAATAATTTAAAGCAGTGGGGGAGAAAATAATGAAATTAAAATAGAATTGCAATTATTAATGACTTCTGGACTTGGGCTTTGGCGACTCGGGTAATAGCTGCGGCTCTGCCGCTGGCTAGCAATGTGGCCATGGGTATGTCACTTCAGTTCTTAATGTCACTGTTTCCAGCCTGTGAAATGGAGATTGTAATACTGACCTCTCTGAGAAACTTTTCAAGATGGAAGAAAATGCCCTATAAAATGTGTTTAATATAAGTAATATTACTTACTAAGCAAAAACGTGACCTGGAAATTTCTTCCTGTAAATGTTTTTGGATCAAAATCTAACAAAAATATGAAAACCACTGTTGTTTTTTAAATAATGATGTCAGCATTTCCATGGGGGGAAAATCCAATTAGGGATCCCAGTCTTTTAAAATCAGCATTCAGTTTAAAGCAGATATAAACCTAGTAAAAGTGGTCTTAATTTTGGTAATCAGCATCTTGTTTACAAGAATACCTGTTTCCTGGAAGACGACAAATACTTCTTCCCTTTCCCTGCCCCAGTATTAATATACAAGGTAATGAGTTTGCACAGAGATACTTCATTTGAAAATCAGAAATGTGTAGCACCGAAAAATTTCCGTGGTTCTACATCCTTAGTAAGGCAGTTCCTAAGCTTGTGCAGGGAATTTACAGCTTGGAAAAAAAAAACCATGTATGAAAAGCTCTGTATTACTGGATTTACACGGACAGGACTGAACTGTTGATTAAAGTTCTATGGATAGATTTTTTTTGTTGTTTAAAAACAACGAAATAACCCTCTCAAAATTATTAAATCCCCACAAATGACATTTGTCGCGGGATATTCTGGTTTACGTTACACTTTTTTTTAGCCTTACTAGNCATTAAAGTTATATGGATAGATTTTTTTTGTTGTTTAAAAACAACCAAATAACCCTCTCAAAATTATTAAATCCCCACAAATGACATTTGTCTCGGGATATTCTGGTTTACGTTACACTTTTTTTTCGCCTTACTAGTATTTTTTGTTCAATGTTTAAAGGAAAAATGCCTTTTCAAAACAAAACACCAACTAGTTTAATTTCGAAAGTATTGAAAAACCTTCTTCTATTAAACATCCCTTATTTTTTTTTCTTTGCCAAAGCTGACAAAATTTACAAGTAATTTGCTTCCGCCCAAACGTCTGTCCTTCATTCACAGTCTTTTACCTGCTTTGCTACATGCCGATACCTTTATAATCTGTGCCCCTAGGGCGAGAGGGTCAAAGCAGACCACTGTTTTCCGAGTGGCTTCTCTGCTGGGTGCCCAACTGAAACCTGTCCGTTCCAGAGGCTGGTGGGAATATAAAAATAAAATCCTCTAAATGCTCAAATTGCTGGAAGTAAATAAACAGGAAAGTAAGTCGTTATGTTTTGTGCTGTGACACTCCCCTGTCTCACCGTTTAACATGGACCGAGGAAAAGAAACGGAAGCTGTCATTATCACATGAAAATGAACTGCGTACCTGACGCTATATATGATTTCTGCTGCCTCGTGTAACAGCAGACCTTGAAAGCCCTTCTGCCGTGCGTACTGCCACCTGGTGATGCTGGGAGAGGACGGTGCCGACGCAAAAGCTGCTCGCGATGAAGGCCGCCCGTGTTTCCGCTGAGANCCCTGTCTCACTGTTTAACATGGACCGAGGAAAAGAAGTGGAAGCTGTCATTATCACATGAAAATGAACTGCGTACCTGACGCTATATATGATTTCTGCTGCCTCGTGTAACAGCAGACCTTGAAAGCCCTTCTGCCGTGCGTACTGCCACCTGGTGATGCTGGGAGAGGACGGTGCCGACGCAAAAGCTGCTCGCGATGAAGGCCGCCCGTGTTTCCGCTGAGACCCACAAACCAGGTAGTGTTTTATGTAAGATACAGTTCCGTACGTATGGTCTGTATGGACAAAACAGATGTGTGGGAAAGGAGTTCTGACTGTGTCTAGCAGGAATGCCTGTATTGGGCAAAGGTAGGCTGTTTGAAGTTTTCATCGTTATTCTCACCTCATGAGAACAAAAAAATATGAAATAAAAATAGACATTAAAAGTTTAATGAAAAAGGACATGAACTTACATAGAAGTAAAAATACCACTAGAGCCTGGCGTGTCTACATTAAGTATTTAGTCATGCACTTATCTCTACATTTAGGAAGGCTTTTAAGATGGATCGCACCTCTGAGCTACTCCTCCCGTTGTGCAGAATAAAACACGAGCTGTGGGACTTGACTTTGACCGATTTTTTTGCACTGGTAGCTCTGGCAATGGTCTGAACACAGGTTCTGGTACTAGTTTGTGGCCACATCGCTGGCATGAAGGGGACAAACCTTGCAGATTATGTTCTGAATATGGTGGTCCCAGACTTTGTGAAAGTAGACTTCTGCATCCTTCCAGTTAGAGGCATCTGACACTCCTCTAAGCGTTGTGTAGCACAAAACAATTATTTAAGTTTCACCTCATGACTGGTGTCTTTTTTCGACAGCTTAACAACTCTTTGTTACTGAATAAGCCTTATTAGACCTCCGTGTGAACCCTACCGTTCACGTTTCCCTGCTTGCAGAGAGGCAATTCTTCCAGGCAGAGACAGCCCTAGAGACCGTGTGTATGCTCTGGCATCCTAACACGCAGCCTTGCAGAAGGAATTTGCCGGTTTGTCAGCTCTGAGCCACTGCTTTGCAGCCCAGGAAAGGTATTCCAGCAGAAGGGACTCCTATCTGACACGTAGCTGCTGAGGAGCCTGGTGCACTTCCCTCTTGCGGTGAGCGTCTCTGCAAGGTAACTACTGCGTTCTTTTACCAGTTCCCCCTTTACTCCATGTGGCAGCAGCCTCTGCTTCACATGTGAAAGCTGTGCTTTCAAGTTCTGAATGCACAGAGCTCGCAAATGATCACGCAGTCAATGACTAGTTTCTTGTTGCTCTACTTTGCTTCTTTAACAAAGTATTTCCACGGGTTTAGCGCTAGGGTTTAACTCCAAATCTAGTATTACCTCTGCTGAGGTAATTTTGTGTATCCTTAGAGGTCAAGTTCCTAGCACAAAAGAAAACACTAATGCAGAATCTGGCTATAAATTACGTAGAGACTAAGGAGATTTTTCTTATTATTTACCAGACTAGAACAGAGTTACCCGAACACCCTAAAAACAGTCCTTTCCTAGGATAAAAGGAAACCACAGTCTCCAGGGAAGCTACTCAGCTTCAAGAATTGTTGTTTTAAACCAGAGCCTAGTAGGTAGTAAAAGTACTGCTTTCATCAGTTTGTCCCCATTCCTCTGTCCAGAATTTTGTGTGATGTGGCAAAAGCTAGCAACCAACTGCAATTGGGCTATTAGTACTGTAAATAAGGCATCAAAGAGAGAAGATACAGGAGTAGTTCAGAGAGCCAGAAGTGTGTAGAAAAGCCAGGTGTATCCATGAATAGGGTGTGACAGCTCGTTAAGCATGCTTATTAGCTGTTTGAAGGTACCTGAGTAGTTATCACTGTGGGAAAGCAGCCTTCCTGGCTACGCGCGGTCTCTCTGAGAGCGCAGCTTATAGGAGAGCAAGGTCACAAGAACAGGAGTTTGTAAACAGACTTGGGACATGCAAAAGGAGAAATACTAGTAGTTGGTAGGGGACGCGTAAGAGAGAAAACATGTCTGCTCTCATACTTGTGTTGCAAGGATTTTGCTTAATTAGTTTAGCCTGAAGTTCAGGCTCCCCGTTTCCTCCGAGACGATGGTAAGAGTGGCTGCAGGCTGGGCAAGCTACACAACACCCTCGCAGAGAGCAAAGAGGGGTTTTAAACAGGAAGTAGGAGCAATTTCGGAGACTTACCAAAGTGGTGTTGTCCGCGGAGGTTTTGGTGCTGCTTCTGCAGAGAGTGAGAACAGTAAATCTTCCAAGAAAATAGCTCTTGATCAAGATGTGTTTATGTAATTGCATCTTGTGCTTTTGTCTGCGGCTGTGTCTGGGAGTGGTATTTTCTGGTAAGTGTTAAAGTCTACCTTTCTGTTTTATAAATATTTGTAAAATATTTCCTGCAGAACTTCTGTATCGTGATCCTTTCATTGGACAACTTTGGAGTTGATCATGAACACAATGAATGCCCGTGTTATCCTGTAGTAGAAAGTTAATCTGAGGTACAGGAGGGGGTAGAAATGGTATGCCATTATGTTTTGCGTTAGCCTTTTGGACTTCCTCAATCTCCTTAGACTAACAGGCCTGCTAGCGTGGAGATCCCATGTTCAGTCAAGCTGCCTTAAAAATCTTCCTGCACGATATTTTCTAGTCAGTAGGTGGCATTTAATCAAAATAGCAGCCTCCTAGAGGAACTTTCATATTTGATACTTTTTTCTTCTTCGGGGGGTGTGTGTGGGGAAGATTCTGTTCATTTGATTGAGATGTTTAGTTCTGACACTTCCAAACAAGGATATTTTCACTTTTGCTACAAACAATTTTCAAATAGATTGGCTTCTTTTTTCCTGTGTTTTTAAACGTTGACACTGTTCTACTAACACCGGAATAATTTTGCTGGCTTTTAGTTATGCACAGAACTAAAAAAAAAATAGTTTAAAATTATTTAGGGTATTTCAGTGATTACACAGTGCAGCGATCCTCCCACCCCCCGCCCTCGCTACTTTTAAAGGAGACACAAAAGATGAGGAAAGCACGGGTGGGTCAAGCATCAGAATTACACTTGCTGTGTAAGGATTCATAGGAAACTACTTCAGGATTGCACAGATTGGAAAAGGCTTTGCGAGTCTGACCTCTAGGATGCAGGCAGCTGGATATACTGTGGTTTGGTCTTGTTTAAACGACAAAAGCATTGGAAAAAATCCCATTTTGATTTACAGATTTTTGTTGATGGAGGGAATTTGTTCCAATTTCCAATGAAATGTTTTGGAATGGCAGAATTTCAGGTGACGAATTATCCTTATCACGTTAACACTGCTGCTACTGACCAAACCTTACCAGGTCCAAGGTGCAGGATGGATGCCGGCAGGCACAGAGGATGGGTGGCAGACGGCCTGGCCTTGCTCGGGCGGATATCCCAGGGGAAGGAATTGGAGTCCTTTCCGGAGACAAGATAGGAGCTCGACGCGAGCACCGACACTGCAAACTGCCCTGTCTTTTTACCGCCCATCAGTCGTGGTGCCAGAGGAATCCGTGGTGTAGCTAAACCTCCCGATCCAGACTAAGAGTGCTCAGCTCCAAGGGGCGCTGGCAGGCAACGGGGCAGAGAAATGCTGCCTCACTGTACGTCTTTAACAGCTACCAGTCTCGTGGCTTCATCAGCATGAACTCCGGTTAATTTAAAGCTGAAGTTCAGTTATCTGTGCAGGCGTACAAATACGCAAGTTACCTTACGATCCGCATGGTGTGGAACACGTGCCGCCTTATTTTCCTCAGAGGTGGTGGTGGTGCTGCCTGGGGGCCGCAGGCCGGGCAGGGGCAGGGAGGCTGCCTCTGGGGGCCCCTGGCCCGCTCCGCTCCGGGGCTGCCTCGCAGCACCAGCAGACGCTCGGTTTAACTTTCCACCTCCCCAGGGCTCTGCCCTCCAGGCAAAACCCAGTCAAAGAGGTGGGGTGGCCTTCCCTGCCGCCCCAGGCCTCCTCCTCTGGAGAGGAACTGAGCTGCTCAAGGTCACAGCCCTGCAGCGTTTCGCTGCGTAGCCTGCTGCTTTCGCTTCTTTGGGAGGATTTGCTGAGAAAAACGATGAGTGAAAATGATGGTTAAGCAGATGGCTTACATTTTTGCATTGCCTTTCTCTGTGGTCTGTCAGCTTCTGTTCTGCCATTGAAAAGAGGGGAGGAAAATGAAATGGAGCCTCTTTATGATGTTAAAAGAAAAATGACTTGATGAACACTTTTTAATCAAGATCGCTGGATTCTAGGAGAGTGGAAAAAGACGTGCAGCTAACTCAACTTTTGGAGCATGTAAATGCATGTAAAAGCATGAAATAGTTTTTTTGCGCTTGTGTGTGAAGGTTCGAGGGGCAAAGAAGAGAGAAGTTTAATAATCAACGTGGGGGATGTTGTTTGATGCTGTGGGACAGGTGGAACTTGTAGTTATCTCCAGACCCTCGCCTCAGGGGGCCCACTGTACGTCTGGCTCAGGCAGGACATCCATCTCCGCTGGATCGTGCGTGATCGACTTAAGAGTGCTGCCCTTATCAGATGGGAGTTTCCAGTTGGTGTTGGTAGAGCTAGCTCCTGGGTCCAGGAGGTTGTTAGAGCCCTTTCTATAAAGCTTAAACCCAGACAAGAATCCCCTTGAACTAGATGCCCTGTGCATGGATGCAAATGCAAGTACGTGGGGGACGTGCCTTTTTTTTTTTCCTCTAAGATTGAGGGGGGGAGAAGGCCTACAAAAGGAAGGATTTGTCTCAACTTTTGTAGGTGGAGGCATGGTGCAAGAGGATATTAACATCAACGGCCCAAATGCACAAAGGGAGCTGTGGCACTGTCTCCTACTGCATTTGCTGTTAGCTTGTTTTACCCCTTGAGTTATTTTTACTACGGGTAATTTGGTTATAGCTGTTTTGCTCCAGTGAAGCAGAGATTAAGTGGCAGGGCGTGCTGAAACTCTGGACCTTCAGCCGTATCAGCAGTTAGTGCAGAATAGAAAAAAGAGAAATGGTGCTTCCTCTGCTGTATGGCTTAGAAATGTACCAGTGACTGTGTGGCTGTGAGTCCTGATGGCGTTTAGGGAGGGGGGCACCACTGCAGAGGGAAGGCTCCTGGGAAATAAACCTCTCTGCTCCAACAGCACGGAGGGACTGCTGCAAATGACCTTCTGTTTTGTGGTTTTAAACTGACACCGAAAGGGGGGAAACGGAGCACATTTAGGCTCGTTTCTGAGTTAGGAAATGGAAAACAATGATGTTTTCCCTGGGTTGGTATTAATATTATTTTCTGTGTCTCTGTGCTTCTGCCATTCACCTCACCACTGTGGTTTTGGCTAGGTTGCAGTGGGGAAAGTATTGGCTAACATGTCAATGGTCTAAGGCAGAAAAGTACTGGATGTGTTGGCACAGCCTTTTGCAGGCTGTGAGAGCTTGCTGGGCTTGCGCTCGGAGCTGCCCCGAGGCCTCGCAGCCACGTCAGTTGACCACTGAGCTCAGCCAGACCTGTGTGCATCTCAGTGGAGCTCGCTAGGGCGGCCAAACGCGATGTTCGCTGGTGTGGGTAGCTCAGAGCGTGACCCTGCATCTGCCTGAAAAACACCTGGTGGATTACACTTAGTTTAGCTAATTCATTCCAAAACCTAGTCCATTTGAGGCTACTGTCCGTACAGACCGGAGCCGAGTATTTTCTTTGGGATCTAAGGTATGTTTCTGTTTGCAGCAAAGCTACACATCTGCTTAATTCCCAGTATAATCTGTAACGAGATGAACTAAACTCGTGATTTCGCTACTGTGTCTGTGGTTGATCTTTCTTTCAGTACGTACATTCCCACAGTAAGGAATGAAAGCAATCATCTGGGACTATTCTACGCCAGAAACATCACTGCATCGAGAGAGATCCCTGTGGTGTATAGGCAATAGGTGTCCAGTGGTAGTACTTAACCCTATGGAGCAGTGAAATCGGTCCCTTCAAGACTCGCTGCTTCTACCTTCAGAAACATCGGGAGTCTCCAGTCTGGATACTGCCCCAGCTGAGCTGGCAGAGAAAGTTAGTTTTCTTCCTGAATGCTTTTTCAGGCATTTGAGTGAAGTAGCTGTTAACAGAAAACAGATGGCTTTAACCACCTAGAGTAAAATCCCCTCAGGTTTCAGTCCCTGTAAGGCCATGATCCCACTGATTCTCAAGGTCACCATAAATCAGGTCAAGGTCACTCAGGCAGAAACAGTTTAGGAAACGCTTGAATTCCCTGTGTAAAAGTGTTTAAACTATGCCTCCCCTTAAAAAGCGATTCTATAGCATTTCAAATGTGTTATTAGGGAGAACACAAAAGCAACTAGCCTACTGAGAAGTAGCCTTCCCCCAACCCCATAGCTAATCTAGGCTCCTCTGTACTGACATTGAGCTTACAGTCCTTGTTCGCCTCTTGATCCGAGTAGCTACTTTGACCATTTTGGTAGAGAGATCAAGGACTTTAATACATTTGAATGCTGATGTGACTATTATTTTAAGGGTACCGCATTTGAGGGAGGACTCCAACCGTTGCCTGTCCTTCGGACAGAGTTGCACAGAAAGCATGAGCTTTGTGGTGCTGTATTTCTGTAGTAGTTTGGTAAACCTTAAATTTAAAAACAGTATGAAACAACCAACCCCCTCCCCCCACACACCTTTTCTTTGTGAACGTGGTATGGGGGGGAAATAATTGGTTACTCTTGACCTAGAGAGAAGCAGGCAATGCCTGTCAGGTTTGTGCGTAAGCTGAATTGTTCTGAGTTGCTTTGGGAGCTTGGCGGGTCCGGAGCATGCGGTTCATTTGCTCTTCACTTCTGCTTTCCTCAGGAAGTAAGCACAGCAGCTAATCAGGCGATTCACAGTGGAAAGTTTATAGAGCAGAGTGGGAGCTGCTGCGTACACCAAGACACAAGTAATAACGCTCATGTCTCTGGATGTGGTTATTGACTGCAACAGGAGCTGCCAAATCTAGGAGCCCAGGTACGTCAAGAGATTTGCTGTGGAAGCAAAAGGAACAGACTGTTAAATGTTGAAGGAAACTGCAGTCTTATCTGCAACTGGTTTATTGTGGTAGGATCATTTTCAAACAGCAAAGGTTTCAGGCAAATTTCACCCTAAGCTGCAGTACAAGAAGGAGAAAGGATCAGTGGTTTGCTTGTGTCCTTTAATCTAGGGATTATAACAGAATTGCAAATGTAAGGGGTATACCTGTTGCTGCTGCTGGCGGAGACTTGTCAGGTTTGGTTTAATGGCATGTCCTTATCTAATAAGCTGTTGTTTTGAGACAATCAGAATTGTCCTGGTCTTGTTCCTTTGAGTTTGTTACAACTATGTTGTCTGTGGCTGTCCAGAAACATTGTTTGCTCTTAAGATGAGGGATTGCTTTACTTCCAGGAGGATCGCATCTCAAAAGCAAGTATTCCCAATGTCTCTGCTTCTCTCTTGGCTGCTGTGGGGGCATATGCAAGTCGGAGAAGAAGCTGTTCGAAATTAGGTGTTTAGAAGCTGCTTTTTAAAACGGAAAAATGAGCAGTGGGTACATGAGGGAGAGCCCGAGACAGTTTTATAGCTACTTTTGGATTGCATGGAGATACTCTTCAAACAAAAATAAAGAGAAATACAGTCAAGTGTTTGAAACGGAATTGATGGTCTGTGAAGTTGTACTGCACAAATGCCTTGTCCAACGTAGATGTACTCAGAAAGGAAAAATATGCTTGAACAAATGCAGTCCTAGTGTGACTCCTTTGCTAGTAATAGTGTCACACCTTCTTGAAACAAGCTGAAATGGTATTTATATTGCTGAAAAAGTAACAAAAAAAGTACTGAAATGGGACTTGTTCTTTGAGCAGTATTCAACCTTCCCTAAGCTGACAAGTAATTTAAAATCCCTCTGTTATTTGTGTTTTGTCAGCTATTTGTATTTCAAGGCACCAACCAGGTTAGGCTCCTATTGTGTAAAGCGCTGTGCCAGAACTTAGGAAGAGAGAATACCTTCCCTCTAGAATTTACAATTAAATGGACCTAGCAAAGATGGGTAGGCTATTGAATTTTGCAGCTTGTTTTAATTCACTGCAGTCCTCGTATTGGAGAAGATACAGTTGACACCAAAGTGTAAATCTTTTTGGTTGTGTTTTTAGCTTTGCCTCATGAAATATGTCAAGTGTGATGACTAGATGTAGAACTGACGGGTATAGGTAATTTAAGAAAGACAGAGGGAGCTCAGGGAGGAAGAACCAAGGTGATTAGGAGGGACAGAGGGAAGGAAGAGAGTAGTGGATGTACAGCAGATGTACAGTGTCTGGCATGGTGTTTGTTCTGAGGTGCCGTGATTCCCTGTGAGCCAGAAAGAGGAATTTTGCGATTGCATTAGGAAAAAGCGAGAATTCGTGAGGTAAGCTGGTTCATAAAAGAAACAAGCGATTCTTGCTACTGCTTTGGTCTGTTATGGCGTCAGACAGTTTTCCTGGGCAGGTAGGTAGCTTGACTGACTTAACTGTTTAACATATTTATCTTGGCTGTCAAGGAAAGGAAGAGGGTATAAAGAGGTGGATTTTTGGGGTTCTGGGAGCCATGTGTTTCTGAGAGTCATCAGAATCCTAGGTTTTAATAGTCAAGAAAAGGCTACTAGGAGAAGGAATGTTTCAAGCAGGTAGACCTAGTACTAGGGGTCTGATATTTGGTCTAATATGCCTCTTGTCATCTGGGCAGTTGAAGTAAATAAGGAGGCAAATCGTAGTCCTCATTTTGCTTCCGTGACCTTTTGGAGATTAAAGATGCATTGCACGTACAATCATGTATCTGACATTTTTTGCAGATACCTACCATAAAAAGTGGACCAAACTCTGAAACTTGGTATGAGACTTGATTGTGTTTTGGTCAGCTATCTTGCTGTGAGACCCTCCTCTGATAAATTATTTTAGATGTGTAAGTAAACTTAATCTTGGTGCAAATTGGAATTTTGTGGCTGTAAGGGATCATTCTTTGGACTGCTGCGGGGAGTTAATCCCAGATAAATGTAATTAAAATGTTGTTTAAAAAATCGTGCTTGTTCAGCCAGTGAGATTTTACTATCAGCGTTCTGCCTGTCCTTCTGCCAGCTTTGGTCAGGTCTTTCTTCCCTTTTGTGTTTTCAGTCTGAAAAGGCATAGCCACATGGCAGTGTGATTTCACTCAAGCTTCATTTAGAACAAAAGGAAAAATATGTGAATAAGTTCCACTTCCTCTCTGTTACCTGACACTACTTTCTGAATAATAGCATCTGGTTTGGTTGATATATTTGCACTTTCATGTCTTTTAAAGTCTTTATTAGTTAAACTTTTTGTGTCATTGTGATACTTACAACTTATCAAAACTGAAATAAGCTGTTACTTTAAACTGAGCGTTAAGTCAAACGGTGGGATGTAGAAGAGAGCCAACAAAGAAGACCTTTTCAAAATATCTAACCTGTCCTTAATACCAAAGATACTTGAATGCTGGACCTTGTGATATTGTGACTGATGTAGAAGAATAATTATCCTCCAAGGGGAATAGGAAACACAAAGGATTTAGAAGTCCAAATGATACTGTAGATGCAAGAAAAGGCTGTTGGGAGAAGGAGTATTTAAAGCAGAGAGTGCAAGTGGAGAGAACAGACTAGTACCAGATGAATGATTCTTAGTCTGATATGCCTTTTGTAGTCTAGACAGTTGGAATAAATAAGGAGGCAAGCAACAGTCCTCATTTTTGCTTTCATGTACTTCTGGCGATTAAAGATTTCCATGTACACTCAAATATCTTACATAGTCTGTTCCAATTAGGTCTTCATTAATAAAGTTGTGTGTGCATATCTGGTTTTAATAGTTTCTGTGGAGAGGGGAAGAATTCTTTCATTACATAGATTCATAGAGTGAAAATTTTTTGAGTCACCAGCCTTCCTTGCCTCAGCTCTGCCACCAGAAAGAAAGGCCTGCTAAGTGAATTATGAATAGAGAGAGAGAAAACTGGTGAACACATTTGCAGTGCCATTTGGTGCAGTGCGGTTTCAAGCAGTGACACTGGTCAGTCGCAGACCTTTTGAGAGCAGCGTAAGGGCTTCATTTCACCTCTCCACGCCTCAGTTTCACCATCTGTAAAATGGTGTGAAAATCACCTCTGTAAAGGATTTTGGGCTTTTCTATACTAATGACCAAGGCGAATGTAGATCCTGGGAGTGAGTTACTTATTGCTTAGCATTGATTTAGGCTTAGCAGAGTAGCTTTCAAGGTGAGAGATTTCCCTTAGGAAGAGAATGGTGCCGTTTGGGATGCAAGAGCAGCCTCATTGAAAAAGTGACTCTGAACTGTGCTCGCTGAAGCCCCTAGAACAGTACCCAGGCTTTCTCAACACCCTGCACAGCTTCACAATGACTCAAGCGGGCTGAAATTCCCATACCAGGGTTAAGTAGAACATATGACAAATGTAACTCCCACGCAGCAATGAGGAACAGAGTCTTCCCATTAACTCTGTGCAGGCAGTCATCACATTTTTTCTGCTCAAGGGGCTGTGTCCTCTTAACACAGATAATTAAGAAAAACAACAGCAGCAAAACACAAGATGTTGTTGAGGTGGGAAGTTCCAGACTGACATCCCTGGAAACTGATGAAAATTTCGTAGCACTCCATCTCCTAGCAAAGGACTGAGTATGGGCTGTGGTGGAGTAAGTTACCCTCTGCTGTAGTATGAAGGATCAGCGCTTGCATCCAAGCGTAGATGTCTGTTGGGATCATCAGCTTGCTGCAGGTGGTGTGGTACGCAGTGATAAGATAATGTCACCCTCTCCATCTCTACAGTGTGGAGCTACTGCACGACTGTGGAAGTGAAACTGGTTCATCTGGCTTGGAGTGGGCAGGATGCAAGCAGCAAGCAAGCTCAGTAACTGATGGATGGCAAAGGAAGAGAATCCCAAATACAGTATTAGTGTTGGCTCATAATTTCTAAACCAAGCTCACAATAGTCTTTCTTTAAAAATTATTTTAAGGGATGTATGTATTGGTAGTACAGGAGATGTGACTCAGTTTTTTGGTTACGTTTGCTTTTTTGTGGTTTTATTGACAAGCTAGAATGGGAGTCAAAGAGCCACTGTAGAGAAGGATCCTGTTTCCTAGAAATGGAGGTACATTCATGTTTTTCTTTGAAGAGGTATAATCATGTGTTGAAGGTTCTTCTAGGCTCTTAAAAGACAAGATATTTGGTAAGTAAAGTGATGAGCTACGTTCGTCTTGATGACAACTCCCCAGCTGCCTGCCCACGCTATGATAATTTGTGTGTCATATTTTGAGGAGTCAGATGATGTCTAGACACCAATAGGCATATGGCTGATTTTCATGGGAACTGGAGAAGTCTGATTTCCACTGGTGTAAGTATTGTCATTATGTAGGCTCTGGGTAGCAAGGTGAGCTCACAGAAGGCTGTGGCAAAGAAGTAGGTCTGCTGTGGATTCAAGGCTGTGTCAGTGACCTCCCAGAAGACTGTGGATGAAAACAGGGCTGGAAAGTAGATGAGAGGCCTTGGGGGTTGAGATGAGGGTACCAGAAGGATTCCTCTACCTATAGTGCAAGATGAACCCGTTGTAGGCTCGTCTGGATGGAATGAGGCTGCTAGAAGCACCTTGCTCCTTCATTGAGGCATATCCATCTCAGTGTACAGGATCAGCAAAACGTGTAATGTTGTAGTGAAAACACCTGCCTCTTGTACACAGTTGTACATCTGCAATATAGAAGAGTGGGTGTTGCTGCCTGTTTGGGCCAGCACACCCATGTGGTCCTTGGCTTTTCCACACAGCTCTTCCTCCAGCCAGTGCTTCAACCCAACACTGGGTGGGGAATGCATCAGACATGTGCAGCTAGTTTAGCATCCATACTCAATGAAATGTGTAACCTGGCTCTTGGGTAGTACTCATCTGTTGCAGATCTGGTGATGGTAATAGTTATGACTTGTTTTAGAATTGGAGTGACTGAAGTATAGAGAAAATATATGGCTCAGTGGCAAAGCTGGGGCTGGAATCCAGATGTCTGCTGCATGGTTTACCAGTTTGTCCTGCCAAAGCTCAGATGGGTTGTGTAGCACACGCACATGTGTCTCATGGGAGAGAGTTATTCATGTGATTGCAAGGTGGTAATCCTCTTGTCCAGGAGCAGAGTGCTTTGCCATCAGAATCAGAAAAGAGTCAGCGGCTGCCAGCATTTCAATACTTCTGAACTCCCCAACTCCAATGGTTAAAACTGCCAGTGTCCAGTTCCATGGGACAGTTGACTGGTAAGATGTGATGCTAACTGTAAATGACACAGTATCTTTAACTTCANCAGAAAAGAGTCAGCGGCTGCCGGCATTTCAATACTTCTGAACTCCCCAACTCCAATGGTTAAAACTGCCAGTGTCCAGTTCCATGGGACAGTTGACTGGTAAGATGTGATGCTAACTGTAAATGACACAGTATCTTTAACTTCAGGTCTCATTTCAGCATGGACAATGCAGCTGAACTCACGTGGCAGCTGGAGGATTCACCTGGCAAAGCAGGACAGCAAGAGCAAAGCCCTGATGACGGAGACAAAGCACGAGTGCCAGGACAGCCTGCATATAGCAAAGACGAGCCATCCGAGAGCCATACCCTCCAGTGGGAGACTCTAGGCAGACAGTTTGTAGAGTATGAGCAGGTCGCTCCATTCCTCATCCCAGAGGAGCAACAGAGAAGGCTGCTGGACTTCCTTCCCCTCTTCTTAAAGGTTTGTTCTTGTTGCCTTTGGTGCAGGTGCCAAGGATGTAAATGTATGTTTCTGTTGCTCTGTGTGTTTTGTGGCCAACCTGACTGCCAGTGGAGTTAGTTGGAGCATGATCTCTTTGTCTAGGTGATAATTACTTTCATTCCATTGGGAGCCAGATGAAACAGTTTCTTGTCCTCTCGTCTAACTAACCTGCTGTGTTAGCATAAGAAAGGTATATGGGGGAGCACTGCTTTACTTTCATGAATGGCTAAATTCTGTTCTTGGAGGCAAGGGATACGTTGATGAGACGGGCAGGTTTGAAAGCGCATACGCTGTGAAGAGGTCACTTCGTGTCTGCCTCATCTGTTTTATTACTCAGTGGGGGGCCGAGCACAGTTTCAGTCTGGGAAAATGTGGCTGTGGCATGCAGCGAGCTAGGGGAAGTGCAGGGGTGCAGCCTTAATATGGACTTTTTTAGGTTAATGACAGTGCTGATGTCTAATTTTAGTGCTTGAGAGAGAAGTTGTGTTATAGACAGGGAAACTGTGGCATGAGGAGAGGAAAGTTGTACTGTGGGTGAGGGACACAGCTGAGAGCTAGAATATTTTAGTTAAGCAGGCTGCCCTACCCCATGCCCTAGACCTTCCATCAGCCAACAATTTCTAAGATGGCCATATTGAAATGTGAATTTGGAAGAGCTCGGTAATGAATAGGAGTCTTATGGGTTGATTTTTTGCTAGAGTGTGTGAAACACACAGGGAACTGTTTGAGTGGACCATACGGCAACAGAATGGCAGAGTTATATTGAGAGGAGCAGAAAACCTGGCCTGTCTTTAAATGTGCTATGGCCACGTTGTAGCACAGAAGAATTGTTTTTCTCTTGAATTACCTTGGGTATTTATGGATATGGAGTCTATGTTTTTACACTCTCACTATGTAAGTCTTTCAGAAAGAAAACAAAAGCTTCTTTTTGNCATACGGCAACAGAATGGCGGAGTTATATTGAGAGGAGCAGAAAACCTGGCCTGTCTTTAAATGTGCTATGGCCACGTTGTAGCACAGAAGAATTGTTTTTCTCTTGAATTACCTTGGGTATTTATGGATATGGAGTCTATGTTTTTACACTCTCACTATGTAAGTCTTTCAGAAAGAAAACAAAAGCTTCTTTTTGCTGAAACCATATTTTAATGAAGGCGTATTTCAGCCAACTACACTTGTGAGTTTTCAGTGTTCTTGAGTGACCAAACTCGGATCCATCTGTTCCCTACCTAGCTGAGCTGGTTTTCCAAAAGGTATTCAGTAGGTAGGTGAGGAAAAAAAAAAAAAAGAGTTAATGACATAGTCACTCTGTTTATATGGAAGCATTGTGGGACATAAAAAAATGATACTCCATAGTGAGAGGGACATTTTGCACTGTGTGTGCAGGGAAATCACTGTGCTCAGGGCTATGAAATCTTTGGTGTTTGTGACAGTAAAGCAGCATAACTTGCAGATAGTCATAAACGTTTCGCTTAGCTGGATGGAACGTGAACCTGTGAAGCTTGTCCCGATGCAGAGCAGGACATTAAAATCACTGTAGATGCTGGTGTCTGTTAACAGCACTGAAGCAGGTCACCCATTGGTGTAAGCGTGGTGCAAATAATTGAGTTGTGGTAGGATCTGGTGATGCCAATGGTGAAAGGTTTGCTGTGTTTCAGTACAAGCTTGCCCTGGTCCAGTGCAGTGCAGACAAAATGAATGGAAGAATCTGAAAAGGCAGGGAGTGTATAGTCTGGAGTCTCAGAAGTGGCCTTCGTTGAATCTAAATGGCAGTACAGATGTTATATGATTACTGAACAAAACTTCTGCTTTTCACCACTTCCTCTCAGCTTCTGGATTTGTTTGCACAGAAGTGAACCTCCTGAACCAAAGGTTGTATTTGAGCAGAAGAGCTGATGCAGCGTGCACTTGCCTGGCACTGGAAACGAATACATCTCTCTGCATACATGCTGGGGCAGGCTTGGCTGTCTTGGGAGCTCACCGCTGCTTTATCAGGTCACAAAAATTCTGGCTTTGCAAAGGGGCAGCGTTCCTTCCTCAGCCTTCAAAGAACGCTCTTCAAAGTCACATCAGGACTGATNGTATTCCCAAGGGACTGGCAACGTTGTGCGTATGCATACTTGTGCTGGGTTTGTGTGGCAAGGTTTTGGTAGCAGGGGGACTACAAGGGTGGCTTCTGTGCGAAGCTGCTAGCAGCTTCACAGATGTCCCACAGAGCCAGTGCCAGCTGGCTCCATTATGGACCTGCTGCTATCCAAGGCCAAGCCCATCGGCGATGGTGGTGGCGCCTCTGATAACATATTTAAGAAGGGGAAATAGTTCCTATGCAACTATGCAACAGCAGCCAGGAGAGAGGAGTCAGAATATGTGAGAGAANTAATCTGACAGTTTTCTGTAGAGAGCACCTTCTTATTCCATGGATCTGCTTTTTAAATGGCATGCTGAAAATTGCCCTGTTCCCTTTCTGAAACAGCACAACAGCAAGATAAAACCTTTTTGTTTGGAGCGAGAACAACCTGTTCTGCTTTTCCTAGGGTTGTTTTCAGACCTCCTGTCTTCCTCTGGAAGCTCCGTGAGAAACATACGTCCTTAATGCTTTGAGGGTATAAATTCATCTCAACAAAGGTAGACTTTGCTGTGGAGGATAGTCTCTCCAAACTGCTCCCTCCCCCTCTCGTAAGCAATGTGTTGCCTGACATTTAAAATTAAATTGAAATTCCCCGTCCTGGTTTGGGCTAGGACAGAAAAAAAATTTCTTTTAGTAACTTTACTTTTTAGTTCAGTCTCTTCTGAGAAGCTGCACTCTCTGCAATTAACTGCATGTTTTTCTAGACAGTAGCTGCTTCTAGCAGTGATAAGGCTCGGTGTTTATAGTNACCTGCTGCTATCCAAGGCCAAGCTCATCGGCGATGGTGGTGGCGCCTCTGATAACATATTTAAGAAGGGGAAATAGTTCCTATGCAACTATGCAACAGCAGCCAGGAGAGAGGAGTCAGAATATGTGAGAGAAACAACTCGGCAGATAGATACTGGGTCAGAGAAGAAGGAGAGGGAGAGGTGCTTCAGGTGCTGGAGCAGGGATTCCCCTGCAGCCTGCGGTGAAGAGCGTCAGTGGAGCAGATATCCACCTGCAGCCCATGGAGGACCCCATGCCGGGGCAGGTGGATGCCCGAAGGAGGCTGTGAGCCCATGGGAAGCCTGCTCTGGAGCAGGCTTCTGGCAGGAGCTGTGGACCCACGGAGAGAGAAGCTCATGCTGGAGCAGGTTTGCTGGCAGGGCTTGTGACCCCGTAGGGGACCCATGCTGCAGCAGTCTGTTCCTGAGGGACTGCACCCTGCGGAAGGAACCCACGCTGTAGCAGTTCACGAAGAAATGTAGCCCATAGGAAGGACTCGTGTTGGAGAAGTTGATGGAGGACTGTCTGCCGTGGGAAGGACCCCATGCTGGAGCAGGGAAGAGTGTGAGGAGCCCTCTCCCTGAGGAGGAAGGAGCAGCAGAGTCAATGTGCGATGAACTGACTGCAGCTCCTGTTCCCTGTCCGCCTGTGCTGCTGGAGGGGAAGAGGGAGAGAAATTGGCAGTGAAGTTAAGCCCAGGAAGAAGGGAGGGATGGGGGGGAAGGTGTTTATAAGATCTAGTTTTATTTCTCGTTGTCCTACTCTGCTTTGATTAGTAACAGAGTAAATTGATTTTTTCCCCAAGTCAAGTCTGTTTTGCCCGTGACCGTAATTGTTCTTTTAAATTCTTTTTTATTATTTTTTTTGTATTTTATCTCTCCTGTCCAGCTGAGGAGGGGGAGTGATAGAGCGGCTGTGGTGGGCACCTGACATCCAGCTAGGGTCAACCACCACAACACCCCTCATGTGTTTCCCTTCTGCAGGGCTGAACTTCACCTGCTTTAGAATTGTAGAAAGTGATTCCCTGAATTGCAGTAATGCTCGCNGGAAGGAACCCACGCTGTAGCAGTTCACGAAGAAATGTAGCCCATAGGAAGGACTCGTGTTGGAGAAGTTGATGGAGGACTGTCTGCCGTGGGAAGGACCCCATGCTGGAGCAGGGAAGAGTGTGAGGAGCCCTCTCCCTGAGGAGGAAGGAGCAGCAGAGTCAATGTGCGATGAACTGACTGCAACTCCTGTTCCCTGTCCGCCTGTGCTGCTGGAGGGGAAGAGGGAGAGAAATTGGCAGTGAAGTTAAGCCCAGGAAGAAGGGAGGGATGGGGGGGAAGGTGTTTATAAGATCTAGTTTTATTTCTCGTTGTCCTACTCTGCTTTGATTAGTAACAGAGTAAATTGATTTTTTCCCCAAGTCAAGTCTGTTTTGCCCGTGACCGTAATTGTTCTTTTAAATTCTTTTTTATTATTTTTTTTGTATTTTATCTCTCCTGTCCAGCTGAGGAGGGGGAGTGATAGAGCGGCTGTGGTGGGCACCTGACATCCAGCTAGGGTCAACCACCACAACACCCCTCATGTGTTTCCCTTCTGCAGGGCTGAACTTCACCTGCTTTAGAATTGTAGAAAGTGATTCCCTGAATTGCAGTAATGCTCGCAAAGAGGAGATTTTAAATTCCTAAAGGATATGTTGACTACAGAATATATCCAGAATAGAGATGTGAATTTCTTGTTAGCTTAACACTTGATTTCATGCTCTAAGAGAGATTCTTCCCCTCCACTTTTCTTAGATATATCAGTGGAGCTTTGCAGTGCTTTATATGCATTTAGCTTCAGATGTGTGGCTAGAGCGTTTGGGCCTCGCATCGTTGAGTTAGGAGTATGTTGTGGAGGATCTGGCCCTTTAGCTTTGAGTCATCATGTCCTTCCCCATATGACTTTTACTTTCTTAATGTACCAGCCTTCTGCTTTGTGCTAAGTCCGTGGGCTGGCTTGGGGAAACGCATCTCAGTTTGTTGTACGTGTTAGGAAGTTTTTACCGAAAGTACCTTGCTTCCTCCTGTTGAACAGGGGACTCTGCATGAGTCCTCTCCCTCCTCGGAGGATTTTAATCTCTTGCTTTTTCTTTCCTTGTTTGATCATGCAGTTGCCAGTGCATCTCTGTCTTTTTGTCTTGGACTGCTTTAGCTCTTACTCGGTTGGCTGGAGAGAGGGGCGCTAACCAGGAGCCACCTGGGGTGTGGGAGCTCATCACTCACTGATGCTCCTTCATGTAGAAGGAAAAGGCGTAGGAGGAAAATGTTAGCCATCTGCTTGTGGTTCAGGCCTAGGCTGAGAGTAATTTTGACGTGCCCTCTGTATCTTGCCTCTTGGTGCTTCAGAAGGTATCAGAACGTTCTATCGCATGGCTGGCTTTTGAGCTAGCATCTCGCCATGCAGCATGCAACAGGAAGGACAGACGGTGACAGCAGATGCAGGGAACTTGTGGCAGAATCTTAAACCTGCAGAAGCAGGCTTAAGAGGAAGAAAGAAAATCAGATTACATTGATACCGTGTTATTTGAGTTTCCCCTGAAGGCAGACATCCTGGAATAGCGTCAAGTTGATCTTCTTCCATATACAGATCTTTTATAGGCTTAGAGATTAATATGGAACTGATTAGGTTTGTTCTTAAAGGACAACATATTTGAGAGGTTGGCGTCTGCCCCACAGGAAGATCACCTGTAGAATCAAAGCAGAACATTAGTGGCCTGGACTGTAGTGAGATGGGCTAGCTAAATATTTGCTCAAGGGTAGCACTGCTATGAACCCTTGATTACCGCGCTCCGCTGCGTGTGGTCTGAACTTCTAAAATTTCTCGTCCAGTTAGCAGAAGACTGAGTATAGTAAGTGCTTTCTGAAGTGTTCAGAGACTGTTTCTCTGAGGCAGAGAGGCAGGAATCTATCACTGCTTTCTTCTGAAAAAAAGGTATAGCTTAATGACAAACATTGTATATTATTAAATGGCTGGGGGTTTCTTGTCATTGTGTTTGCCCAGCTTGCTTCTGTTCTTTATAGTTCCCTCACTTCTGCATGAGAAGTGGAGAAATTGGTGGATCTTGCTCCTGCAATCGAGAGTCTCTGAAAATCATTTATGGTCAAAATCTGGAAAAACTAGCTGCTTGTTTTAATATTGTTGTTTGATTGAAAATTAATTGATAGGCGTGCTATGCGAATGCATTTCGCTCTTTTGCAGCCCAGGAAAAAAAGAGTTGGGTGCAGTTCCAGTGGTCAATGCAGTAAAATGAAGTAGAAACTAGGTGCTTGCCTGATTGCCAACAGACAACTGGCACGTCGTGGGGAAAGAAACAGCTTGTCCGCAAGCTGCCATCAGCAAAGAAAGAACAAGTGATTGAAAGCAATAGTAGGGAAGGAAATAATGGCTTTAGAGGATCTTCTGTCACAAAGAGTTGCTCTGATTCCTTGGCAGACAAGAATGGGGTGTCTGCTCCAAATTATTTTACGAGAGCAGATGTCTCATTATTTTTGTTACCTTGCTTTCATCGTCTGGCCTTACAGCTTTATTTTTGTGAGCTTTTAGAAGGGTGAGGCATTTTGTAGAGAAAATTTTCAGTGTTGCTGGGGACAGAGGTGTCTCAGCTTGCTGTTTAGACATGAATGCTGCACTATTAATAATACATTGATGTGTGTAGCGTTGCATGTTCTATATAAAAGTAATGGTACCTGATTCTCAGAGGCAAATTGGGTGCGGTAATATTACTCTAGTGAAATATCTTTTTATTGTTTTTTAATTCTTTTTTCCCCCAAAGTCAAGGCTAAGAAACATTTGAGAGAGCATCTGTTTGTCAACTCAGAGCAGGGAACCATCGAGTCTTGCTGTTGTTCCTCTTGTCAGTTTTGCTTGTCCATACAAGTAATGTATATGTTTATTCATAAATTGTTTATAAACTTGGCTATAAATGTCTTTCCCTTGGCTAGCTGTGCATTTAGGACTATACCTTCCTATTTGGGAGTGCTTATTTTATAGCATAGGAAATGCTTAGAAATCCTGATCTGGTAAACATTTGCTGTCATCATCTCAGCGTTTTAGAAATGCGTCTTTTCCTGTATTAGCACCTATCTGTACTCGTGATGTAAGCTGGCTTGTAATGTTTTAAATTCCTAGCCAGGCAGGGTTGTCACCCTGGGCCTGACAGGCTGCATCTTAACCTCGTAGGCAGATGGGTTAGGCAACTCATATTGCTGCAAAATCACATCCAGTGCCTTTTGGGCTACAATATTGCTGGGTTTTCAGCTCGTTTCCCCATGTTTTCTTGTATTTCCGTACTTAGCAACAAAGATTACTTCTGTCCAGCAGAACCTGCTGGTTTTATGAGCCTTACTTTCCTCCCAAAATAGAGTAGAATTGAAAGGCAGAAACTTTATGAATATATTAAAAAAAAAACCCAACAACCCCAAACAACAATTAAAAAAACCCCGAAGAATTTTGCTTGTTTGTTTGTTTTGTGATTTTTAGAGATTTATTGACTTGAAAGAAATACCTGGTAGTCCTGGATTACCGTGTTTTCTTTTTTGATGGATTTGTTGCAAATGTTCGATGAGACCAACAGTTGCAGTCCCCTTTCAGCCTCTAAGTAGCTGGGACTGTGCAACAGCTTTCTGAACAGAGAAAATACAATTGTTAATCTTTATTCAGTTGAAAACTCAGGTTTTGTTTATGACTAGTTTTGGGGAGACTACTTTTTGGAGAAGGATGTACTTCTACTGAAAAATTGTTGGACAACTGTAGCTGTAACCTCTTTGGGTACAAGGCGTTTGTATTTCAAAAGGGACTAGCATGCATTTTGATACACGTAATTAGTGGTACAGGGGCTGTGACAAACATTTACCTTTTTTTTTTTTTTATTGTATACAATGGAGAAAATAATGTAAGTGATCTCTAGGTGGTGCATCACGTGATTCAAAAGGTAATTCCAAGTTGACTTCTGTATCTAGTGTCAGGCTCCAGCCTGTCTAGCAAACACTGCTTAATGGACTACGCTGGCCGGGGAGGGAATTTTGCAGCTTTATGTTTGCTTATTTATGTTTATTAGTACTTTTCAATCTACCAAAGACATGCTGTACCAGAAAGACTTAACAGTTACACTTGGATTTCAGGCTTGGGAACAGTCTGCTGGAGTAATCGTATTCCCCAACATTCAGCTGTTAGCCAGTGAGGTTTCCAAGCTTCTGACAAAAGAAATTAAGAGGAACCTCAATGGCAAACCTGCAGGTAATGATCCTGTATCATACCCACTTATTCTGGGAATGTGCTGCATTCAGCTGTCCTCTGTGCTTACCGCGAGGGAAATAAAGGGGGAATGGGAAAATGCTACGTGTAGGAAGACAGATCCTTCAGTAGGTGTGAGCTAGCACTGCTTTTGGATCGTTGCACTGAAGACCTGGCCTTGTATGCTGTGGTGACCTTGGTTTTGGAACTTTTGTAGCTGGAAATGTATAATACTGCAGCTGTGCAGTAAAAGAGTGGGCTACGTGCTATTCTGGGGAGCTTTCTTTAATGAGAAAATTACTGCTAGCTACACATGTCTTTCCTGGTGGCTGTCGCACATTGTTCGCGCTGGTAGACTTCAGGAACTCAGCTGGGATTCCCAGTGAAGCTTGTCAGTTTGACACATGTTGTGTACACAAACTGACCTGAGCCTGATGCTGGATCAAAATCCTTTTGGGTCCTTCTATTCACTTCAGTGGACTCTTGCTACTGTAATGTTGTTAAATGTCAGATCTGTTAAGAAAGGATCAACGCAATATTTTCGTCTTTCATTAAGGAATTAAACTTTAATGGTTTTGTGATAACAGAGGAAGCTCGTCTGGCTTTGGAGCAGTTGCTACGACAGAAAGGGGAAGCAGAAGATGGCTGTTTGCTACTGAAATCCGTGTATCTGCTCTCACAGACTGACCTCGTAAGAGAAATGACTACAAAGGGGGGTTTTGTTGGTTTGTCTTGTTTTGTGTGTTTTCAGTTTTGTTTCAGAGAAGCTGGGTAGCCACCCCAACAATGGAACACCTAAGTCTCTTAATGTTTGCATTATCCCCAATGCTTTGTGCTTCAGCACGCCCAGGGTATGCAGTCAGATAGAGGACACACCACCAGGTTTATAGTCCAGGCTTTTCTAGAAGAGGGAAGTAAGTGCTCTGTGCTTTCAGATACCCTTTTTGTTTTGATCATCAGGCAGCTGTTTTTTCTAGGGTTCTTGGGATTTATCTTTTTTTTTTCCATTGTGTATCACTGCTCTTCAACTTTTCTTGGTCACTCCAGTTTACATATCAAAAAGATGGCTAGTAAGGATCTGTCTGTTAATGCAGTGGTTGGATTTTCCATCCTGATAGGATAGCCTCTCATTTTGAAGCATTTCACAAACTCTACTTGTACAGCCATCCCGAATGCAGACTGGCATCAGCAGTACAGCCTGCTGATGGGCATCAGGGGTATCCTGACATTGAGCTGAGCAGTTTGTCTCATCCTTATTCAGATACATGAAAATAAAATCTTACTGTCAGCTTCTAGTGGCCATATTTTGTGTTATGAGGAGCTCTAGAAAATTATGAGGAGCTTTATAAAAGCATGAAGTTCCTGATGAGGTTTGTGTTTTTCACAGACTTAAGACATTGCTATTTTTGGAGTGCACACACTCACAAAACTTCATACCACAAACCTCATACTTCTGTTCAATTTGCTGCTGATTTTTGTTTTGATTCTTGCGTGCCAAGCAGGCACGCTGGGACTTCTCTGTAAATTCTACACAGCCGTAGTGAAGATGGGAAGAAACTAACTGTTGAGAAATATCGTGGAGGAACAGTGTCTCTTGCATTTATAAAAGCTATCTTTAGAAGTGTGTGTGCAGTTATTCAGTATGTTACAAAAGGAAAGGCATTATAGCTAAATTGCTGCTATGCTGGGTGAAGGAGGGAATGGAGAACTCGTGCTCTGAACACACCAGACCTCCACAGCTACAGGGTGTCCTGTGAACTGATGGTAAAGGGGGCACGGGCTGCCCCCAGACTTACTGCTATTTTAACTGCTAGTGAATTTGCGGGTTTTGTGCTTCGTAGGCTGTAGGCCTCCTTATGCAGGGTGTAGTAAGTATCTCTGTCAAAGCTGTAGTTCAGCTGGAGTGGGAAGTCCTGGGAACAGCTATGGCAACACGTGGTCAGTGTGTTTACTTCTGCCAAGTGGATTTGTACAGCCATGCTATGTGATTGCCACGCTTGTGTGCCCTAGGGCATTTGTAAGGATAAAATGCTCAATTAGCTCTTTCACCTACCATGACTACGCTCAGTGTGTAGCAACACAAAGAAACTGTGGTCAGTTTTTGGAGGGCTAATTTTTATTTTCCTTACTTAGAGAACTATGTGGAACATCATTGGATCTGGCCTTCCTGCTGCTCTGATGCAGTGCCTGTACCTTTTCTTTACTTTTCCTCTGAAGGAAACAAGGGATGACGGAGAGGCAAGCGAGGATGACACTCAAACTCAGGAAATGCTTGTTAAGGTGAGCTGCGCCTCTGGGAGTTTGTTTGCCCTGAGTATTCAGATGTTCACTTAGGCTTTTAGCTGGTGATTGACTCAAACTGCCAAAAAAGCAGTAAGTTTGGACTGGAAACCATTGAACAAGCATCACGAGCAGTGTAAACCAATCTAAGATTATGCTTCTATATATCTTTATTTTTTTTGTTAAACAAAACATCATGATTTTAAGTGGGGAAAATATCCGTTGAGAATATCCTAGTGTTGTTTTACTTGTTCATTTCGCTGCATTCTTTCTCCTGGCATTAGTATCAAACTATAACCCGCCCTCCCAATGGATTTCTCTTCATCTCCCAGATATTTGTAGAGGTGTTTATTGTAGCTGGTGTTTGTTTGCTTTTCAGATAATGCTTAACATGTACAGAGAGGAACAAGCTGTAGAAGAACTTCTGGCAGCCGATAAGCTTCAGTCATTAATTATAGCAACTGCTTCCCTCTGGGACCAGTGTAGCCACTTGTGGAAAGTACCTACAGGCCGTGTGCTGAGAACAATTTCAAAGGCTCAGACCAAAAACAGCATTGTGTATCTACAAGGTTTGATATAGTAATTTGGCTTTTCCTTTCCTCATGGCTCCATTGAGAATGAATTCTCAAGAAGAGTCTTCCTGGGATAGATTTTTATCTCTACATCATCTGGTATTCAGTGAACTGCAAAGCAGGGGCTTTTGGCTTTCTAGACAGGAGCTTTACTTAGTACTAATAGCCATCTGGAAACTGAAGTTTTTTCTACACAAAAAATAAAATTACAGGCAAGAGCCAATCACACTAATGCAGGCAAGGACAAGGTGTATTAGGTTTTGGGTTTTTTTAAGTTGAGCGACTCTGTGAGCCTAAGGCTCATGCACACTAAATTACAAGGTTGAGGGCACTGCGGGAGGAACAGTATCTTTGGGAATAACATCATGATTGATTGAGTTACTTCCTCATTTCTTCCTAGCCTTTAGTAGAGCAAGAATTTTTTTTGTTATTAAGAAGTGTAAAGGCCATAAGTCTCAATTTCTTAGAAAGAAAAAAGAGAGTAGTTTTATAATCCACACTTTACTGTTAGTATTCCTTGTCATGGAGTAACTGCATGTAGGTATTTTATTTTTTTTAAATAAAAAATTGGCTTCCTGGGTGAGATTAAAAGACTGAGGAATAGTAGTTCTAAGAGTACTGAACTGTTTAGATATTTTGAAGGTATCATGGAAGGACTGGCCATCAGATTATAGAAGAAAACTAGGTTTCATCGCTCAGAACAAGATGTGTATAGCCCATTACACATGCCTCATGGAGCAAAGAAATAATCGTGAACTCTGCACAGAATGTGTGATTGACTTAGTACAAGACAATTAAATATGTCAGCCTCTGCTTACCTTGTACTCAGACAGTTGGATTCACTGTATATGAATTTTGGTGAGCAGGTGGGTTGGAAGTTTATATTCTTGAAACTGAATCAGCTTCTGGAGGTTAAGCAAAGAAATGCATGCATACTTTGAAACCAGAAGTGTTCTTAATTGTAGCCTCTGAGATTAGTGTAATGTTCATATATCCTCTTGTCTTTTCTTTCTAGAAAAAGAGTTAACTGACCCCTATTTTATTGGGAAGTAACTTTTCAAACTTGTTCCATTTTTGATCGTAACTTTGAACTTGTTTAACTGTAAGTTCTTAAATAGCTGCTATTTTTTTTTCCCCCACAGCTGTAGACTGTATTAAAATAGCTATTCAGAATCTCTTTAAACTGGCCGATACCCTGCCTGCTTGCGATGTGTGTGAAGCTGCTAGTATTGTCCTGTGCTTTGTGAAAGACTCCTATCCCGTATCATCAGCTTTATTAACAGAGTTTGAAAATAATGATGGCTACCAACTCCTGCTAAAAATTTTGCTTAGGTAAGTAGGGCTTCTAGAGGATGGTAAAACTTTGTTTTCAGAACACACGGTGGTCTGTTTTAAAATACAAATAATGTTCGTAATCCTGTGTGGTTACAAAGCCAGTAATAAAGACCTTGATATTGAGTATTTCATTGCTGTTTTAGGAAGGGAAGCAGTACATAACATCTACTGAAACCAATAGCAGACATTAACAGTAGGAGAAGTTAGTCTACAGTTGGGATAGGGACTTGGTGAACACAAGACAAAGGTTCTTCATCGATTAGTATTAGAGGGGATGTAGGTCAGAGATGTTTGTCTCAGTTAAAGTGAACTCTTGATCCAGGAATGCAGTCAGCTGGGGAGGGAAAGCTGATCTCCTCGCTGTGCAGAAAGCAAACAAACAAAAAAAACCTCACCCAAACCTGTACCTGAAATGATTACATTCTTCAGAACTGAGATGAATACGAACATATCGGAACAAATCCCCACTAGTTATCCTGATCAAAAGTACAAAGTAGAATCTTTTCGCTTTCCTTGTTTCCTTACGTTGTCTAACCAGATTCTGAGTTTGCTATGTCAAAACAGTACACTATACCTCTTCCCCACAAACACGTAGGAGCTTTGTTCTGGTTTTCTTTAATATCATAAGAAGAGAGCATGTCCAGATCTTCTCAATCTATCGTTGTTTCCATTCTGGCTTTGCCTGTTCTTGTATTTCTCCAAGACTTGTAAGAACTTTTTTCCCTGACCAGTACATTAGACTGAGGGGGAGTATTTTGTAATTTGGATCTAGAGGATTGTAATTTGAATCATGAATCCAAAGTTATCTGTAGGTGAGTCATTTCTGATCATTTTTGGACAGCACAAAATTATTAAACTACAATTGGAAAGTTTTGTCTTTTTCTGGCAGTGTTTTCTTTAGTTACCATAGATTGTCTAGCTTTCCCTTATAAATAAGCTGTGTTGAGATGTGTATTTCTGATTAAATTCTATCCGTATAAGGGCAGAAACACCAAATCTTTATCAGTAAGGGCTATGGGCTCTGTACTTTTCACCTAAGGTAACTAGGCTGGAAAGACAGGTACAGGTGCTGAAGTCTTCAGATTACTCTTCCTTCCCAGCATACGTTGGCAGAAAGGGATAGACAGAGAGCTTCTTTGCTGAATGTTTTGTGCGACCAGGTTTGCTCTTCTCAGATGTTTGGATTGTCTTTTTCAGGTAAAAAAGTCTTGCTGATCACATTCTTTCCTGCCAAAACAGATGTTAGCGTTTGCCCTGCCTAGCCCCTTCCTTTTTTTTTTCTTGTTTAGGTTAAAACAGAACATGCTTGTTTTCTTCTGAGATTTTCCCAACTTCCAGTATCTGTCTATTGTTCTGCTGCTAACCCCTGCCCAGGTGTTGCAGTTTTCCTTAAGAATTGACTCCTCTAAGCAGTACAGAATAGGACGACATGTTTAGCAGCTCTTTGCCCTTTGACAGACTCTCGCTTCATTCTGAACGACGGCAAATCTGGGGTTACAGCTCAAACTGTTTCCTTATGTAGAAGAGACATGCCATCTTCATGTCTGATCACAAACCTCAGTCAATACAATATTTTTTCCTTTCCTTTTCTGTTACTTATCTCAGTTAGCAAGTCCCTTACCTTGCCAACCGTATGCCTACCTTTTAATATGAAGTATTTGTTTTAATCTTTTTTGATCTCTCACAAAATTTAAATTTTTTACTCCACGAAGCAGGCATTTTTTTGGAGATTATTACTTTTTTTTAAAAAAAGTACCTATAACTGGCCTAAATTCCAATGTTTATCTTCCTTTTTGTCAGAAGACTCTTACAGTGTCGTTTCAGTTTTCTTCTTCAGTTCGTAAGTTTTGTTCTGATTCAGAATGTGCCACCATGGTACGGAGTTCCTGTTTGTAAGGTGGTTAACCAAGTCAGACAAAAAGACAGTAAAACAGACTGAGGAGGAGTGAGGAGTAAAGTGGGTAGCTCCTGTGTGCTCAGTACCTGGTGGTATATCCAAAATGTTCGTGTTACTAAGGCGTGAACATATAACTGTCCCAAGTTTTGTTCCTAGATGCGAGGGGTTGCAGCAAAATGAAGGAGACCCCTATCTGGATGAGATCTTGGACATGCTGACTTGCCTTACAACCTGTGGGAAAACTGAACTGAAAGTTTCTGGCAATATTGTACACCCGCAATTACCGCACTTTGATTTTCAACAGACACGGTCTTCTGGTACAGTATATATCTATCTATATATATGTGGCTATGTAGGCAGGTCAGAAAAATGAAGCTCTATTCGTTACGTGTCTTAAGATAGAGGAAGGAGTATGAGATGGCATCTTCTGATCTATGTGCTTAATGCTGCAGGAGCCTGAATGTTACCTACATCAAACTGAACTGACAATGTCAGCTGTACGGTCTGATCCAAGGTCGAGAACATGGCTCCCAGTCGCATCCCTTGTGTCTGTGACCCCTATTTCCACTCTCAGACACGATTTAACATTATAGTTGTGGTGCTTGCAGCCTTAAATAGCATTGACATAAAAAATATCTCACCTGGTTTTATCCCACAGGAATGACAGTGAAAAACCTCCAGGCTTTTCAGGTGTTGCAGTCCATTTTCCAGAAAAGTAATGATCAGCACCTGTGCGGAAGAATCTTGACAGCAATTGGTACCATATGGGCCTGGGACACAGTGAACTTCTTTCTTCTAGAATGGACGCTACAGCCTATCAACCAGTTTACTGACATAATCCATTTCAAACCACACCCAGTCCAAGTCCAGTTCTTCAGACTGGTGGAGTCCATAGTGCTAGACCTGTCCTATGTCCCCCATGAAATTTTGAAGAAGGTTCAGTATTTGATAAAGGAAAACGTAGTGCCATTCTGCACCTTAACAGCTCTCCGGTGCCTTCTCAGCATGACCAAGAAGGACGTGTTATTCAGCGACATATTCCGTGACTCTGGGCTCTTGGGCCTACTGCTGGCCCTTTTGAGGAAGCAAGCCAAGATCCTGAGGAAGTCAGGTACAACTTAAAGTCGTTCACAATGACTGTTGAAGTAGGCAGATTGATAGGAATGAATGACTCTCCTACAGTCAATTTGTAAATTTTATATACGGAGTAGCTAGATTTTGTCTGCAAGCCAACTGGACTAAGTTTATGACATATTAAGCTGAGTCCTCTCTGAAATCTTAGCTGTTTATCATTCTATTTGGTAGCCTAAGCAGTTCTGGGCTATTCTTTACCATTGCACAATGAATTATTCTGGGGGGTGCCATTCAACCCACACTTTTAAACGGGTCGTAATTGGGAGTTCTCTGATGCCCACTTGAGAGACGAGGAGGAGGGAGTTTTCCACAGTGCTTAGTTCCTCTGAAGATAACGTTTAATCCTGATGACTAATGATGGAAAGCAGTTCCTTGAATTTTGGCCATATATTACCCACGATTGCTACCGCCCATTGTCATCTGATACAGTTATCTCCTGTTACGAAAACAGGAAGGTAATAGTCCTGGCGTGGTAATTGTGGTGTGCAGCTGAATTAGGAGATCGATTCTAATATTTAAAAGTTTATAATTGCCATTTTAAAGAAAGAAAAATACACTATAACATTTTCTGTGCTGTATGAATGGGGAAATGCTTTTAAATTTCAGTGCAATAGTTGTTTAGTAAAGGAGGGGGGACCCAAAGTGCTAGGTATAACTTCTGATGCAGCAAGCACAATTGAATTATTTACACACGTTTGTTCCAAACAACAGAAGGAATATGAGTTGCAACAGAAGTTCCAGAGTGCAGATGTCCATTACCTGCAAGGACACTTAGATTTGTGCTCTTGATGTCAGAGAACCAGAGTTTTGTACAGGGGTACTTAGATAAGGATTGTCAAGATAAATACCCAGGTTCTTGAAAACGTACTTTCTGGTTATGAGCTGGTGCGTAGGGTCTTTCTTCTGTCTTTACATTAATTTCACTGCTTTACGTCACTTGGTGATCTACATTTCATAGAATGGGCGATTCAATGGCTATGTAACTTGTAAATTTGGACACACAGATGAAGAGGGACAGGTGGGAAGACATTGTGTGAAATGATCACTACTTCCCTCTTTTGGTTTCCAGAAATTTAGCCTGCAGACTTCAAGACACCTAGATCTAAAAATAACCTATCGTCTGATCCTGGCAATGTTTGCCTTTGAACATGCAAGTGGTTTCTGCCCTTCACTTTTAGTTTAGGTATTTAAGTACTCCCTGTTGCTGTAATATTTTCCCACTTCGTAGCTCATAATCTGTAATGTTCTTTTATCTGTATGCGTTCCTACCAGGTATCACTAAACAGGTAACTACATCACTGGGAAGTGTAAACACTGCTATTACCAGTATTGCCTATAGTTATGCAGGAGATTTGGGCTGCAGAGTGTAGAATTGGACCTGTGTTTCCCAATCCCAGAGTAGACCCTGATGACTAGACAATGCCCTGTCTGTATTTTGTTGCTCCTTTTAGGCTTCAAGTAGCCTGTAAGCAACGTATGAGAAAACTAGAATTTGCTGGAGAACTGTTTTTCCTTTTTGTTTAATATATTTTTAGCTACAGTTAACCATATCATGTATATCTTTTAATATACTGACAGCTGGAACCCATCTACCTGGTCTGGAAGAAGGCACTGAGAAGGAATTGAATGCTGTGATGCTGAAGATGGTGGCTGCCCTTACAGTGGGGTCTGTGAGGAACACTGGTAAGAAATGACATATAACTGCATTACCTTTGTGATATTTGGTGGTAAGTGGCCGCGATGCCTCTTAAGGAGCACCAACAAATCTTCTGACTTCTGTGCTTCAGTGAGAAGTGGGGGACAGATCTAGAAGTGTAGTGATACCAATGTTGCACCAGGAAGAAATGTGGCAACGATACTATCGTCCTGCATAATCAGCCTTATCCCAGCAGTCACTTCGATTCCCTCATTCATGTGGGTATTCCTGAAATGTTTACATAGAAAACACAAACGCACCTTGTGGAAAACAAAATGTGTGTCAGTTTTGCGTATTTGTTTGTTCATCCAGATTTTTCTTCCATTGTATCTATTATCTGAAATCTTGATGGGATCAGACACATGCTGAGTAACACGCGTTTCGTATTGGCATACCTAAGAGGTGCACTTGTGGGGAATCTTGTGCAGCATAGTAATATAGAAGTGAACTGTTCCGAATACTGGAATCCACTCACTTAATTCACTCTCGAATCCTAGCACCGTCGTGTTTGCAGCATCTTACACAGTGCAAATATATTGTCATAAACTATCAAACAGTCCCCTTCATAAACTAAAGAGATGCTTAAGCTGAAAACTAATAAGGCATCTTTCCCTTTTCATTCATCATTGCGTTGGAATCTGTCATCTCTGATAATTGGAAACCATGGCCATCCAGTCATTTCATCCCTCGTTGTTCTTGTGCCATTCAGTTTGTGTCGTCTTTAGCTTAACCAGCTCTTCTTCTTGCCTCTCCTGCTGTATTTGTAGAAATGTGGCACTTCCCACCAACACTGAAAATCTGCCTGTGAAAACTGCAAGTAAAGGATAGTTTAAGTAACAAATGATACCGTATTTGTCCCCAGTTGTTCTGAAGGACTATGGAATGGTGCCCTATATCAAGATATTTTTGGATGATGAATGCTACAGGAGTGCTACTCTCAGCATCTTGGAGCAGCTTTCAGTCATCAACTATGAAGAATATATGAGCATTGTTATTGGGGCCCTCTGTTCTTCTACTCAAGGGGAGCTACATCTGAAACTAGATCTGCTGAAGGTAATTAATGTGTCTTCCGACTTGGCTATGGTTTTTGTGGAAACTGCTTGTCTTGTGGCAAATTGCTCTTGATCTCACCCCAGCACTGTGTTTTTTCAAGAAGGTAAGTGCAGAAGAAATAGGAGTCAGTTTTTTATTCTGGTAAATTGGGCCCTTGGATTTTTAGCAGTGTTGTGTGGTCGACACCTTCACTCAGTATCAGATTGTGAAGTATTTTGAAGACTTAAATAGTAATGCAGGACAGAGAAATAGAAATGGCAAAGGGAACACTTGTATGAGCAGTTGATGTAATGTGTCAGGGAAAGGAGAAACAAATGTGAACGAAAGTGGAGGAGATATGGAGGAAGGATGTGAGAAGAAGTAAAGGAGTAAGATTGGAAGGGGCAGGGTAGGCGTGAGATGAACGGCTTGATTCTGGTAGGTTTCTGAGGTTGAAACTTTGCTGTCATTAATTGTGTCATCTCACACATACACCAGTGTCTTGGAAAAAGAGATGAGAAGATGGAAAGGAGGAGTCTTCTGAATGTTTGGAGGAAGAAATTAGAACTTTTCATAGCCTCTACTGTGTTTATAGAGGGTCTGGTCCTTAAGCAATGAAGCAGGGGAAAGAATCAGTGTGCTTTATTTTTGTTTAGATCATAGGCATCAATTGGAAAAGCAGCAGTGTTGTAAGCACTGGTTTATAGTTTCATTCTACCTTCTCTACCAGTGTGAACTGAATTCACCTTTCAGCACAATATAGCAGCTGCTTCTCTGATAAAAGAACCATGTTACTTTAAGCTTTGTCACATTTTTTGGTTTTTATAGCTTTGATTTGAAACATTAAACTTTAACAATATTTGGAAAAGTTGAGTGTAGTGTCCAAACTAATATGAAAATGAATGCAGCTTCAGTGTCTAATTTTGACAAATGATAACTGTATTAAAGCATAATGTAAGCAAATGAATTTATTATCTACATCCATTGGGACTGTGATTGTGTTACACACAAATTCAGATTGATTTGCTAATATATATTTAGCTGTTAAAGCCTGAGCCCAAATGCAGTTAGCGCTGCCATATTCCAGCATGGCACGTGGACAATTATGAGGAATAACAAATAACGGAATGTGAAATAAATTCTGTTAACGTTAACTGAGTTAGGGCGTTTCCAGCAGACATCAGTTTTATAGATTCAAGACAGGAATACTACCTCATAGGCGATTAAATTCTAACTGAGTTAGAGCTGGAGGAAATGTGGTTACTGTTGACCTTCTCTGAAATGTGATAAAGCCATCCTGATAACTTCAACTCTGAGTTATTAAATTTACTCCCTGTTCAGAAGTCTCTGCCTGGTTTGATACATTATCATACAAAATTGAATGACAGTAATAGAGTTCCCCCTCCCCCTCCAGTTCTGACAACCCTTTCTCACGGTCCTAGATCCTGTTACAGGGAGATATATTTACGTTAGAAACTGTTTCTTTTCAGCAGGTTGTGAAGTGAACTTCTTCCATTGAATATCTATTGGCAAACTTTATATGTAAAACTAGCCCTTTCCCATGTGAAAAGTTACAGCCTCAAATTTGAAAGGTCCCTGGTGCCTGAAAAAGCATCGTATTTACGAAACGAGCTCTGCAACATCTCCAAAACCTGGAACGGAATACATTCAAATACAGTAGACTGTTTCCTTGCAAGCTTTCTTTTCTCATGAGTTTTACTTCCACCACTACAACTCTTTATAACTTTTCTAGATTTGTTTTAAAATGGCAAGCCCACAGCCTTCAGAATTTACAAGTGGTATAAGTTGGGGTTTATGCACGTGTGATATTGTCAGGTGGCATTCATTTATAACCTGCTTTAAGTATGTTAAAGTTAGAGAAAATCTAACGACTTTGTTATCTCAAGACTTTAGTTTTTATGACTTTTTTCCTTCAAAGTGTTGTGCAAACTTTAAAAATACCTCTGCTGAGAAAGGGAATTATTATCGCCTTTCTCAATGAGAAGAGTATGCTGCTTGCAGTTTTTGGGCCATCCTGTGTCGCTACTTTTTTTGGAAAGGGTCTGCTCCGTCATATGAGCAAAAGTCTAGTGTGTGTCCTCATGCGTATTCAGGGCTGTAGGAGGGCTTGCCTATGGAGAGCTGTGCCGCCTTCTCAGTTTCTGTATAAGGTTATTTACAATTGAATCTCTGCTTTCATTTATTTAAGGCAAAGGCAGATTTCTTGGGAGAGTCTGGGAAGTCCGATGAAAGAACAGCCAAAGTTCTGAAACTACCTCTGGCCCAACTAACTAGGCTGTGTAATGCAGAAGATGCGGTATCTTTGCTTATTCCTGTGAGCACTATCCCTTATCTGTCAGGCTGACTCTGTGGGTTGCTTCTGAGGGTGCATTCAAATCTAGGCTGTTTGATTTGTTGGGTATATGGGGGAAGGGAGGAGGAGAAAAGACGTGCAGTGGTGACCGTGACCTTTAATTTGATCAACTTTTTTTTTTTTTTTTTCTTCAAAGAGTGAAATTTCAGTGAAAGAATTTTGGTACAAACTTGGAATTTTAAAACATTCAAAAGCTTTTTTGTCTCTTGGTTTTAAGTGCTTCTTTTGTCTCCTTTCTTCTCAATGTTTTGTAGTCACTCCTGAGGATACTGGAGAGTCCCAAGAGCCATGCAGCTTTCCGAACCTGCAGTGGATTCAATGGACTGCTGTCCCTCCTCTCAGACATGGAAGGTGCATTGCAGGACCCTCCATCTGGGCTGTGGGCAGCAGTTGGGCAGAATTGTGTATTGGAGCTTGTTTTCTACACGCTTCAGGGGATAACAGCAGCCCTGCACCTGGACCCTGTCAACAGCAACTTCTTCCAGAAGAATGGTCTCTTTGAGAAGATGGCAGAGGATCTCAGCTCACTTGGGTGCTTCTGGACACAGGGGGAGTGGCAACTCCCTCTCAGCCTTGAGAAGACAAGGACGTTTGCAGAATTCTTGGATGCAGCTTTCTGCTCTTCAGAACCTTTCCCAATGTGGCTAAAGAACTGCATATGGATTCTGAATTTTCTTGATCACATGGTCAAAGGAACCCTCCATCTGGAGAGCTACTTCAAGGAGAGAAAGCCAGAGATGGCAGAGGCATCAAGACATGATCAGGAGGGACCCCAAGCTCAAGAAGAGCATTCTGTTGCTTTCGAAAGACCAAGCAACAAACTACCTCCTTCTCCCTGTAGGCTATGGGGGACCCCTGAAGAGAAGTAAGTCTTTATTTACTACAGGAAATATAATAGTAAGACTGGTGTCTGCATTTTACATGGTAGTAAACTAAGATGTGACATAACCTGCCTAGAACAAAAAAGTCAGTGCCACAGTCCCAACTCCCAGGCCTCAAGACAGCAGAAATCGCTCTTTTTGAAAGAGAAATGATGGTAAACCTTGGGGCATAAGTGTTCAGTGGAGCAGTGGGATACATAACCCTGAGAGTTGCAGAGTTTGTGCTGAAGGTTCTGATACGTGCAATGTGGGAGCAGGACTGGGCTCTAAGGAAAGGGTTGCTGGGACTTAAAGCTTGCATTTAGTATCTGATTGAACTTGCCCTGATCAATTTTTACTTTTTCAAGCATATGGAAAGCTGTTTTCAGTCACCTGATACATTAAAAGTAAAAACTATTTTAAGTTATTTGAAATGCTCCCCCATGCATCTGCGTCCAGGTACGTGTGTACAGACAGACACGCTCTCGCTCATTTACTCATACAGCTGAAAACTGGAAAAGGAATAGTAATGCTGCCTGCCTCATAGAATGAAGGATTATGTCAAAATATATATCCTTTGCAGGAAGGGAAGACTACACCAGAAACCAATGTAGCTGTCAGCTATGAATCAATTCTAAATAACTTGCATTTTGCAACTTGTGCGATCTTCCGCCCCTTCGTGTGTCTGTAGCTTTATCTTGGGTCTCTCAGTCCTCTTCTCAAAAATGTTTCTGGTCCGAGTTATGCTTTAAAAGGCTAAGTTTATAACTGTGAGATTCCTTCAGCCCTTGTTGTAGCTTTTTCCACAGTCATCTTCCAGGTTTAAAGACCAAGGCGTTAGGTCTGCCACTTGTAGCTAGCAGCCACTGAAGTCAGCAGAACTTTTGTTCCCTGAATACCGAGGCAGGCTGAGTAAGTATTTGTGGTCGTATTTGTACTTGTTTGAAGCAACTAGAAACACCTGCAGTAGACTTCCTTGTTCCTTGTGCAACTGACTTTAAAATAGTCGTGGAGATGTTTCCTCTATTTGCTCTACATCACCGCGCTTCGAATTACACTGGAAGCTTCTGCTTAGATACTCGGTGCTGGGGTTAGATTCTCAGACTTGGTGTCCCAGGAGAAATGAATACTCATTATCAAAGTAGATTCTCCTAGATCTGTTTGGGAGAATGTGAGTCAGTGTGTGAAGAGTGTATGGGTGGTGGGGGTTGTGACAAGTCTGTAGCCTGTAGCTTCAGTGCGTGTATAAGGGAAGCTCAGGGAAGATAAGGGAGAAAGAGTAGATCCGTGGCAATACTCAGTCTTCTGCTTGTCTTTCTAAGGTTACTAGAGCTGAAACATAAAGCAAGTCTTCCTAGGCCCTTGCGGCGTTTTGCCTGGTGAGCTGTGAGGCTGTGTAGTAACCGAATGAATACCACTTGTGGAGAAATTAATCATGTAAATTAAGATCCATTCAGTTCACAGACTCTGATTTAGGACTGTTTGGCTTTGGTTCTGGAATGTGAAGGCACAAAAGGAAGCCAGGTTAGCTAGAGGTGGATGGAGATTGTCCAGGACAAGTGTGTGCAGACACAGCAGAGGAACATGTACTGGTAAGCTGTCAATCTTCAGGCCACGCAGTCTGTAACCTTTTCCAACAGTAAACTTTCTGAAAACAAAAAGAAGAAATCAAATCCCCAGAGTTCCCACAAGCCTGCGGTTCCCCTGATGCAGCTTCCTCTTAGCTGTACTCCACGCTCACACTTCCTCTTGGAGGCGGCCTCAGCCTGGGGCTGTAGCGCTTGAAAGGAGGAACTTTAATGCAGTCGATGTACGTAGCGTGTGTTGCCCCTTCCTGCAACATGTATTTGACATCCCCGAAGAGGAAGAAAGGAGGTGATCCTAGGGGAGCCTGTGACTGAGACACAGGAAAATCAGCGTTTTGACTGGATGGTATTCTAGCCCCTTACACCCTCCTGTGGTCAATGACGCTGCAAGCTGCTGGGCCACAGGGGAATCGACCCTTTCATTCCTTTCTGAAAAACAGCCCTCTCTATTCCTAGTCCTGCATTAAAGTTTGAAACGCCTTCTGTGACGGATGGGGTCTCTCTTCTTCCTTTTGCTCCTAGTGATTAAAGATAGCTTGCTGCAAGCTGTCTTAACTGAGGCTGATAGCTCTTTGGGAGGGAAGCCCCTCTTCGTTGCCCGCCCTAGAAGAATGGCCGCTGCAGCGGCTGTTGCCGCAGACCCACTGTGCCGACGGCTCTTCAGGCTCTTTGTACATCTCACCTTGTCCCTAAACCCTCTTGTTTGTCTTATTTCTAAGTAGCTGCCGGTGCAGAGCAGATTTGCGTTTCACAACATGGTGGACAAGCCAGAAAATGAAGTACTCTTGGAAAACCACAGAGAAGGCTGGAGATAAGGCTGTAAGACATATAAGAATACATAATATTCTTGGATGGGAGCAAGTGTGCAGTGCTGGCAAGGAAGCTGAGGTGTAGTTCAATGCTGATGAAGAACTCTGGATTTTCTTTCTTTGCTCTTCCTTCTTAACAGCCCTGGAGAGCGCTAAACCTGCCACGTAGTGCTCAAAAACAAGAAAACATCTCCTGATAGTTATGGCAATGTCTTAACCATTTAATGTTTTTATTCACTTCGTGAAGGGTCACTTTCTATTATTGGCTTCTGACGCTCACATTTTGTTAGCTCACGTTTTACCTTTGCTACGCGTCATATGGGTTATAAAGAAATTCTCTATATGAAAGAAAATGTCGATGTTTTAAGGTGACTGTGTTTCTTCAGTCTTCCGAAGTCTTTAAGAAGATTGCTGTTTGTTAGGAGAACTGGACACACTGCCTGACAATGTATTTTTACAGTGCTAGAGATGGCAGTTTGAACTGAATTGAAAGTTTGGGAAGTTGGTCCGTGAATACAGTGACTTAGGCCAAAAATGAGCTTACTCTAGGGAGCACAGCCGCAGCAGGAAAACAGGCTGGGATTTTGATCCGATTGATTCTAGTGGGACTGAAGTTTTCTCTTTAAAAGGTGGTTAGGGTTTTGGGGGAGAGATGGGAGGAGAGCGTATTTTCAGCGTGTACCTTTTTCTCGTTTGACATTTCAAAACTCGCCCACATTCATGTCAAGTACAGGTGTATGTGTCCGCACCGGAACCGCTGCTGAAGTGAGTATGTGTACCAGATCTGATTTTGATTCAGTACACAGAAAATATTGCAAATGAGCAATTTCTTCGACAGGATCTTTCTTGAGGGTGCAGTAAGAATTATTTGTCACTGTGTGGCAGTGTGCTACTCATGACTTGCTGCTCTGAAGTATCCGATGAGCCTTTTTGGAAGTGGCTGACATGTTAATTGCAGCCTTTTTACCCTCCTTGAGGTTCCTTGTAAAAGCTTTTTTTAATGCTCGCTCTTTTACTTGTACGCTTTGCTTTATATACTCCACAAAGCATACCGTACTTTATTTTTTCAGTGTAATTACGGCTGTTAGATGTCGCCTTTGCTTTTCTCCCGAGAACTGTTTGGGACGGATGTTTCTGACAGCGTACGTCACAACTCTGATTCAGAGGTGCACTCAAAAATGCGGATTATGCTGTGAACGTGACGAGCCTGCAGTGGCTAAACTGGAGCTGCTGCTGTGCTGTGGCTTTGTATTTGAGATATATCTGACCTCCAACCTGCATCGTGGCATAAGCAGATCTCTGTGTTAACTGATGCCTCGCTTCCTTCCTGTGCGTGAATGTACAAAGGTGATACATGGCAAAAAAGAAAACTGGTGGGGAAGCACAGATATTTAACTTTGTTTTACTACTTTAGGCAGATTCTGGTGTTGGAAGGGTGACATCAAGACTGTCTCATCTTTGCTTATTGCTGTTACGGTGTACTGATGTTGTTGTCTGACCAAAGTTACAAACTGCTTGGAAATATAACACTGGTTCTGGGCTGATGCATCAGAGAGATCCCTCTGGTTGTCTGTTATCTGTACTGCAAGTACCTTGAGAGGCAAAGTTTGTTTGAAGGGGCTGCTGCACATCTTTGAGCGTGCAGGTCCCTGGGCTGTGAGCTCATGAGCAGGTCGTGTCCTGGCTTTGTTACTCTAAGGAGGCTTCCAGCTGTTCCAGGTCAGCTGTGTTGATTACCTAGTTTCAAATGCTGAGCCCGGTTACTGCCAGGAGGATTTAATGCTGTGCTCTGCTGGAACATTCATTGTTGGGCCCTCTTTATTGTTGTTAAGGATGATTATGATGATAAGTCTTCTGTGTCTTTTTCCTGCAGGTGGGAAATGAGAGACTGTGCCATTGTACATCCAGGTGCTGTCTGTGTTATGATGAGGTTGCTGCCGAAGCTGTACAAAGAGGGACATGCTCAGGTCAGTCTGAGTGCAACAAAGTGCCATCTAAACAGTCTCTGCTACTTCTCTGTAGCTTCTTTTCCAATAATTGCTTACTCGTTGCAGATGCGAAAGTACTAAATTTTACCTAAAACCCTGGCAGAAGGAGCAGTGCAAATTTCCCTGAGTCAATAGGCATAAGAAAAACAAGGGCCCTTGGCTATCAGTTTAGCTAAGTGTTTCTACACCTGTCTGATGCAGCGCATGGGTCTTGGCCCCAGAATACTTACCACAAAGGCACAAGAGTAGAAGTCCCTTGAAAATTATTTAAAATATTGCTTATGGACTTAGCAACCAGAACAGTCAGACTCTTTAGGCCTTAACGGTCCATAAACTTCCAATGCAGCTTAGAATCTACTTTGCTTTGTCCAACCTTCCTTACACGTGCCCGCTCTGAACAAGTATATTGCCTATATTGTGTCTGCTATTTGTTCTAAAATACTTGAATACAGTTAAAGTACATATGGAGGGGTTGAAATAAAACCATATTCTTCATCCAGAGCTAGGGAAGGTGGGAGTACAACTAACTGTTGGCACATCCCAACTCTGTGTCGTGGAACCAAGCCAGCAGCTAGTGAAATTTTTGTAATTACAGTAATTAATTCTGAAAAACAAGTAGAACAGTTAATTGGATGAGGGAGTCATCAAGAAACTATTGGAGCTGTCTCTAGGGCTCAGCTGTACGAGAGAGAAAGCCTCTCAGACCCTCAGTAGATGGCAGTGTTCTTAAAAATATGAAGGGCTAGAGCAGAAATTCCAGCAATTTCAGTTTTGCGTTTAAGTGCCGCCTTCTTTTCTTCCTTCCTCACTTCTTTTTTCTTAGTCAACAAGAAATTATTACTGATGGCGTTTGTTTACTATTGCTGTTGTCAGTAGGTTTGCCTCAGGTAAAATAGGACCGCTGTTATGTGGGGTCCTGAGTCAGACTCCAGCTAGGAGTTGACACATCCTGAAGAATTTGTCATCAAATGACACACAAACGATAGAGGAAAAACAGAATTTTTCTGGCTACTTCTATTTAAAAGGGAGTGAGAGAATGAATTGGAACCTCATGTCGCGTAGCTTAGAGCAGCTCCCTGATGCTGCCAGGTAGTGACACAACAGGCTGGACTTTAGAAACTTGAATCATAACATATACCACTGCTTGGACCCTCGTGCAATGAGACGCTACTTGGAACGTGGGCATCAGGCAAGGTCCGATGGAACAGGTGGACCTCAATAGCTGGTGAAGGGGAGCTACTCGGTAGAAGAATAACAACTGAAGGAATTTTCCTTTGAATAGATATAGTCTGTCTCAGGGTGCTGTTCTTTTCGTGCAACAGTGTTTGACAGCTATATGAGAGATTAAATAATTTCTTTGTGGATGGAGCTTTTTTACTGCAGGCTTTCATTCAAAAATCTGAAGGGGCTTCTTGCTCTGAGTTTAAGACTGGGTCAAATAGTACATTTTTTAGGAGCAATGGTGAAGAACAGACAGCAACTCGTCTCTTTTCTGCTTGTTTTAGTGCTGTGATAGGTCTTACAGGTGCAAGTGTTCAGGAGTCACCTGGAAAAAATCTTTGGAATCAGTTCAGGTCATGTGCAAATCCTTTGCTTTCACAGAAACGGCAACGAGAAAGCACTTATTTTACAGAAACATTAATGGAACTCAATAAAATTAATGTACTTTGATTCTGACGCTCAGATAATATCAATTTCCTGCTAAATTTGCTGCTTCTCAGTGACCTTTGTCAGACCCAGGCAGCGATGGGCTGAAGCAGTGTCGAGCCTGTCAGCACAGGAAAAAAACCAGCACCGGACGGTAAAACGGGTGATCTTGCGCTTCAGCCATTTCTTCTGTCTGTCTAGAACGACAATTAAAAGCTGAGGAGAATAGACTTGTGATTGTATATTACTGCCATTCCTAGGTATGACCAAAAATCATTTGAATGTCATATGGATATGAAAATTTAGTTAAAAGCCTTAAAACCCCCTAAGAGACAGTCTTTGAGTCAGTAAACGTCTTACGGGATGTTGCTCATGTTTGTGCCTAGGACCGGTACTAAGCCAGGCCCAACAAACTGCATACAGTTTGACCAAATGCAAGGTGGCTCTTCCTTTTATTCATGTGCTGCCCGCTCAGGGATGAAAGATAGCATTGTCACATGTTTCAAAAACTAAGGATAAGTGAGACAGGTTAACGTCCACTTTAGATGTGTCGCTCAGGATATCCACAGTTTCCCCTCAGACATACCTCATCCTTGCCTGAAACTGTGGAACTTCCGTCCCTGGGGCGTTCCATCCTTGGAACTGTGGCGTTTAAGACTCTGGAGTGTCGTGCCAGATCTTTTCTGTTTGTGATGTCAGACGAAGATATCTAGATCTGACAAGGCTGGGTAAGGGCAAGAAAAAACAACTTTTAGAAGAGAATCAAAGCATGATCCAGTTCTGTGTCATCATCCTGGCAGGCTTCTTTTAAGTACAAAAAAAAAAAATCCTCACATGATTCCTTATGTATATTACCTATACTTTTGTTAAATAATATTATCGCTTCCACAGCTGAAATTGTCCTCTCTGATTGTATCCATGTCTCTCCTATGATGAACTGCTGTCATTCACTGTTGTAAAACTAAAACATTGTGCATCAATGAGGACTTTGTACCTTTTTAAAAGACCTTTACCCCTGTTTTGAATTTAGCCTGAACGACCTGTTCTCACTGGAGATGTTAACAGCATCTTTCTAAGTATTTGTACTTCTTAAAAACGTGAATTCTTTCTAAACTGAGAAGGTCTCTGACGTAGTTAGATGACATCCCACAGAAGGCTGTGTGATATTTGAGATTTGTCTGCCTTCAGACATATATTGCTAATATCACTGCTAATGTAACTGTGAATATCACAGTGAATTCCTAAATTACTGCACTTTATTATCTGCACAAGGAAATTCTTCAAGTATTTGACCAGACCTTCATTCCTCTTTGGACTGTGCAGCCAAGGCTTTGGGAGAAAGGAAAGGAGAATGAAACAGAACGCTGGTAGGAGGAAGGAGGCTGGAAACACTCTGGCAGTGGGTCCTCCGGTCTGGACTGGTAGCTGAAGGTCGGCTCTTTCCCCTAAGCACTTTCCTGCAGGCTTTGCTCCAGCCTTGTCTCTCCAGGGGATTTTTCTTTGCTCGGCCTGTTCTGATTACAGCACAACTTTTTTTTTTTTTTTTTTTTTAAAGAGAACACACAGCCTGTCTGCGTGTTCTTTTCCAAGGTTACTTTTGGGCTTTTAGTAAAAAGTTTGCTTGTTCATTGATCAACCAACTTCTGAAGCTTTCACTGTTTGTACAGACCAAGCAATTTTCCTCCTGCAAAGGAGGAAACAGCCTGCCGTTTTATTTGTCCTGTTTCTTTTGCTATTCACTTTCTCCTTTAAAAAGCAGCCACGTCTCTGAGGTTGCACTAAAATATTGGTGATGTACCCTAGACTGAAGAGATAGGAACGCTGCCAAGAATCCCTGGCTAACTGTACTGAAGATCCTTCTATGCTTTGTCTTGTTTTACATGCAATCCTATCGTTTGTGAGGCGGCAAGCAGACAGCTTTGCCTTCCTTTCGGGTGTCTGAGGAACATCATATACCACTGCACAGTAGCTGAGGAAAATGAGGAGACACTGCATTCAGTTAATACTGGGGGGCGGGGTGGGGGGGAATACTGCAACTAAATGTAATTTGACAAGCAAGAGTTCTGTCAGACTGCTTGGATTAACAAAAGGATTCTTAGCCTTACAAAGATTTTGTTGCTTGGCTTGAATGGGTCAGGAGTTGCTAGTGTATTTTCTCTAGAAGGCGATAGTAGCCCTGGTATTCGTATGAGGAAAACTCTGTAGCTTCGCTTACACCCAAGCTGTACCAAGGGGAAATGTGAAAAGCCTGATGATGATGCAGTTTGTATGAGGCATTTAACTAGGTCCCATCTAGATCATGTTTTTGGAGAAGTAGAAGCAGCTCACACAGTTCATAGTGCTTTTTTCCCTGTCTGCATGCAAGGAGTGCAAGAACACAAGTTATGCTCAAACTTTGTAAAACCAGTTACACATACTGTCAGCGAAGTAAGTTTTGCTTATGAAGGTCAGTGGGTGAGAGTTAATCAGCAAAATACTGTGATAGAACGGTGGTGTGCTTGCAGCTGGGAACTATGCCTCAGAAATTCAAGCTGTGATGAATTTATGAATTACTTATTTTTGATAATATTTTAAGGAAAAGAATTGCACAGACGAGTAACAAAAGTTACTCAAACTCTGTACGGATAGGGGATTTTAAGCTGGTGAATCTCTACCATTTCTTTTGAAAGCACGATTTAAAATCCTGGGTCACTTTTAGAAAGCGCCGCTTTTGATGCCTTGGTTTCCTCATTAGTAAAACTGAATCTTTGTGGTATGTCAGGAAGTTAATTCTAATTTTCTGTGGAGGGCTTCTAGTTCCTAAGATTGAAAAATAAAGCTTTTTGCAATTGCGCGTAGAGCTATTGCTGTATAATTTTGAAACCTAAGAAAATTACATCCTTCCGAAATGAACCCCCATTGCCAAAGGTTCAAAGTTCATGCTCATCTTAAACATAGCGTAGTCATTTGAAGACAAATAACAGTGAATAATTTCAGCTACCAAGTTGTGAAACTATGGGCTCTTAGGAGCAAGAACCTGGGAACTACGTAAACAGATTGGGCAGATTGCTGGGTGACATTTTGACCTTAAGACTCTAATCTGAGGCGGACCTGTGAGCCCAACTACATTCTAACCGTACCTCCAATATCCTGATTCATGGTGCAAGTAATACGTGTTAGGAAAATCAATGCATGCGTATAGAAACACACAGCCTGGTTTCCTGGCCACCATTTATATTTCCACTAAAAGGAGACCTTTTACTGGAACTAAGATCCTTGAAAACAGCACATTTTATTCAAAACAAGGCAATATTTGTATTGATAAAGCTGCTAAGCTAATGAAGACAATCAATTTTTTGTATGCCATTATGCTTTTATTGGATTTATTTTGGAGTAAACCAGTAGTTCCACTTAGTCAAGATCCGTGTCCCTCTCTGTTTTCACATGGTTTTATACATCTAGATACTTTCCTGCATCCAGTCAAAAATGGAGTAAAATAGCTATTAAAAGATCCAAGAATTTATAAGCGAGGCTTTGATAGACTGTAGCAATAAGCGCCTCTCGGTAAAGAATAGTGTAGTTTAGTCTGGCAGGTGATTTCTGTATATAATGAGATGCACGGTAAAAGCTGTGTCACTGGGAATGAACAGTCATTCAGCAAGAAGAAAATGTCATCCAAAGAACTTGCCCTTCAGGTATCAAAAATAGTAGTTGAATTTCCAAAACCAGTATGTATGTTGCATTGCATGTGCTAGTATTCTAAGTGTTGCAGTTGAGACTTTTGGGTGCTGAACACTTTGAAAACAAACTGCTTGTCGGCTTTGATTTTGTCCTGCCCTAGTTTAGAGTTTGATCTGGATGCGGAAGAGCTGAATTCATCTTTACAGTTAATTAAGCTGTCTTATTCTGAATCCAGTGAAGTTGCTTCTCATCCATATTATGAAATCAAATCCCAATGTCCTAATCTGCATGTCTATGTCTGCCACCATCGTGTCCTTTTCTTTGAAAGTTTGCATAGCTATTTGCTAAAGAGTGAATGAGAAAGCCAGAGGAACACTTCATCTTTGTAAGATTTGTGTTTAAATATATGATGCAAAGTTAGTTTTGCGTGATATTTAGTTCGGTCAATGGAGTAAGCTTCATCCTTAATTGGGAAAAAATTGGTCTAAAGATAATTTATGAGAATTGAGATACTTCTTTAAGACGATTAAGGAGCACTAATGAAATAAAGCTTCAATTCAGCAACAGATGTAGAGAAGTGTTTAAACTTAAGTGTGTCATGATATTGCTGGATACAGTTTTGTTGAAGAACAGTGCTTTTAGAATGAAGAATAGACCATGCCAGTAAGACTATCCATGTGCTTGGCGCTAAATAGATTCTGAGTTACTGTGTTGGTCTTGGAGCTTATGCCTAATCACCTGCCCTTGGTGGTGGTCCCTCCTTTTGAATAAGAGCTGATTGTTCCTTCACTCTCATAGTGTTGTGGCAGGAAAGCACAACTGTGGATGGCCTACAGCTACTCAGATGGATATACGTACACTGTTCAAGGGCAGAGCTTTATAGAATAGCCATGCAGTTGCACTTGAGCCTCTGGCCTTAGAGGCTTGTTTTCTGGGCTGGATTTTTGCACCCAGAGATTTGACAATTACAAAAAAAGAAAAAAAAAAAAAATCGGTCACCATGGTACAGTTTTAGTTCCAGCCCACTGACTTCAGTTCTGTGTTCATTTCAGCTTTCACAGGAAATCCAGTGTGCTGTGGTGGATCATATCCAGTCCTTGGTGAAGTCAGAGAAGAGTCGCCAGGTGATGTGTGGATCTGGCTTGTTGAGCACCATCATAACTTCCTGTCAGGGTGCCCTCCGCGACGAGAGCCATCCACTGCATCTGCCCCTCACTAGAGTGTTTGAGAAGCTTGCGTCACAAGCTATTGAGCCAGATGTGTTAAGGTATCGGGTTGTGTCTAATGGAACCAATTTGCTTTAGCGGTGCAAATTTTTTGCAAACTTTGTGTAATAATTGGATACTTCATCTAGTGTGCTAATTCAGCAAGGATCAGCTTTTTGTTTCAAGTCTCAGTTAATACTGCACAGGTTATATTCTTCAATGACTTACTGAAGATGGTATGAGTCTTTAGTGTTCTGCTGCGTCATCTCTGCGGGGATTATAAAGCCATTTATGGATGGTAACTAATTAAGTAATTGCTAAACAACTAGCACTATTCTCTCCTGGTATTCCTATGGAGAAGCTGTTTCCTGAAGAGTAAATGTGACTTCTTTTAGCTTGGATCCATGTCAATGACAGATGCAGAAATGAAAAAGTGTGGTCTTGTTTCTCAGTCTCTGTTGTTTCTACTTTGAGGATGTACTTTCTTCTTTAACGTTAACAAATAGTAGGCATGAGAGTACCTGACAGAGATCAGAGTGCAGATGAAGTTGGATGTGCAGCGGAAGACGGGATTTGTGTACTCAAAAATGAACAGAATTTCTTAAAAAAGCCAAACAAAACAAAAAATCCCTTCCCCCAAAAAAACCCGTATAGAGTCTTTCTGAATTTAAAACTTGATTTCCAACAAGAAAGTTGGTGTCCATTGGGCTGAGCTATATTTGCATGGTTGCTATGACTCCAAAGTGTCTGGCTTGATTGTTTTCCTTTTTTTTTTTTGATTACTTTCTTTTTTTTTATGTTAGGCAATTTCTTTGGTTGCGAGGTTCTCAACCACTACCTTCCAGGCCCAGCACAAGTAAGACCGAGACCCTTTCGTGTCAGGGGAGCGATTCAACTCACACAGCTTGGAACGAAGGTAAGCACACAATGAACAGCCTGTTCCTGATACAGTAGCTGCATTATAGATGTCTACGTAATGACAGGAAGCTGCTGTTGGAGTGGGCTGCTTCAAGACAGTCAGAGTGAAAGTGGAGTATGCTTGGATATTTTAGACTGGATATTGGACAGGCGGTTCTTGACCAGCACTGAGAGCTGATCTAATGACCATCAGAGGTCAAATTATAATGTGTGCTGAAGCCAGATGCTGATACAGACTCAGACATTGCTGTATCAGCCATGGCAACAATCTATAAAAATATTAATCGTATTCCACAAACCAAGGGAAATGTCTCCTGGGTTTGCAGCGTGTATTCCCTGTCGTTTATAGGTAGAAATAGAATAAAGATGTGAATAAAAAGCACTGCTTTTTGGAATCCCTAGGATATCCTAGTAGTCTGCCTTGCTTATACAGGCCATTTTCCATCCAAGTTCTTTTGCAGTCCTAACATATTTTGCAGTTGAAAGGCTACAGTAGTAGTATTTGGCACTTAAACTCTTCTCATGCCTATGAGACACCTGATACAGCATGGTGTAAATTTGGGTCCGATGTTTTTTGCAGTCACATTTCAGATCTTCTCTCACATGTTGGTTGTAACCATTCTGTTATGGCAGAATTGAATGGTCTGTGTCTAAGACAAACGGAACCAATGGGTCAGAATCTCTTTTTACTAGAGGTGAAGTTTGGAGATGCCTGAAGGTGTATGGACAGGAAGCATAGCTGTCACTCTGTAAGCTCATTTCTCCTGTCAGCCTCCCATTTTGGAATTCCTTCAGTGCAATATTTTTGCATATTGCTGAGGATTTTTGCAGTTACTGAGGATATGTTATTTGAAGAGCACGTTGCACTGTCCTTAGCAGTGACGAATTGAATACAGGCAAAGCCTGTGACTGAAAAAGGTATTGTGGACACTGATCCGGTTAGGCACTCTGTTGATCTTGTAGGTTCGGAAGAGGACATGGTGCGTGATAAAACTGATTGTCAGACAGTTGTGCCTGTCAGCAGCTCTCCGTGGGTGTCTAATGGATCTGCCTTGGCACTCCAGACTGCAATGAGTCTCATCTCCATGACGTCACCTCGAAACTTCCAGCTCCACAGCACTGCTTTGGCTCCATCATTTGTGGAGTTTGACATGTCCATGGAAGGATACGGGTATTGCTGCAGTTGCTTTTCTCTTTAGCTGCTCTACAGTCTCCAAACCCTTATTCTGGATACAGCAACTAATCACTTCTCTCTCCATCTTAGTCAATCATTGTGCCCTATCGCTGCCTTCCTTGCAGCAATGTTGCCAATCTGTTTTGTTATTGTCTTATTACTGATAGCCTAGACTCTGCCTTGCTACAATGACTCTGCAGCATTAGGTCGCTGATGACCTTCGGGGATGATTTCACATTTCTGATGAATGGGTGCGTGCTTGCTTTTGTAGGTGTTTATACCTCCCTACCTTGGCCACTGTCATGGGACCCAGTGCGGAGCAATCTGTCTCAGGAGGAATTGGCATGGGTAAGCACTTTGACACACCTACAGCTTCCTGAAAGCACTGGCATTTCAGTCCCACTGAAAGCATTCAGCGTTTGTAAGAAGTGGCAGCAAATAAGCTGTGTGTTTCAATACACTTCCGTCTCTGTGTCCCATTCCAGCTCTGAGCTGTATAATTCGGACTGCTCACCAAAATACTGTATCAGATGCAGCTTAATAGTGTGGTGCATTAACATTAATATTAGCAATACAAATTTAAAACAAGCTGCTAAGAAAACAGTCTTAACAAGTAAGAGCCACCAGATTTTAGGGTAATCTCTCACAGAAGGAATAGAAACTGTCACTTAATATGAAATGGGATTCTCCTATAGATAAAAATCCTCTATTGAGTGAACTGGGAAATGGCTGTGCCTTTTGCTTCCTGAATTTTCTGAACTTTGAGAAAACTTGTTTCTGGCTCAGTGCTTCCCAACTGATAAGCTCCGTGGCATGGAGATCTAGTAGTCCTTTCTCATCAATCAATTTTAGGTCATTTATACATGTGCACACACTCATATTTCAGTCTCTATGATGTTGAAGATAGGCAGTGAAATCTAATAGAGAAGAACAGAAATTAAACCTCATATTCTGATGTTGGTTATTAAATGGTTTAGTCTGCAAATGAAACAGAAACCAGTTTCCTAATGTCTCTGCCCAGGGAAACAAACTTCCTGACTGCCTTTTTGTTTCCTGTCTACAGGCAATAGAACGTTCCCTCCTTCAAGTGGCCTGACTCTCTCCTGCTGGTTCCTGGTTAACAAGTTTGGTTTGGTGCACAACAGTCACCCACTCCGTTTCCTCACTGTTGTGAGACACATGTCAAGAACAGAGCAAGAATTTCTTTGCTTTTCAGTAAGCTTCTTCCCTCAGGACCGTTCTTTGGTCATTTCCACAGAAGAAGTGGAATTCCAGCCACTCGGTGAGGCTCTTCTCAGTCAAGCTTCTGCACTGTCCTCTGATTATCTGGAATTTTTCATTAACAAATTTCCTCTTCTTATAAGTACTCAGGACACTGAGACTCTTTATCTCTTTGTTTTTCTTCTGGCAGCCTGTCGTGATTGTAATTCTTGGTCATATTTCAGTTTTAAGTTTGCTGTAAGCATTGAGAATAATTTTTTGGCCTGCAATATACGATAAAACTTATAAATACTCTAAGGAAAACTTTTGAATGTCAGTTATATAGTTGCGTGCAGTTGTGGGGACTGGACTTGAACCAGCTGGTCCCTGCCTATTGTATGTGGCAGTAGGCAGGTTTGGAGAGTAGGACTGAGGAGTTTAGGAGTGATCTAGCTTCCTAATCAAAACAACTCATTCCTTCTCCTCACTTTTGGAATGTTTTCTGTCATGCCAGCCTACTAATCTTTTTTCCTTGTTGACATTTATCCCTTTCTGCTTACTGAGTACAGTAGGTACTTCAAATGTGAATGTGATTGAACATTGCAGAGGAGGTTCAGTATAGAGGGGGAATACTAGCTGGGATTTTTCATGCACAGCTGACATTGTGTGAGCGCTCTGATTCCCTTAGATGACGTAAAAAATCCCAGCTTGCCTCTCTTCATAAAAGCTACAAATTGATGTACAGAGTTTTATTATCTCATGAATTCGCTAAGAATTTTTTTCTGTGTCAGCTACCTCAGTGAATATCCTGAGGGGTTCTCCTCTTACAGAATGTGTTGGCTTCGTCCTAGTTCAGTCTAATTTTGCAGCTAGCAGGCATTATTTGGGAGTATGGCACATTGTATGCTGGATGAATCTTAAGAGTCGTGCAAGTCTCAGGTCCTGATAGTAGACCTTCAGGGAATGTTTTAATGACATTGAACAGAGTAGCACCAAATTACTCTATACCCAAAGAGTTGTTCTTTGTGTTACGTTTGATGGTTATGTTCCAGGGGCAGGGGAAGGTGAGAGAGATTTTATGTTGACTGCCCCCTGTTTTTGCTGTTACAGATATAATGGAACCTGAGGGTGAGGTCCTAAATCCCTCCCCGTTTCCAGGGCAAGTCCAGTTTGGCTGTGGCAAGCTGCTAGTCACTGGCCAGTGGCATCATCTCACAGTGACAGTTGCTAAAGAAGCAAAGAAGAACTGCATTGTGTCAGCTTATATAAATGGTCAGATGCTTGGCTCTGCAAAGGTAAAGGCTCTCTGCATAGATCTTGTGCCTGACATTTGCCTTTCGTTGCTTTGCATTTTCATGTCCCCATGCACATACCATGACTAGTCAGTATTAACCTGAGAGTCTCAAAGCATGATGATTTGCCTATGTAACACGTTCCACTCTGTGCTGTGTATGAGTGAAGTCAGAAATACATACAAACCGGGGTGTATTTGTGCTGTTTTTCAAAAGTATGTTATCAGCTTATACTGATGCTTTGAACTAGTTCCCACCTGCCCCCTTAGCATGCAGATAGCCAGGACAATTTTGGGTGGTTACACTCATCTCAGAGTTTGGAGTTACCTAGTTTGCCAGTAGCTCCAGGTTAAGTTGATGAAATTCAGCAGTACTCCTAGGACAAAATTTTCTCAATTGACTAGTGATTTTAGAATCATAGTATTATAGAATGGTTTGGGTTAGAAGGGACCTTAAAGATCATATAGTTCCAACGCCCCTGCTGTTGGCATGGACACCTACCACTAGACCAGGTTGCTCAAAGCCCCGTCCAACCAGCTTGGTGTCATCGGCAGACTTGTTGAGGGTGCACTCAGTCCCACTGTCCGTGTCCTGCTGACAAAGATGTTAAACAGTGCCAGTCCCGGTACTGACCCCTGAGGAACACCACTTGTCACTGGTTTCCACTTGGACATCGAGCCATTAACCACAACTCTCTCTGAGTATGACCATCCAGCCAATTCCTTATCCAGCAAGTGGTCCATCCATCAAGTCCACGTCTCTCCAATTCAGAGACAAGGATGTCGTGCAGGACAGCGTCAGATGCTTTGCACAGGTTCAGGTAGATTGTCAGTTGCTCTTTGCTTGTCAACCAATGCTGTAACCTCATCGTAGAAGGTCACCAAATTTTATCGGGCATGATTTGCCTTTAGTGAAGCCATGTTGGTTGTCACCTATCACCTCATTATTTTCCATGTGCCTTAGCACAGTTTCCAGGTGGATCTGCTCCGTTTTGAAGATCTCAGTTTGCATCCAAGATTTTCAGAAGTTGTCAGCTATAAAAAGTACGTCACGTTAGGTTGTGATCAGAGAACCCTAAGCCGTAGATCGTTTGGATTTAGGCTGAAACTTGCAAAGGTGATGAGTTACGTAGGGAGCCTCTATTTTTGAAGAAAGGCCTGGAAAAGGGGAAAGGTCACAGAGAAATAACCTTCTGTGACTGGTCAGCTCTTTTTCAAGAATCCCAAGATGGATGGAATTTCCTCAAGCATCTTACACGGGCTTGTTTCAAGCTGTCCTCTTCCTGTTATACCCATTGAACAACCAGTTGATGAGTCAGTGGCCTTTTTCCCACTGGAACTCTAAGCATTCAGGAATAGATAGACGTTCCTCTGTGTTAGTTGTTCAGTGTGTGACATAGCTCTTGAATTAAAAAGAATACTTTCTGGAGTCAATAGAAATTAAAGAAATGTTGTAGCTAGTATTTCCCCTAATATGCCATTTCTTGTGATCTTGTTGCATAGGAGCCAGTTCTCGAATGGTGAATTGCTCAGTTTTCGTGAGATATCACGAGAAAACAATCCAAATGTACCTGAAGGTTTCATAATGTACAGGATAAATGAGAAGAGCTCCTCGTTTATATTACCATTCTCATCATGCTCCTGGTTTTGAAGCTAATCTTAAATTATTTCTGAGATTTGATTTTTGGATTTTGAATGCTCCAGGCTAACAATGTTAAAAATGCAGCTTATTTCTATTGCAGCTCTGGTTGGTGTGGTGTTTTTTTGTTTTTATTTTTGAATAGACTCCTTTTATTAATTGAAACTTGTAACCTTGGTCTCTTCCTTCTTGTTCCCATATTTCAAATCAACTTCAACACATGCAAAGCTCACTTGTGTGTTTTATACTTCCCTTGTAAAAGCAACCTGTTTAATTCCAAATATTCTCTTTCCCATACTTGAGAAAAATGATCTGTCTTCTAAATGCCTTTTGAGACCTATATCCATTTCAAGAATGAAAATTTAATTTAATTTGCTTTCCTTCAAATGAGACTGAAAGTCATCAATAAAACTAAGCCTAAGCATTGCAATTGATTAAAGAATTCACAGCAAATGTGTTTAACATACAGTGAAACAGCTCATAATAAATAAAACAAGCCTTTAGTAAATAAAAGATGGTCCCAGCGCTGGTCTCTGACATGCTGCAAGCCTTGATCTTGATGTGTACAGTGAAGAAAAGATTGTGTGAGAACTTAGAATTGCACAAAGCGTAACAGTACCAACAGCTATTTTGGGGTGGTGGAGCTGGGGGCAGGGGATGGGGGTAGGTTAGTGTTGCATCAAGCCTAATATTTGCTCACTCGAGTACCAAGTCCTGCCTCCTAATGTAACCAGCCCTGTCTTCTACAGCTCAGCAGTCAGAGATCAGTAAATGCTAGGAGTCTGTCATCCTAACTGCAAATTATTAAAGGCAGGGTTAAGCCCTGCAGTACAAAATAGTTTCCCTCTACCAAAAAAATATTCAACTGCTTTCTACTAGAGCTGTCCACATTCAAATAAAATAGTAGACTCAATTTAGGATGCTGAATCCTGATTTTGATACCAAAAATAAGTTATCCTGCTTCCTAAAATATGTTGCTTTGACTGAAGCCAACTGGTGCACGTGGTCACTAAACTCTTCAAAAACTGTCTCTTCTCTAGGTGCCTAGTACAAGGTGTGATCTGGAACTTGGCTCTCTGTGTTGAAAGTCACAGTCTGAGTTACGAAGTTAAGAAAACGAAAAATAAGTCTGGAGTCAAGATAGCATTTTTCTTTGCAAACACTTGAAATTATTTTGACTGTGATTTTTGAAATAAAATTAGGTTTGAGCTTTCCAAAATGCTTATGTTTGACACTTCTAAAAGTCCAATTTCTAAACAGTAGTTGATAATTGTGTTGCACAGCTAGCTGAGACTTTGTTGAGGAAAAAGAAGCAAGCAGTGCCTTCCAGGGACAGGACGTTAAGGCACCCTGAGTGTATTGATTCTCCTCAGTGAATTCTTCTGTTGCAGATGCAGTATCTACAGCCATTACCAGGTAGCTGTATTTCCATGGAACCCTCTTCCTTTATTGATGTTTATGGGTACATAGCTACTCCTCGAATTTGGAAACAGAAGTCCTCCTTGACCTGGCGCCTTGGCCCTACATACTTGTTCGAAGAAGCCATCTCTGTGGAAACCATGGAGGTGATTAATAAGCTTGGCCCCCAGTATTGTAGCAATTTCCAAGCAGTACAGCTTCAAGGTATGTGATGATTCTCTTATCCACTACTATTTGTTTGTCAGGGCAATGCTCTTACTCTATAATCTGCTATTTAGTATTGCAGCTATGCCTAGAGCTCACTCTAAAAGCCTGGAATTCTGCGTTACTGAGTGTTGTGCAAAATTGTAGTAAGACGCCATGAGGTATATTTACATACTGTAAATTGGGCGAAAAAAGATGGGCAGGAATGAAGCAGCAGAGAGTTGGAGAGTAAAGAGGAGCTGTTCTCTGTAAAGAAGACGTGTCCTTGAGGAGGTGTGAGATCGCTGTTTCTGTTGGACAAACATTAAAGCAGCAGCTTTGTAACTGAGACATTCTGCATTTATGGTGCAATGAAAAACACGGCAGAAAAAGGAGCATCTTCTTTAATTGCACATGCCTGTAGAGTAGGAGAGAGGGATAGGGGAATAAGTTACATTCCATTTAATGAAGAGGCTTTTTAACTAAAGTATGCTGTTAGCTTCAATTATTAAACAGGCAGACAGAACATTTCAGTTATTGATTACTGTTTGTTCAACAAGTACTGCATTCATCTCTGTACTAGAGCTTGAGATGAAGTGAAATAAATGGTCATCCTCCATTTGGAAAGAGCAGAATAATCCCACCTGGTGACGCTGCAGCCTAAAGCAAAGTGAAAAGACTGGCTGAAAGTGCGCCTCCAGAATGCTGTCTATCTAGACAAGAAAAATCTGCAAGTCAAGCATGGGAAGGGCTGTTGAAAGAGAAAATACATCAAAATACTGCCCTAAAATAAAAATAATACCAAAAGAAGTCAGAAGGATTTGATTTTTTTTTAAGTGTTGAGTCTTTATGGAGTCTGAGGTGCTTGTTCTCCTCTGCACATTCGTCTCCCCAGCTGGAATTTTTTTTTTTGTGGTGGAGGGAAGGGGAGATGATGGCAGAAAGGGGAAGGTAGTACCTAACATCTCTCTATTCCATCAAAACACCCAAAGAAACTTTTCTAATGGAAATTCTGACGTAGAAAAAGTTTCAGCGCACAACCCCAAAGTGTTATGGTTTATTCTTTAAAATGAATTTATGACTTTTTTGCAAACAGCAGTTTGAATTGTTTCAGCAGTGTTGTGTCCCACGTCACCAGTGTCTCATTCCTTCTCACTTCTCATCTCCTCCTTCGCACCACTATGGCTATGCGGAGACTTACCCGTAATTCCATATCCTACTGGAAGGGAAATAGGTGACACAATCTCAGGCTATTTACTTGTATCTAATCTTCATGCAGAATATGTGCTAATTCTTTCTGCCTGTAAGGGCTATGTCACCAACGTTAGTAAACGATTTCATAAATCAACTGTTTCTCCAGTCGATAAAATTGTCATAAATACAAGATTTTTTTTTTAAAAGGTACACATAGTTTTTCCAAGTGTGAGCAGGAATAGAAAATTCTTTGAGGAAGAGCATGTGAGAATTTCATACAATCATTAAACTGCTGAACGTGGTACTTTTTAGAAGCTTCCCATATGTTGTGAGTTGGCAGCTCTGAACTTTTGCATCTATGTCCTTTCTCTTCCACATGAATCTTTGCTTCTAGTACCCCTGAGAAAGCTCTCAGTAACATGGAAGGCCTCTAAAATGTTTTCTGTGCCCAGAATTTTTCTTTATGTTGTGTGGACAGAGAAGGGTTTATTCTGGACTTTTCTGAGCTTCGTGAGATACTGGGAGAGGATGTAGGATCTACACAAGGCAGTAACCAGATGAGACAAGCCAAGCACATCTCCTACTGGTGCTTATGCTGGCAAACTGCCATGGACTGTTTGGCAAAGGATGAGGGCTTTTTTCTGATTATAGTTAAGTCAAAATCAAATTCCTGTCTAAACGTTAGTTTCCACCAGTTATTTTTCAGCTGTCTCTATCCTGTCTCACACATTGAACATGCAAAATTCCTTCAGAGGTTTATAATCTCTCTTGTTTTAGGTGTGGACCAGTACAGTGATCATAATCCTACACCTCTGGTGGCAGAAGAGAAGATTTCTTTTGGAATCAACCCCAAGTGCTCATCTTTCACTACAGTCCAGGATATAAAGAACTCCTACAATGAAGTGGATGGCAGGCTCATTGCCAAAGAGGTCACAGATTTCCTTCATTTCTTAGACACATTTTCTCTTGTTTCTGATTGATTTTCTAGAGCAAAGTCTGTGATTTTGTCTTAGTTCGGTACCTTCAGTGATTTCCACTCCTCCGCCCCAGCCTCTCTTCCCATTCCTTAACTCCGTTCTACTCATGGTTTTGTTTTCATCTGTGGGGAGGAATAGGTTGGACAGTGTGAACACAATGTTAAAAGCCTTTCTTGAAACAGAAACCAGAGTTTTCAAGTCTAATGATAATTTGTCTATGATTTCTTAATGCCTTCACATGACTTTTCACGTGCTATTTTAGCATTCTTGCAGACTGTGTACATGCCAGGTGTACTGACGTGTCGAAGTAATGAGGTTGTGGGATATTTTAGGTGGGTGAATGCTTGTCGTAACAACCAACTTGGAAGGAAAAAAGCATGGTTTTCATAGTCTAAAAGTCATAAAATAATCTAAAGTATTAAAGCATCTGCTTGTTACTTTTTATCTCCCCAGTCTACCGTGGTTTTCCCTAGGATGTCTCTTTTCTCTGTTTCAGATTGGGATTAACTCTCGGGACAGTTCAACTCCAGTATTCCTGGCTAAGAATATTGCTGGACACCTCTCAGGTTCTTTGCGGACTATTGGATCAGTTGCTGTGGGACAACATGGTAAATGCACTATGCCTTAATGTTTCGTATTTTTTTAAGAGTTGGGCCTTTCTCTGTTCTATAACAGATTTAGTCCAAGTAACTTCCTGGTAGAGTAACGCTGCAATTTCCTAGGGGTAAGAGTGTTCCAGTCCTCTCCAGCAGCTACTAGCCTGAACTTCATTGGAGGCCCTGCCATTCTCCTGGGTCTCATTGCTATGGCCCATGATGACCATACCATGTATGCAGCTGTCAAAGTCCTGAACTCCATCCTGAACAGCAGCCCAATGAGCGAAAAATTGATGAGGCACATGCATGGATACCAGGTAGATACTCTTTTGTTAATTCAGGTCTTTCCCTTGGAGAACCTTTTCCCAAAACCTGTCGATGACAATGTACCAAGCATACACTGGCTATTGGTGCTGATGTTTGGAGCTTTGTAAGTTATGAGATGTTTGAGAGGGGGATATAGGATAGTGCTCTAAATCCTGTACCTGGAGTCTCCAGGAAACTCTGTAACAGTGTATCTGCTGATGGGAAGGCGAGGACAGATGCCTCTTGGTCAGATGTGACCGAATAATGGTAGGTGTCATGCTGTCCATATTACGAAGACTATAGCTGAAAAAGCAGCAGGCACTGACCCACCCTTCACCTTTTAGTGACACACTTGATCCCTCCCACAAGAGACCACTTCTCAGGCAGGTCTGCTTCCTCCCTTTGGCTCATCCAGCCTAAGATTCCTCTTCACAGACTGCCCATTGTTGGGCTGACAATGAATTCCTATGGCTCAGCCATCACTGTGTATTAGAAGGCGTGCTGATATAAATAAGTGCTGCCTGGATTCCATTGATTAGGGCTGTCCTAGATTCATCTTCCAAACCTGAAAGCTGTGCAGACTGAAGAGTTTTCTTGTCTCAGGGCTTTGGGAGAACCAAGGCAAATTTTAAGCGCTATATATGTGATATTGGACGGGTTAAGGCTCAAGTGTGAAGTTTCAGTTCAGTGTCATTTACTTCATGCCACGCAGGCTAAGCAGGCATGCTTCTCTAGTGGAACAGAGAAGACTCTTTAGCAGAGATGGTTCCAAACGAGACTCTTATCATTCACGAAGCCCTAATGTTTCATTATAGAATTTCCATTCTCCCAATTTGTGGATTGTTCATGAATTGATCCTGATTCGTATGAATATATTTATCATACTTAAAAATTGCTCACCTAATTCTTTCTTGTAGGCGAATACCAGCCTTTAGATTGCGTACGAGCAGTTTATTTTGACTTCGTGCTGAATAGTGTTCTCTTCACGTGACTGATCATCATGTTGCAGTGGAGTGGTTTTGCTCTTTGTTTAGATGTTGGAAACTTTTTTAAAGAGCCAGCTAATAAAAATATATGTCGATATGGGTTTTCAAATGCATGTCTATTCCTCCCAGCCTATTCAAAATGTAGTGGCTTTCTGAACATTTTTCTCACTGTATCAGGAGTTCATTGAATAATCAGAGATAAGACTCCATTGAGAAGCAAGCGACGTTTTTTGTTTGAAGAGGTCAACATTAATATTGTTTTTAAACTAACACTATTTGCAAACAACTAAGAATACAACCATGAAGAACAGTGTAGAAAACCTACTGTGGTTATTTACAGTTATACTTGTATGCTTTTTGTAAATTCCATTCAACATACTATGGCATCTATTTAGCTCCTGTTCAATGCTGCGTAGTCATCAAACTCCTTCAAAAACTTACCCTTTCACTTACTGCACAAAATTTTATGCCAGGACAGAAATCTTCCCTTTTCGTCATGATGCTTATATAAGATGTGTGCATGTGTGACTACTACAGCCAAGTAAACTGTGCATTTGTCTTGAATTAAAAAATAGTCTTGTATGTTAGTTTATAGATTTATATTCAGCAGATAGTTATTAAGTCTTTTTTTTTCAGTTGCTGACCTATCTATTGAAGAGGAAGACACAACTGTTAAACAATAGGATTTTACAGTTAATATTTTCCCTAGTGGGCACAGCTGAGCTTGGCTTTGAGTCTTCGGTTGTCAAGAATTACAGCGCATTCCAGTATGTTCTCTGCAACTTTGAGGTAAAACTGTTGATATTATTTTGTCGTTTTGGCTGCATTAAAGGTGGCTTTATAGTATGAGGTTTGGTTTGTCCATAGCACCTCCTGGATACAATATTTGGGATGGGGTATGGTGGGTGGTGTTTTTCCACACTATGACTCACTTGGGGAGGTGGTAACTCCTGGAATGACAAGTCCTCTGTTACCGTGGCTCCCTGCTGTGCCCCAGTGCAGTTTCTGGAGTGTTTCTGCAGACACTGAGGGCCTGCTCCGCAGGGTTAGCTCAGGAGCAGCAACTCCTCACACCGACAGAGATTTCCCAGTGCCTGCAGGCCGTCCTTACAGAAGACTGAGAGTTTACCATGTTATCCTTCTGAACTACTTGTAACTGTTTCTCTGCTGCAGGTTACTGTCCTCGCAGCTCGGCAGAGCAGTAAAATTTGTGCTTTCTTTTGCCTTTCAGCTTTGGATGAGAGCACCAGAAAATCTCGACCTTGCTCTTTTTTCACATCTTGTGGAGATCTTGCAGTCCTCCAGGTACACAAGCTAGTGTTTGAATCAGAAACATGTGGGACAAGGTCATCTGTAACCTGAAGGTGGACCTGTGAGGTGCATGTGAAGGGTCCAATCCTAGTTAGAATCAGTGAACTCGGGGAGTCCTCTATGGCTTTTTCAAGGCTGGAGTTAGTGATTTGATCAGCCCCTGAGATGACTGTGGGACCAGACTGGGAAAAGCTGTCTGGTGACGTGGTTCACATGGAACCACTGCTGTACAATGAAAGTTTAAATGTCTGCTGGGGAGGGTAAATCGGAATTTTTGAATTGAGTGTGAAATAATAAAAAAAAAGTGTTAAGTGAACCTGTGTTTAAAACCAAAATACAACTCAGGAAGACTTTTTAATAGCTATACTTTCTAAATCAGCTGTACTAGAGTTAAATGTATCTGAAGAGACATAGCACGGTAGAGGGGCTGAGTAGAGCAGGATCCTTCTTTTTGGTACTGGAAAGTTCTGTGCAGAGCTGTCTGGTGTCCCTTGCTGAGTTTTACAAGAATAGCCTTTATTACCACCAACTCACTGCTTGAAAATTCAATAATGTTGTTTTCTTTGAACTCATTGAAATGCAGCAGTTTCCGGAGGAGAGGGCAGATGGGAAGGGTAGAGAATGTACAAAGAAGTCTTCAGATCTCTGTTGCTGACATATATTCAATTTGTCTGACAGTGTTTGAAATGTTGCCAACGCAACATTAGAAGCCAAGGGTGCAAAGTATCAGTGCAACCTGTGAATCCTTTTAGCTGAAACCTAGCAAATTTGGTTCTTTCCAGTAAAAGCTTTTAATAGTCCTTGTGCTTTTTTTTTTTTACAGAGATGGATGTCAAAATGCTGCAGTTGCCTACCAGGTGCAAATGGTGCCCAAGCTCGTTTTCCTCTTCAATGACCCTGAAATCAGTAACTCCAGGATCACTGTGGCCTGCACTATTCTCTCCCATCTGTTGCAAGGATACTTTAACACAAGGGATGTTCTCAGGTAGCCTTCAAGTGTATAGCTTTTTCTCAGATTGCAGATGAGCTATACTCCTGCCAGTGTTGGAGAGAGCTCTATAGTAAAACTTCCCTCGCCTTATGTTTGGTAGGAGCCCCCAGATATTTAGCAACTGCAGGATCCCCACTGATGAAAAACTCTTTCATGCCTTCAAAACAGTGTGTGAGGATGGGTTGGGTGATGACCCTTACCATGATGATGCAAACAATTCTTCTGGTATGACTGGGACTACTCAAAGTCTGTACTTAATATTTGGTTTCATTAAAACCTGCCCTTGAAGTATTGCAATCAGTATAGTTTTGCAGCTTGGCTGCAATTAACTACATAGCTAATACCTGTTGGCTTGGCTTATATCCCAGTAGCTATCCTTTTGTTCTTGAATTTCAATCAGTTAACATATGTTAGGATTTCATGAAGCAAGAATTTAAATCCTTGTTTGCTTTCCACAGAATGTCAGCACTGTTCCGTTTTATATTCCCAGTGTAGTTGCATCAGCTTGTAGCCTATGAACTGAGGAAGGTCCACACAGTGCTGTCTACAGCAATTTAACTCCAGGGAAATGCACTGCACAGATGACATCTCTGTTTTTAAAGCTCTTTGTCCAAATAAAATGCAGAAACAGAGTTGCATGTCAAACCTGTGGTATCTGCAGTCAGCCTTTAGCTCTGTTGAAGTATGGGCACCTCAAGTAGTTACTGTGGAGTAAGCTAATATGTGAGCTTCCTGCTTGCCAGCTGTTTTGTGGAATTTACCTGTATGTGTGTTCGTACCCTGGGCTTGTTTGAGTTGGCCTATTCTTTTTACATATAAATGTGAGTAGTGGATTTAGTATACCAAATTTGCCGTGTGGTAAGGAGTATGAATGAGCATTTTTCTTTAAATGTCATGATTTGTTATTCCATGATCATTTGATCGGTTGTGAGGCCCATGAGTGCTGAGCAAACGGGTAAAGACAGTCCCTATTCTTCCAGCTCCAGGGGATCAGAGACTGTAGCAGGCTCTCAGCTGCACTGAAAGGTGCTGGGGTTTCTGCTGGTCCTAGGCTTTTGATACATCTAATGGAAATTGCTGTGTGGACCATTGCTGCAGAACAAGTGGTCTTCTGTCCCTTAAGAAACACCCTTCTTGTGGGGAGGAGGAGGTTATGCACTTTCGCAAACAGTGTGTGTTCCATTATTCTATCTACGCTTAGAACCAGATAATGTGTTAAAGCAAAGCACTGGTGAGTAGAGATTGCCCATCCTCTTCCCTGAGTAGCTGCTGAGGTTTCTCTGCTCTGAGGTTTCTCTGTGCTTGGAAAGCAAGTGGTAGTAACAGTGATATCTGAATGCTACAGGGAGTTCAGAATCTTTTGTGTGAGCACAGTGCTTAATTCAGTATTGCTTTCCTCATGGTGAAAGATCTTTAAAATCAAGAGATAAAGAGAAGAATGTTTCCACAGCAGAATAGGTATTACTTGCATGTGTAGGTAGATATCCTTTTTATTTTGCTTCCTAGTTTATGAACCTTTGTGTTCCTATTTCAACTCCAATCTCTGAAAACATTAGACTTTTCAATGGTTGTCACTAACAGTCATCATTAACGAGTATTGAGATTTGCATGTAATCTCAAAGTAATTAAATGAATATCTGTCTGGCTGCTGACCGAAACTGATTCCCTCTTTCTCTACAAGGATTGGATTGTTCCTTGTTTACACTTTGAAACCTTCTTCTGTGGATGAAAATCAGATTTGCCTGGATGGTGTGGCTGAGATGCCCAGTGAAGGTGAGGAGCTACCTTTGGTGTGTGTGTCCTGATGGATAGCTAAAGTACTTCCCTTCTTCCCCAGGGCATGATGAACCCTGTAAATGCAACACAGTGCCAGGAAGAGACACAGTTCCAGTGACTTCCTCTGGAAAGGGACAGGCTGCATTAAGATGACCTGAAATTGTGGGGAAAACTTACATTGCTACAAAGGCCTGATGTGAAGAATAGCGAAGTGACGGTCACTGTGTATATCCGGGAAGGCCTGGTCTACAACAAGATCCCCATCCTGCTAAGGGAGTTCCCCTTCTGTGCTCTCTCTGCTAATAAGCCAGCAGTACTCTGGCTTCATTGTCCAAAGCCTACGCAATTTTGAATTTCTAAGGTACACACAGAGATGAAGGCCATTAAATTAAAGTTGCCCCAAAACTAATATACTGAGCTGTTATGAGAAATAAAATTTCACTTGACACCCTGGGTTTTCTGTGAATGCTTTGCTACACTTACAGCTGTAGCAAATAATAATGTGTAGCTCTGCACCTGTTAAAGTGTCTGTGTATTTATGTCAACTTCGTGTGTGGGAACTTCCAATTAGCTGACTCTGCCATTGTGATCTTTCAGTTGAGACTATATTGCTTACTGTACCTCTAAACAGTATATTATAGTAAGGAGACATTGATAACTGTAATTTGTATATAGACATCACAGCCAGCAATACAAGTCAGATTGCTTGTTTACATTTCCCTCCCCACTTAACCTGAGACTGCTTCCTGTGGATTATTATTCAACATGCAGTCTGGATGATTTTTAAGTAACTCTAAAGAAAGGACTTTGCCGATGTAAGCACTGGTCATTTCTGATGTTAGCAGAAATCCTTATGTCTAGAATCTGATGTCTACGTCTTTTTACCCTGCAAAAGCCTGGTATAAGTACTTCCATTGGGCTAATCTGGTGCAAACAAGGTTGTTCATCAAAGCAATGGAACATGTGTTTTGTCTCTTCATTACTCTTTATTACTTTCTGATATTTGTAGCCTTAAGCCAAGCATCTGGAAAGACAATCTGTCTTCGAAACCAGTTACTGAAGATGCTGTTAGATGTAATGCGCTCAGACAAACTTCATCTGTCCTCTGAGTAAGTAGAAACAATTTAGGAATGCGTGGGTAAGTGTCTCTGTCTTCTAGATTTCCTCTTTACCAGTGTTTGATAAGGACTAAACACACCAATAAGATTTGAGTCTCGGCAAGTTAGTAAGTAAAAGCAGGCTGGTTTCAGAGTTGGTTTTTGTCAGTGGTTTGTCTAACGTTCACACAATGTGTTATCATATCACACATCTGATCTCCATTTAGAAAAAAGTGTAATATTTTCAGAAAATGTCTCAAAGGAGAAACTTGGATATTGCTGTTTCTTCTGCATTGCAAGGGTTGAAGAAATCCTAGCTGTCTTTGAAAATCGGTTGAACCTAATGTGAGATTACTTGCACTCCCTGCGTTGTAACCATGAACATGCAGTTACTGTAGTTCTACCTTGTATAACTGAAAGGCAGAGTTCATAGTGTTGGGTGCTGAAACTGTGCATTTTCACTAGTTAACATATCTTGGACTTCAAAATTTAAACCAGACTTTTGAATTTTGTAGGTTGAAAGTTTGGTCTGTGATGTATCGATACAACTTCTCGGAAGGGGCTTCATGTTAACAAGCTTTTTTTGTCTGACAGTAATACAAGGTTGGATTTAGTGGGAATTAAATGGCTTGAGCTGTGTGGATGAGTCTGTTGTTAAATCTTTGTGATTCTGTGTTGCGGTAAACCTTTAATCAGATTTTTTTTCTGGACAAGCTTGAGCTTCTAAATCACTTAGAGATAATTTTAAATAAAATCTCCTTTCTGTCTTTTACCATGTCTTGTTTCGTGTGCTTTCATTTCCCTGTTTGTTCTAGGGAGCAAGAAGAGACATTTTTGGCGCTGGGGCCAGACTGGTTTCTGCTGTTCACACAGAGCTACCTGCACTCTAGCACGGTTGTCCTAGGAATCAAGCTACTTCTGTGCTTCCTCCACAATCGTTTGCTGCTGAACAAATTCAAGGAGGGGATAGTGGCTGGGCGCTGGCTGGAGAATAGCTCTGTGGGGTTCAGTATTCTAATGGGTATGTGGTTCTACTGGTTTAATCCTCCCAAAATAAGAATTGATACTACTTTCTAGGGCAAGCTTGTCCTAGTACTTCAGCTCGTCTGTGCTGAGGAGTGAAAGGCATTGCTTCTCCCTTGCTTGGTAGCTGGCATTTCTGATTAGCAGTTGCGGGAGGTTGGGCCTTTTTGTCCTGCGTAAAATCAAGCTAGTTGATAACCCTGTAAGGTGTTCAGGTATCAGTTTGTGTCTTGAAACCTTCTGTTTCCTTAAGGTTTGTTCAGCTTGCTTTTTGATAACTAGACCTGTGGTTCTGAGAAAGGGAAGAGAAAGAGGAAAAATTCAAGGAGAATCTCCTGTAACAAAAGTGATAGTGGGAAAAATTATCTGTTAGTCTGAGGAGGTTTTGTGAACTGTTGATATTGCTGCCTAGCAGAGTACTGAGTGGCCTGAGACACAGAAAAATGAGGATAAAATTGGGTCAGTAATCCTTCCTCTGGTATGACGTTTATTTTTGAACACTTCCTCAGAATGTTTCCCTTTTTTCTTTTCCTTTCAAGATAATTTAAAAACTCATCCTCCAGTGCCTGACAATGGCTCCTTCTTGATTTTCGGGTTTCCTGTGTTGCAAAGATGTCTGACTGATCATGTCCACATCCCTGAGATCTACTTGCTCGTGGCGGGGCTCTTTCTGGCGACTCCACAGTCTGAACCGCCTGAAGCAGCCAAGGTATGAAAAAAATAGTGAACAAGCATGAAGCTGCTGTCGCTTTACTACTTTGGCATTTTGTGGCCTTTTCTGTGAGAGGGTTCTCAGGCAAGTTAACCTTATTTGTTTTTTGCAATAGTTAAAATTAGTCGCTCATGCTTTAAAAGTGAAGTAAGTTAATTTTGATTTAAGGAAATTTGTGTTCAGAACAAACCTGTTCGTGCAAGTATTAAATGTAATTTAAGGAATGTACAATTCATTACATTAAGAAGGTAATTCAGATTAGCTTCCTTGTCCCGTCTTACATTGTTAAGACTCATGACAATCTCAGAATTAGCGGATTTGGGTACTTTCCACCAGTGTCCTGATAAGACGTAAGGCATTTTTTGCCCTGGTAGTGTCAAAGATAGCTTTCAGAAGAGGACAATCCATTAGTGCTATCCTGGGGAAACATGTTTAATAGGAGAGGGAGGAGCTACTGGAGGTGAAAACGTTTTGGATTTTTTCTGATGTGGAGAGAGGAGGCATTGTTCTTGATGTATTATAAATAATTCCCATCTGCTCTTGAAATGTGTCACTTGCTGTTGTAGAAAGATCTCGAGTCTATGCTGCAGTGGATCTTGAAGCACCACCTTATGGAGAATGTCCTCAAAATTGGGCTGTGTGCAGAGGCAGCTGTTTTACTGCTGGAAATGGTTAGAGTCACTGTGGACAAGGTAAGCAAGGTTTTGTGGCAAGGAGAGCGCAGTGTGAATGGTGGAATAAACTGCCTGAGAGCGTCAGACATCAGTGACAGTTTTTATCTGTAACCCTTAGCCTTCCTCTGCCCTCGCAGGGCAACACTGAACTTATCGATGAACAGGGACTTCAAAGTATCAGCACAGCTATTGGGCTGGTTATGTTACGTAGCAGATGATGTGATGGGCTAATGTTCAAGAACAACTGAACACAGAGCTGGATCTTACCCACGGCATTACCCATTTTGTTTATTCTTGATGAGGAGATATGCCCCCTTTGTGATTGGATGTATCTTCAGTCTGCAAGCTGGGAGTTCGCTTCTTGTGCCTTGCTGAACTTCTCTGTGGCCATGTCACGTTGCTTAGTTGTTTAGGAATACCTAGAGAGGAGCAAAGACGACCTTACATGAGTGAGAGGAATGCTGCCTTGACTAGGTGCACATTTGTCTGTGTTCAGCCTATTGCAGATGCGGAAGCCTCCTGGGAGATTGCCTATCCAGGGAACGTTATCCAGTTTCTGTGCTTGATCTATCACATTTATACTCAGGACCCTGTGTGGCACTGTCCTGACTTCTTGAAAACTTTGGCTATGGTTGCTTTCCATTCTGGACCACCCAAGGTACGTGCAACTGAGCCAGCACAAGCCGTTCAGATCAGAGATGGGTTGCTAGGAGGAAAAGTGGATTTAAAGGATAAGTTAAAATGCATTTCTGTCTGCTTCCACAGGGAGGCTGTGAAGGCCTTTTGTCTCCTAATGGTCCAGCCATTGCTGAAGGGAAAGGCTGTGTTGATCCTGCCTCTCTCCCACTCCTACCACACCCTGCCAAGAAACAAGTGTGGGATTTTGTGCGAGTCCTCCTGATGGACAGTCTTCTCAACATCCCAGCAAGCAAACAAGGGCATCCACTTGAGCTGCTTCTTGAGGTCTCTCTTGTAGTCATCAAGCTTAGCTGCTCTACCTTGCGCTAGGGGTGGAAGGAGAGGAGGTATCCTGCTTGGTGGCTTGGTGAAAAAGATGCTAACAGCGACGGAGGTGTATTGAGTCAGCGTTTTCAGTAGTCTAGGACAAGGCTGGGATCTCAGCTCTTAGAGAACATGTGCTACTTCCTGGCAGATCTGGACAGCCTACTTAGCGGGATAGAATTCCTGCCTTTTCAGCAAGGAAGAAAGGCCTGTTCTGCCTGCTCCGCATTCATGCAAGCTAAGAAAATGCTGCCCCTAGACAACGACAAAGGCATTTTTTCAGGCAACGTTTAACATTGAAGTAAGGCGTAAAAACATTTCCCTTCTCCTTAGTAATACCGGCTTGTCATTAGAGCAGCCCTTGAGTTTGTTGAGAACAGATTTCACACGGAGCATTCCTGTGTACTGATTTTTGAGACAACAGCTTCTTTTTAGTGCTCAAACAAACCAAAACCAATTGTCTCTACTTTTTAGGACAGATTAATACAAACTGTAACAAATGAGTCTGGATTATGGATTTCAACGTCTCAAAGCATTGCAAAGAGTCCGAGTAGTCTGAAGAAAGTGAAAATGAAAAATTTAGGCTTCAGCTCTAAGTTGTCAATAGTCCAGGTGTCCCAGATCTGAGTTCTGGTGCAGACTTTGCTTAGTAAAACAAATAGTAATGAGCATAAGCTTGACTGCAACTGTCATGAGTTAAATTGTGTCACTGATCAGCAGTTCCCTAAAAGCTTGTACAGTAACATCCCAAGGCTTGGTGCAGTTGGAAACAGAAGACGGCTCTTCTGACTGTCTGAATCCCAAGCCTGCTAAATGGAGCTGAAATTCCGTGAGGGCAAGATCTCTTGGGCACCACCTGTGAAACTAGGTTCTGACCCTGTGCGATACCTTACTTGTGTTCAGTGTGCAGAGGGCAGCTGTGCTGGAGAGTGTAGACCTGTGTAAGATTTCCTGTTTTCCCAGCCAGAGTATGAGGTTCTGCCATCTTGCCTGCTGCCCAGTAACTGTCCACACATGCGCTCTTGCTGAATTCTGTATGAGAGGTGCCATGTTGCCTCTGCACAGAGGAATACACCAGATCTCTGCATTTATGTGTTACTGTGGATTAGCTGCCACAGACAACTTCTCAGCCTGCAGCACTTGTTTCACGTGCCCCCACCAGGGGCTGAAGTGTGTGAGGGAGGTCAAGTAGTTGTCCTCGCTCTTTGTGCTTTTGCCCCCCCCTCTTCTTCCTAACACAGTGCTTAAGTGTTTAAGGGAAATGCTGGGCATTTTGAATGATCTCAGATAGTACGGAGTTTCTCTTGGAATTTCTGCTCGCTTCTTTCAACAAAGCTTTTACTAAATCTGAATCTTTGACAGGCATAATCTGCCAAAGACCTGATGAAATCAAAGGCCTTTGAATAAAGGCTGAAAGTGAATTTGGGTCTGATTTCCTGGCTGTTTTCCTGCTGTACTCATATGTACATGGTCACTGTACAGGCTTCTCCAGAGGACGCCGCCAGTGAGCAGAAGAGACATTTTCAGACAAAAGTGTTGTTGTCTGCTATGGATGTCTTCCATGTTGCCAGCCAAGGCGAGGTTAAAACGAGACCCAGAGGTGAGTGGTGAGAATCAGGTCGTTAGCTAGCTGATATTTCGCATGTAGCTATAATTGCTAGAAAGGTTTGGAAACAGTAGCTAGAAGGACAGTCTAGCCTGCTGTGCTGAACTGTCCGTTCGCTCCTGCTGTAGGCCACTTTGCATAAATTACTGTAGTTTCATCATTTTTTAGAGATCCTCTTCACTTTTTCCTCTCTTTTTGAGAACAGATTCTAAACGTTAAAAAGGGTGTACTTAGAAAGAAATCTAGGTTTATCCTTCAGCGTTTCCGGAAACTATCCTGATAACTTAGTTGTTACTGCTCTCCTTTCTGAGTCATTAGTTGGACTAGGCCTTCCTAATGGTATTTTAGTGAGTTTAGTCCTGCCCTTAGGATGGGGCTGTGATTTCCTGTCTGATTAAAGTGTTTCTGCCAGACCAAGAGTTTTCTTAGACTTATCCCACCTCTGAGACATTATGGTGTGAGACTGTTACTTCTCAGCTCTGGGAACATTACATCTCATGTGATTTCTTTTTTTTCTTTTTTTTTTTTTGCCTCTCAGCTTGTTTTGGTATAATCAGCCCCCCTTGTATCCTCTCCAGGGAGCAGTGATCCTCATGGCACTTCAGAAACAACTGCACCTGTATCCATGATGAACATTGCTTATTTTGCTCAGAAGCTGGTTGAGAAGCTGAACAGCAGAATGTTTGCTGCTGACCCCAAGCAAATCCTGCTCTTCACTGCCAAACAGATTATGAGGGTGAGTCACATGATTTTTTTTTCCCCAACTGTTATCAACATGTTGCAATGTGCTCTGTTTCACACTGAGGTCACGATATCGCAATTCTCAAGAAGATGCCTGTAATCCATTTGGTGATTGTGATTAGTTGTGTTTTCTTGCATGAGCACATAATGGCTCTAAAGGACAATCAGAGCTAGATGGTGCAAAGAAGGGATGGTTAGCTCTTTTGTGCCGCTGTCTGTTGGCTACGTACGTGTTGCTGAACAGGAATAAATTATCTCTATAAATAAATCTCTTGCACAGTTCTGGGGACTTCAGCAGAAATACAGGAAAATTGAATTTGTACCTAACAGGTAGTTCAGGGGAGTTTTGCTGAAATAAGTTTGCAGCAGCTTAAATGACATGAGAGGAGTGGATCCTTGGGGCAAGAGTTCTTTGAGCAAGCCAAGTACTCTACTGTTTTGTGTTTTCACAGGTCTTAGAAAGCACCGTTTCTCAAAAGGAAGTTTTCCTCAGTACCCTGTACAGCTGTCTAAACAGAGCCATCTTATACTGCCTGTCCAGGCCACAACAATCACTGCCTGAACAGTTCAATGTCCTGAACACTCTCAATGTCCTGCAGGAGCAGTGGGACGTTATTTTTGCAACTTACAATGCAAACAATAATTTCATTGTCTGCTTAATGTACTGCCTTTGCCAACTGAATTTGGGCAGGTATGGATGTCTGTCTTGGTATAACGTTTGTCTAAATCTCTGTGTTGTTGTCTATAGAGTGGGTGCAGAGGGGGAGATTTCACAAAACTTGGGCAATATCCGTTTTGGGGAATCGCTAGAAGCTGAGATTGAGCTGGATTCAGCTAGACTGAGGACTTTGGATGTAGCATATGTGCTGTATCCTAGCAAGCGCTTGACCCGTTGGGCTCTGCTTCTGAGGGTTTAAAGCACCGCTCTGCTTTAAATAGGGCAAACCTTCTGCTCTGATTTGTCTGTTGAAGTGGCAGAGTAAAGTCATTTGGGGAAAGATCGTTGTTTTACTCATACACATAAAAAAATGAAAAACAACAATGGAAATGCTTTGAGATAACTTTTTTTAAATTATTTAATTTGTAGGAGAGAAAGGTTACTAATGTGCTCAGTATTCTGGAGGCAATGGATTGTCTTTCAGCAAGAAAGTGGAAGGGATAAACTGTTCTTCGATGAGAAGGCTATTTTATCCTTGAAATACTAGTGAGCAGAAAATTTCCTACCACCTCTCTTGCTCAGAGGCAGGCTAATATGTGTATTTGTGGGTGTAATAAGCAAGGCACGGTGGATGGTATTAGCGTAACAATTCCATTTTTTTCCGTTTTTCAAAGGATGTTTCATTTCAGAGACACCCAGATAACCTTGCATGTTTGTCTAAGCAGAACCCTTGCATTTGCACATAGGTTTAATTACTACTCTTTATTAACCAAAACATCTGTGTTGTATGTGTTTTACTCATCCAGCATTTCCAGCAGCTTGCTCACTTCAGAGTAGTAACTGCAGTTAACAAGCTTCAACTGATTTCAGTGGAGCTGGCTCACAAGCCCATCGTTAAAATAAGAATCTGGAAATCTTCCTGGGATTTGGGCTAGAATCACTCCACAAGTATGCAGGTGGCCATTCTCCAAGACATCTGCATAGGCTAATTTAGGGACATGGTTGTTCTGATCCAGCAGCTGTTCTTGTGTGGGTACATTTAAAACGTACATAAAACTGCATGGATCTTGTGAGTCTTTCTGGTATGGTTATTGTTACTTGGATCTGAGCTGCAAAGTCCTGGTTGTACTGGAGTTGGGAGTTTTGCCGTTGACTTGGATAGGACTAGAACATCCATACCCACTCTGTTTGCTATTCTTACAGGTGATGTATCAGAGGTATTCTTGCTAGTGTAAGCTGGGGAGTTATTTTGGAGACTGTTTTGTGAAAAGCAGCAAATATTGACTAGTGCTTTATTTGCTGTAATGTTTGTTGTCTCAGTGAAAACCTTCTGTGCTGCTTAGGTGGTCTGAATCAGATACAGATGGTCTGAATTAGATACAGTATCACATCAGAAATGAGCTGCATTTCCTGAGGTCTTCATTGTTCTTATTCCAGTCAGATAATAATTTCCAGGCCAAAACTGTTGAGATGGGGTAAGGTTTGCTTGTATGCAGCAAGAGCAGACACGTTTAAAAAAAATAAATAAATTACGAAAGTGTTGGTGTTATCCAGAAGCCAAACGTAGCCAATTCAAGGAATCAGAATTGTGGTATTTAAAAGAAAATCAGAAATACATATGGTAGCTTTGCGAACCCAAGAGATGGACTCTGCTATGTAGTAGTGCCTGTTTACAATTGGAAGAATGTAGTATGTTGCTAGTGGCTATACATAATGTACGTTATTGACATCACTCCTGTGACCAAGTCCAGGTTGTCTGGATGCCTTAACTAAGCCTGTTGCATTTATTTTAAGTATTATTGCTGTGCTGAAATTCCTGGTGTCTTTTCCCAACTGACTGGTAAATTATCCGACACACACCCCACCCCCAAAGCAGCGCTAAGTCTTTTTGGCCACAGTAATGTTCTCAAGTATAATCACATCTACATGATACTAATATCATGGTGTTAAATGTTGCAGCTTTTTTTGTGCTGAGTGCTTTATGAACCGAATGAACAACCATCAGTGCGAAGAACTTAGTCTAAGCAAGCAGTTCAGGTGTACGTAATGGCAAGGCAGTGTTTTCCACATAACAGGAGATCGCTCCAGTGAAGAAATTCAGAGCAAAGAGATGGCATACAGGGTGCTCAAGGGCGGTGCAAGAAAGCTGGATGCAATCTGGCTACATGAGTACGGTAATTGAGATGAATGGTAGATACAACCGCACTAAAGAGTGCAGGGATAAGGCACTTACAACCGAGTGATCCATAGGATCTTTACGACTGCTTCTTGACTTTGAAAACCAGACTGGCAGTGGATTAGTTCCCACTTCCTGTAAATCGTGCAGTATTTTGTGATTTGTGTAAGCCCTCGAGCCTGGGAATATTGATCTAATAAATGAATCGAGTAGGAGTGGATGTGTAGAAATACTTTTGGCTCTTTCACTATCCTTAGTTTGTTCTAAGTGTGGTTTCCTCATGTGCCTGCCTCTTTTTTCACACAGCTATCCAGAAGGTTTTGGGGTGGATGCAAAACCAAAGCTGCCTTCGTACCACCAAATTTTCCTTGCACCCAGTGAAGAGGAAAAGGGCAGCCTGCCTACTCCAGATGATGGTAATTTATGGCTCATGTTGCATTTAGCTTACAGAGCAGGGAAGTGCCTGGCCCGAACAGTTATCAGAACAGATCGTGCAAGCGCTGTTTGATTGCGTATTTGGTGTATAGGTGCTACAGACATAGCCTGGAGATAGAGAAAGGAAGGTTGGGCTACAAATGAGTTGTGTTTGCATTGTACCTTTTTATTCAAAATTCACACCCCACATCCTCAGGAGTAATGGAGATGTTTTTGCTTTATCTGCTGCTTGACTCGTTACACAAAAAAGCGTTCTTCATTTGTAGCTTCTTTTGTTTCCTAGTCCGTCAGGAGATTCTGAGAACAGTGGAAATCATCTGGAAGCAGCTCATTTCTCAGAGGCGGGAGGCTCTGGAGGACACTTACAAGATGGATCTTTCTGTAAAAGGAAATGACAAAGAAAGGGACATGAAGATAACGGAGATCACTCCTTTATGGGAAGAAATTATGACCAAAGCTTGGCAACACTTGATAGGTCTCTGTTGTTTTGTGAACACTCGTTGTGGGAAGCGAAGACATTGCAGCAAATGTAGCGCTTAATGGAAAGCCACTGATTCTTTGGCTTCCTCCGCACGTCGCCTGCTAGAGAACACAGATTCTCAGTTTCTCTCATCCGAGACTGTGATTGCTGTCTGTGTCATGCCCTAGCCCTTCTGTAATCACCTAGTGATTTTGTAGGGCTCATGCTATACTGCAAGAAAGAGAAATCTCCTTAGACAATTGCATCCTGTAGGAGAATTTAAAAGGGAGGATCTTTGGGTGACGAAGGGCATCCCAATGTGTGTAGCGCTGCAGGGATTCAAAGTTCATGTCCATATGGTGAAGCTGGTCTATGACAGAACTCTGTGAGGCTTTTAAATAAAGGTTTGAGAAGTACACGTCCATTCCACGCTCCTCTTATAAATAGAAAGACAATCCAACTGGAGTGAAGCGCTGCCATGTTGTTGTGTATTGTGTAACAGGGATACAAACCACCTACCTTCCCACAGGCTCAACTTCAAGTCTTACAAGCTTTTTTGTCTGTTCTGGCCCGCAGCATCTGAAAAGAAGCTTCTCCAGAACAGAGCAGGGCCGGGCCCATCACAGAGCAAGCACAATTCCTGGAGTGAAAGCCTCTCTTCAGCTATGAGGTTGATGCCAGGCCGAAACACAAAGGAAATGACATGCAAATCTGAGGTGAGTTCTGCTCTTTGTCTTTTCTGGCTCTGTTGCTGATCTGCTTTTGATACGGCTCTTGAGAGTTTGTCTGGCTTCTGAGTATGTCTGTTGACATGTTTCATTGTAAACTAGACACCTCTTGCAGTAAAGGTTCCTGTTCTAGACTGCTAGAAATAATCATTAAGAAATAGCCATTGATCTGAAGAACTTTGCTTGGCAGCCTTAATGTATAATGTGTTAATGCATACTTTTTGCATGAGACCTAATTATTGCACCTGAAAGAAAAAAAAAACCAAGGAACTCATGTGTTTGTGCTCACAGGGCTCTGCTTGGGTTGGAGCGAGGTGAGGAGATGCTGGCTTTGCTGCTGCTTTTGACTTACATCGCTTATGTAAACTTTGTCAGACACTGAATTAGTAGAAAGGATCAGGTATTACCATAGCACTGTCCTTTCATTTTCTACTCGGTATGAAGTACTAAAGGTCCAAATTTTAGTTTAGCCTCGAGAGAGACAAGTGCTTATATAAACCAGGGATGGGTCTGGAGGGCATGTAGCGTTCCTACTGCCAGCAATGCAGCTGGGCTATCCTTTCTGTGCGCAAGCTCCTCCTTTGCTGAGAGAGAAGGCCATTTCCATGTTTTTGCTGGGCGTTTGTCAAGAATACAAATAAAAAGCAGCAGTTAGATGTTACTTAAGTGTTTGTGTGTTGCAGCGAGAGCAACCAGCCAATCGGGTAGGGCAGCAGTGCGTTGGCAGAATATTCAGAGCTTTGGACTGAGCTTGTGTTATTGCAGTACTGAACAGGTGAAGGTCTTTTTTTCTCCTATTGAAGAGACAGCATGGGAGTCTTAACCCTCTAGCTGGAGCTGGAGCAAGTTGCAGCTTTATCCTCAGTAATGACTGGCTCACTTCCAGGTGTGTTGATCAGGAAGGGTATGATACCCAAGTAACGTGTCTGATAGTACCTTAGTGAGCTGCAAGTTTTTTGTCGGCATGCCACAGCATCCTTCTCATTCTCTAAAATCACTTTGCTGCTTACAGAATGAGCAAGCTCTTCCCAGGTACACATGTAGACTGTGATGTCATACTACGAGAGCATCGACTATTTGCCCTGGGGTCTGTTTAATTATTTTTTAAAATTAATTTTGATTATTACAGCTGATTACACCTCAGTGAGCAATGTAATTGATATTTGTAAATGTATCCCAAGGAACATTTTGTACAACATGCTTTTTGCTGTTGAAGGTTAAAGACTCTGTTATTGGTTTTTCCCTAAATATGCCCACATCATTAGTTCCTCCAGTGAAAAGGTTGCCATCTGGAAAAGGCAGCACGGAGACATTATTCAGGCACAAGTGCATGAAATTGGTGTTTCTGCATCTTCTGTCTCTCTTCTGCAAGGAAGCGGCTTGTAATTAAAGGAGCTGCGTTTGGAGGAAACATTACTCATTTGGTGTTATTCCTTATCGTGTCAAGGACTGACAGCTCTACAGCTCTTGATAAATTGTTCATCTCAATGAGATGTGAAGCTACAGTTCCAAATGTTCTCCATTCTCCCTCTCCCCCTTTCTCCCTCCAGCCTGTCTTTGAAAGAGTTTGATGCACTTTTCAGAGAGATGAAATCTAAGAGGAAGAAACTTAATTGCTTTGCTCCTCAGCAGCCCTCCTTTGTACACTTCACAAGCAAGGTATAAGGTGGTATTTTTGGTATCAAAGGAAGTTGGGAGCACACACTACATTAAAAGTAAATGGTATTTGTGCTTCTAAATTCTGGTTTTGACCTCACTTTGGTAATCACTTTAAAAAGTGCTGTAATGTGATTTTTTTTTTTTCTATAACTTGCAGTGTCTCGTGTGCCTTCTGTACTCACTTGGGAAAAATCTTCAGATATTGGCCTCTGTCTTCACTACTGCTAGTCACGGACCAACGTCCTACAGCAATAGGCACCTAGCTGAAACATTGAGATAAAAGGAAAAGTAGCAGTATGAACTGCGTAGTGAGAAACAAAACCTGTAAATCCCATAGTAAAATTAAAAACTGCATTTACTGAGAGCTAAGCGCAGTTGTTCGTAATTGAGCAGAACTTCTTATCTTTGAGAGAAGTACAGAAATTCAGCCAGGATTTCAAATCTTTGCCCAGTAGAAAGAAGAAATGGATTGGTTACTAGGTTATTAATTTGGTTGCTTTATTGACTTAAAATAAACAAAGAAGTTAAAGCAGTAGTAGCATTTGCTGCATAATAAAAAAAATTAACAAAACCACCAAATAAAACACCCCCCTCAAAACTACCAACTTTTTCCCTGTTGTAATTTACAGGATAGCAAGGGTGCTTTGAGACCCAACCCTCGAGCTGGGAAAACGAGCACGTTTCAAACTATTCGCTCCAGCAAAGGATCAGGCCCTATGTTTCTGCTTTCCTTTCACTCAGGTTCCCTAGCATCAGTGAAGCCAATTCCCTGGTATTTGGTGATAAATGTCAGAATTGGCAATCAAATGCAGCTGTGTTTTCCACGTGTTTCTGAATCCATTTTGCTGTCTCGTGATCTGCTCTGGACTTTGTCTGGAAGTCATGATCATTCAGAAAGGAGAGTGTGATCACGTTTCTGGTAGTAGAAGGGCGATGATCTGCCCTGGTAATTGCTGTTTTGTGCTTTCTTGGAAGTCTGAGTAGCCATGCAGGAGCAAGAGGACCACTGTACGAAGTCAGATTGTTCCAATGCTTGCGGATGACAGAGTTGGATAAATATGCCAGCAGGAGGGTTTATAAGACTTAGAGTGTAGTGCCAAAGGTTTCCAACTCATTGGCTTTCCTGTTTCAAAGTGAGCCTTTTGATCTCTTGCTCTTTCTTCTCCCTTGCTCCCCCAGCCCTCCAGTTTTGCGGTCGGAATATAGGACGTGTATTTAATTTTTAGATTAGGAATGACTGATTGTTTTTGTCATCTTCAACAAGCTGCAAGATTCCCATTGACTTCTGTGGGAGTTCGAACTCCAGGCTTAAATTCCCTCCACGCTGGAAAAGTGAATCTCTACATCAGCGCTAACAGGAGTGTTTTAATGTGTTTTGTACAGTGCTGGGACTCACTTACCTAGTATAAAAAGTAGCTGCGTCACAGATACAGAATTAGTCCTGTCTGGGGCAGGGCTCTCACCCCACGTGATTGCATCAGGAAAGGGCACCGGGGCTTCATTTACTCCTGGCTGTCAGTCTCGCTTCACACTTTTTGCAGAGGTCTCTACAGGTTTTGCATTAGGCATGGGGGAAGAGGGAGAAATAACCTGTTTTCAGTTGATATGTACAGATCATACTCAAAAATTCCTGGATGAGATGTCTGTGTGCAAAAGTCTGTGTTTTGGAAGGTAGTTTTAAGCAAGGCTTGTTAAGCACTGGTGTTTGATGTTGAACTGGAAGGCTGATGTATTCCCAGGCTCTTGCCAGGGCACGGAACACTCAGCCGTAGGACATAAAATCAGCGTTAACTCAAAATGCTGTGTGTCAGTGAGCTCTGACTTCTGCAAGGAAGAAGCTTCATCTCAAATTGATGGACATGAGTTTACAGACACTTGGCTGTTATCACCCAAGACGTCAGTGGCAACACTAGCAACTGAACCCAGAGCGAAATAGCGGACCAGTGCCTTCACATGCAAGCTACTTCTTTCCTGCATTGTTATAGCACCTTTAAATAACTGACTGTAAAATCAACGCTGATGCGAAGATCCAGCCTGGATTTTCAAGCAGTAGTAGAGCCACTGCGTAAGAAAGTGGTTGTTTAAGGTGGGGAGGTATGTGAGGTAGTGAAAAGGAGAGTGAGGCTGAACAAAAAGAGCTTGCTAATTTGGGATGAAGGAGGGACGAGCTCAATTTAGCAGTTCACGGTAAGTGAAATGAAGAAGATAAAAATATTTAAGTAATAATTGTGATTATGTTTCAAATATTTATGTTTCAAATCACTCGGTTGGTCTTTTGTCAGCTTTTCAAGTTAACTGAGTTAAAACAAGCAAACATATAATAATGATATTTCTTTGAAAAGTGCATCATTTGTGTAACATCTTTATCTTCATAATGGAAAGATAATTAACATCACTAATTATCTAATTAAGTTCATTAACTATCCACCAACAGTGCACCGTGAAGTTGACATTATGTTCTTCTGTCAACAAATGCTTTGATTTCTTAGGAAGTAATTAAAATGTAAATTAGCATGTCATTAAATGCACAAGGGAAGTTTGGAATCAAATATTCATTTCAAAACTGCTCATAGCACACATTTTTTGTACTTCAGTGAAAGCGGGCACTTTACTATTAATGATGTATATTAAACAATTTCCATTATAATATTATTGTCTTGTTTAATAACTGGCTCAAAGCTAAATTACAGTACGCTGCAGCAAGCTGGAAAAAGTTTCTTTAACTTTGAACAAAGAAATTTTCGTGTCCTTTTAAGCAGATATCTGACACGCAGCTCATTTATCATTTTCAGATTTTGTACAAGATCATAAAGAAATAATTCAACAGGTCAATAAGTTAGATAAGAACTGCATGAAAACATAAAATGCAGAGCTATCTAATTTTATGTAATACAAGTCACCAAACTTACTGAAGTGTATGGGAATAATTTCCACATTCGTTGAAGGTAACTGTTTAATAGAGAAGTTGGAATATAAGGGTTGTATGATGATGAACACAGATTATTCATCTGACTCTGATCCACAGGCCGCTCACCCCACAGTCTGTCCCCTAAAAATCCAATACCGGTTGCTACAGGAGGTGGTGCGTGACAGTACAACGCACGGCAGAAAATCCATCCTAGCAGAATTGTTCCTTTCTTGATTTGCATCAGTTTCATCTTAAGTACGAGAAGTAATATCCCTTTCAAAACTTTTTGTGGGTGGCTATTCAGAGGGAGTTTTTCTGTGTGTTTGAACTCAGTGGCGTCCTGTGGCAGTGAAGTCCCTTCGTTTAATGATACATTGTATGAAAAGATGTTTTCTTTTATGCTTCCTGCATATTTTTTAAAATATAATGTTGCATTTCAAGCTAGAGATTGTATCCGGTTCAGGTTTAAGCTTGGATATAGGATTTCAGTGAGTGGAGTTTAATTTTTAAAGCTGTTGGCATTGAAATCTTGTCTTTGAAGACCTGCTGGTTGCAGAGTTTTACTTCACATGAGAGAGAATGCCAAGTGAGTTGAACGGTGTTAATGTGGGTGAAAGCAGAGTTTTGTTTGGTTGCAGAGAAACCCTAGAAACGAGTGCTAGCCACTGAAACAGAGTATTTTTTTTTTTATGCTGAATATATAGAAAGACAAATAATTTTTCGTATTTCTTGGTTCAAATATGTCCATTTTCTTCCAGGATTTTGATGCAACACTTTATTTATAATAATTTCAGAAATAAATTGTTTGAATTAAGTTGCTTTATTTGGATTGCTTGATTCAAAAGCCTGAAACGGCAATTTGAACTGAATCAAACAGATTTTTGTTTCAATACTTTGGGTGGAATCAACATTATCATCCGCAGTTTCTCAAAAGAAAATAATTTTTCATTATTCATTGTTTTTAAGGTCTGTATTTGTTCTATTTCTAAAGACAAATAATGCATTTTTCAATTATGTTATTTGTTATTAGAAATCTTTATAAGGAGAAGAATTATGACCAAATTTGTTTATGAAAAAGTTACGAGTTTATATATGGTGTCTTGTCTCGTGCAGGGAACAGTATAAAATGCTGTGGTGTGTGGAAAATTACCTGTGAGTTTCTATCAGACAGCAGGGACTGGAGATAGCTAAGAGTATGAACTGGATGGTGGTACGTATGAGTAGAGAACAGGAAATGAGGCGAGGTCCTAGAAATCGCTGCAAGATGAACTTAAATGTTTCTCCGGAATGAGGTGTAGGTTGCCAACCTGTGCTCAAGTCTGTGACCGTTCATTTCTAGTTGTTCTCATCCGCGCTAGCCAAATGAAAGATAAAGCTTGCTTGTGCCTAGCTGCGTTCCATTCATGCTTTCTGCTGCGGAGTAACCTGTAGAGTCCAGGATTGTCCTACAGGCATGAAAAAACTCCAGAAGTAAGCTTGTCACCTTTCAGTGCATGTCATTTTAGGAAAACTGATAATTTTAGGCTTCAGGGAAGAGGTGTTTCTTCGTATTCGGAGCTCTAGGCATACGGTAACGTTCGCAGGATTCTTTTGTCAGCTAAAGGACTAGAAGGGCATAGCCGTCTTAAATAAAAGACGTGATTCAAACGTAATCAGAAAACACCAGTGCATGAGGCTTTTAGATAAATGCATTGAGATACTATATAATAAAGCCCTAAGTACACCTGTAGAACTTCATAGAAAATCACCATTTTAAATAGAAATAGGAAAATTGCGAGTAAGAACAAGTGAAGGTAAGAGACCCTTTTGCTATTGCCGATAATGCCAAAGTCTGACCTTCACTTTTTACTAGAGGTGAAAGTTAAGATGTCTGCTGTAACAGGATGGAAACTGAGCCCTCCGGAGGCGGAGTGAATTATCCCAGAGTGACAGAAGTCATTCTCGGAGATAAGGTTAAAGAACAAACATGTCTCGCCTCCAAGTGTGTATCTTTCGTATTAGGAGACAAGTTATCTGTTCTCCCAGGAATTCGTCTCTTCTGTAGCATCAGCTGTTGAAGGAGCGTGTTCGTATGCACACACACACACACATACGTATAATTGCTACAGAAGTAGTGCTGCTCCTGTGCTGCCTGAGTTTAGCTGCTAAATAGATCGTGGAAGTCTCACCACATGCGCACCGTACTTTTGAGTTTATCCTCTTGAAACCCACCCCTGTATGTGGGTACTTTTATGATGCACTGAAATATGGAGGGTTTTCTCGTTAAGTTTGCTATTCCCCAGCCAACTGGCGATGCCAGGAATCCGTCCGTGATCCTTAAGAGCAGTTGGCACTGTGCATTAGCCTCCTAGCGGGTTGAGGCATGAAGCTTCCATGCAACACTTAACTGCTGAAACTACAGTCTGTTGAAAAGCTAAATGAATTTTGGCAACGCAACAATAAAGTCCACATGGCAATAACAATTTTGTGATTCAAAAGAGCCTGCAGACAACCCTCAGTGCGGAGGGTGTATATGAAGGACTAGGACAAACTGCTCTTTAATCTGCTAAGGAAAACGTTATCTGCCTTAGCTTAATGCTTGTTACCTGGTGACTAACGAAACAACGTCTCCTCTTACGGAATGAACCTACTCGCTTCCTAGTGCGTAGTCAATTGCTTGAAACGTAGTCTGGTCACGAGACGGGTGGCTCATTGTTTGTACACGGTAGCGGTACACCTCGTCTCTGATTCACTGAGTTGGATTTAGTAGCAGTAGTAGGCTTGGAGGTGTTACGCGCTTTCTCCCTGAATATAACAGGGCTGGTGAATTGGAGACTTTACCCAGCTCTATCAGTATACTGTGACGCTTGGATTCTTCTCTGTAAAACTGCCGTGCTAGCTGTAATCCTATACTCTGCTTGTGAAGCTGATGAAGGGATTGATTTATTCTCTGTGATTTAGCAGGAAAGGGCCAGAAGTATTGGGCTTTAATTGTGTATGTCAGGAGGGGAAATTCTGTTTAGCTGTGTGGAAAAAGGAGGAGCATGAGAACTGAAGTGAATGCAAGAAGATAGTTTTTGTACTCGAAAGAGTTTAGGCTCGAAGCTCAACTGCTGACAATCTGGCTCTGCGGCTATGTAAGCCGTAGTGGTTCAGGAATTTTCCATTCAGAATATTATTGACTTTAGATGGTGACTGCAAAAATCAGTTGCTTTTGTGAGAAAGCGTCTGCTTCCTGGCTGAGTCACCTCATCAGTGACAGGAGATCCACGCTGATTCGGGCTTGCAGTCCAGGGGGCAGAGCTGGGATACGGGGCTGTCCGGAGAAGCAATGCTGCACCACAAGGAGCTGTCATCTAATGTTGAGCTACTGGGAAATACATACTTCAGTAAAACTGAACGATTCCCTCTTTATAAAATGGCATTTCCTTAGTCTTCTATTTCACCAAAATTGCAGCTTTTCGATTTGATTCAAGATGGAAAGAGAGTATCACATTAGTATCGAGTCATTTTTCTCGTTCTAATGATGCTAATGCCCTGCTTCCCTCTTTTGCGGTCACCACCCATAGAGGTTTTAAGCAGATTTAATTGCCAATTTTAAGGGCCAAGTGCTGCATATATATTATCGGTATGTTTGTATCTTAAATGCGTGGATTAAGGGCAAATCTGCCCTGCTTCAGTAGCAGACAACCCGTATGTAAAGGTTGCGCGGTATGTGACTAAACACATACTAAAACAGGTATTTCTTGAATCGAGGTCGTGAAATCCATTTCTGCCATGCACAAACTCTTTGCTACTACCATATATGCTATTTACATGTGGTTTGTTGCGTCCCTAAGAGCTCCTTACCCGCTGTTGTGTTTTTCTGTGCCCGTGGAATGCTTTGTAAAAACCTAGTGATTGCTTGAACAGCTGTAACTAGATCAAAAAAACATTCCACGTAGCATTGTGAAAGCCCAGGTTAGAGGAATAAGGTGTGTGGACTCTTCCTGTGATATAAGATCTGATATCTGGTAAATCAGCTGTATTAGAATATTATCTGGCACTGGGAACATAAGAGTAGGAGGGATTTCCAAACTGGTTCGTCAAATTGTTTCCCCCTCGCACTGCTGCGTGCTGCCACCGTATACATCCTCTTCGTGGGCTTACCAGCCTGTTTCAAATTCATTCAGGTGGGGTTTGCCCCAGCACCAACCTCCGTTCCCCTGCACCCAAGTCAAAGCGGCAGGATGTTCCAGAAACTCACTTCTCTTAGTTTCCTCATCTGTAAGCTAAAGACACTGACCTCTTTCATAAAGACCTCTGAGATGTCCTGGTGAAAAGTACTGTGATGCTATATGAATGCTCTTACTGTGTGTGCTTAATATTTATAATATTTATTTTGCTCAGAAGAGTTAAGGTAGTAGACTAATGTCACTAGTTCTAGTCCTCACCAAACAGATGACTAAAACTCACGCTTCAAAACAAATATGTGGGTATTCTCACTATCGTCCATGGGACTGTTCACTTGGCACAGTGAGGGATCTGAATATTTGGGCTTTCTTTTTGGCTCTTCCAAGTCCGAAATTATTTTGTCTTAAAGTTTACTTTTATTTAGTAAGGGTTTTGGCATATACTTTGGTGTGCGTGTGTGTTCTGTAATGCAACACATAGGCTTTAATTCACCAAATAAAGTGCAGAGTGCCGATGACGTAGTGTTTCTTTAGGAAAGAACTGTGGCATCTGTATCATGCAATACGAGTTTATTATGGCAAGCCTGAATATTTATGGGGCACAGGAGTGTTAAATGACATATATATATATATATATAAAAAAATCCCAGACATAAAACATTCCAGAGCTCAGTAGAGAATTGTTAGCTTAGAAGTCACATCTCAACCTTTTTTCTTTTTTTTTTTTTCTTTTCAACCGTTTCTTATTACAAGCAGCTTTTCAATTGCTTTCCTTGAAAGAAATTATAGAAAATCCACTTTCTGGGGTTTTTTGGCATGCTAATTTCTCTGTTTGCCAGCATTTTTCTCCTTGCTTGTTTCACCTTTTCCCAGTGCTATTAATTTTCTCTCCTATTTGCATGGGGTCTCCATGCAGCAAGAGGAGAAATGGCTTTTGATTCTATGATTTGTTTTTCTTAATAGGGAAATGGCTTGTAAATTCCATCACCTTTTCAAGCTCTAAATATTGGCTGGGGAATCTGAGGCAGCAAAAGAACCCGATTCTACTTAGAATGTGATTGTCTAAGGAAGTTTGTATAAAAAAGGCTTAAAGCATTGTATCACGCTCAGATTTTTAGGCCAGGATGGATCAATATGGCCTTTTAGTCTGCTCTTCCCTAGAATGCAGGTTACATTTCTTGCATTTACACCCGCTCTTCTGCATTTGAAACTCAAACCTTATGTTACACAATATTAACAACGATCAAAGCTGGCATATTGTTTTTGCTCACGATAGATATGACACTGTGACGCCGTCGTATTTAATCTGCTGCATAAACAGTTGTCATTTCAAAGGATAACCACCTACAACTTTTAACGCAAAGTGTTTATTTTTTAGAAACTTGTTTGTACTAGTTGTTCATTACGCATTACAGTGTAATTGTTCTGACTGAGCATTTAATAAGTAATAGCCTGGTCTATATTCTCCATGTTTATTGGATATGTTTTTCAGGTTTTGTTTTTGTTTGTTGGTTTGTTTTGTTTTTTCTCTTTCCCAGCCACAGTGATCTCCAATTTTGTTAACTGTTCATTTCATTTTACAACCAGATGGTTTTCCTGTGGGGATGATCATCAGGGACATGTTCACGTGGTTGAAGATGGCTAGCTATAGCTCATTTGGAAGCCGAAGTGGTTAGTTTTCAGTTCACCAGACGTGGCTAGCAGAAATTTTCCTTCTTAGGGCCCTTCATATGTTTCAAAGGCTGGGAGCTGGGTCGGTGAAGTCAGTCAGAATCTTCGCAATGTGAGCTTTGACCTTAGGGGTCTGATTGGTGACCATGAGTGAAATGCAGACTATGAGAAACTTGGAAACAGCTGCCAGTAGAGCACTGACTTGGCTTGACTAGCCTGTGGGTATCTGAAATAGTTGTTAATACTTGGAGGAATTGATTGTCTATTCTGAATGGCTTTTACCCTATGTCCACACAGAGCGGGGATCTCGGCTCTTCTGCACTGAGCCCAGCTCAACAGCACAGAGATGCTGTTGCTTTCTAGGTCAGCCTTTATGGGAGTTTTATATGAATTATGGAATAGTTTTGTGAGGCCACAACTGTGATTACAGGTTTAATGATGCTTTAAACAAACAAAAATGTAATGACTTTCATCAGTGTAAAACAGGAGCTTCCTGCAGGGAAACACCAATAAATGTGACTTCACGGCAGGGGTACCGACCTGGCTGGCAGCCAGCAGTAATCGGCACGCCACACAGACCTTGTGTGTTAACTTAATTATAGCACAGTGCAGGCAGCAGCTAGACAGTTTGCTGTGAGGAATCGCTGCCAGCGTGGCACAGAGTCCACGCATTTAAAAGTTACCCATCTGATCCATGGCTTTAGGTAGTGAGAGGCTGGGACTTCTGCGGCCAGTTTAGCCTCGTGCTGGGGCTCACAGCAATCTCACCTTTCTCAGGGAAGCTCGGACGGGCGTGAGAGCCTTTGCCTGGCACTGGGGGCACTCTCCTGTACGACCTCCAAGCAGCTTCTGCCTTCTCTGCCACCACTAATCCTCAGGAATTTATCAAAGGAGCAGATGCTTCTGTTACTCTCTGTAATGCAGTTAATGGTCAACCACTCTAATTCTTTTTTCATTTCATGGCTTTGGTGTACCTTCTGTAAGTTCCAGGGAAGGGCAAGCAAACTTGACTTCAAAATCATGTTCAAGTAAGCCTGTATCCTTCCTAAATGTCTGGCTGGCACATGGAATAGATACTTATGGTTTATTTCGGCACTGTGACTTTTGGGATTCTATTTCTTTCACTAGTGATTAGGAGCATTGTCCTGAGTCAGTTCGCAATGTGCTGTATCACTGACTACGGGGGACAAAAGTTGGTCCTTCAGAGGGCTTTTGGTTTGGAAATTTTTAAAGCAAGTATGCCCAGAAGATCAGACATGGCATCATGTTGTTGTAAGAGGATAGCTAGAATCTTTGTCCAGAAAATACGCTGTCAAACAGGAGAATTTTTACTTGCGACTGTTAGTAAGAAGGCTGTGATACTGAACTCCCCTCAGGAGCTGCTTGTCAGTAGTCAAAGAGATACTGGGCAAGGAGAGAAATAGATGGAGCAGCTATCCTTGTGTTTGCATAGAAAAAGTCTGAGTTACAAGACCACAGAACAGTCTCACGAGTGTTGGACAGCCTGTTCAAGGGGACTTGTTGGCACTTTCTGGTGACGCAGGACCAGGTGTGTCGTTATGGATCGTTACCTCAGCTGGTGTCTCTACAACAGATAATTGTCTTTTATGCTACTTGTAATACTAACTAATTCAGCTCCAAAAGGAGGAGCTTTAAATTTTATTTACTGTTTTCTTTCTGCTTTACAGTAGGTCCACTAATGACCTTTGTTAAGATCATGAATGTGTTTATCTTCCTGGTATAAGTGGGCAACTTGCTCTCAGATGATTGCCTCATCGCTATACTGTCTGGAGAGCCATCAAACTTGCAGGCACAGGCCATAGTCCCTAATTATCCTTTTAAAAGACAGAGCAACTAATGCCTGCTTCTACCCGTCACAGAGTTTACACCTGCAGCATCTTGGCGTCACGTGTTCTGGTGTTTCTTCTAGGGATTTGTGTCATGTATGGAGCAGTACCGAAGAACTGGGCAGGAGCTGTACGCTTCGTTGTACAAGAACCACATACAGGTAAAGAACAGGAACACCGTGCAACAGCTCTCTGTTGTTGGAAGTGTGCTCTTGGACTACCCTGAGAAATCAGGCACTTCAGAAGTTACGTGAGTAGTATGCCCAAAGAAGCGCTGAGCGTTGATGAGCCAATACTCTGTTGCCGACATCACCACTGAAGTGTGATACAACGTCACTCACCAGTCAGATTGCAGGTCCTCACTTTATCCTCATGAACCTTTTTTTATGTGTTTAAATTAATTATTCCACTCTCACAGTGGCAGAAATGAAAGTTAGGACTTTGGCCTTTTTTTCTTAGCAGCTAGTAAGACTTTCCAATAGGACTCAAGCTCACAGCCAGTAAAATCTCACAGCTGTGTTTCTGTTTCAGGACTGGCCATCAGAGACCAACAAGCTTTTCGGTTTTTGAAATTCTCACCTCTTCTCTCCTTTAAATTTAAATTTTTAGTGCCCCTCAACTCCCTGCACACATTTCCCTAAGTACAAATAATTAAATTTCTGCCATGCTTGGAGGGAGCGCAGTACCCTTCTGACTGAGACTTTCAGACTGTTTTCAGCGAGTATGGCTGTTGCCATTTGATACAAACATTCGCCAGGAAAAAACGGAGTGAATAAAATCTCTGTGATGCTATTCTCCCGGCTCACTGCTTTAGAGTTGGAAATCTAATGAAAGCAGCCATTTTCAAGGAGGTTGAAGTTCGCGACATGCTTATATTTGTTGGCATGCCTTAGTTTGACTAGTAGCATCTCCCACAGCACGCTTTCAGTGGTCACTTGGACCTGTGTTTGCTGGGTCTGCAGTGGTCCCATCCGGTAGGTTGGGTAGATCCCTCTGAATCACTGGGGTGGTGCCACTGCTGGGTGGGAGGAGGGAAGCACGCAAAAGGTGGCACAAAGTGATTCTGTCCCACAGGTGCTGCAGTGTGGTTACAGCAAAGCAGCCAAGGACTGGATGATACTTGAGGAGGAACTTTTCTACAGAAGGGGCCCGTGGAGAGATGCGTCGCGATCCTTAGAGCCACGATGGATTCTTGATTGTTATGAAGGGCCTTCACGAATGAGGAGGAGGATTCAACGTGCAAACACCCGAATGGCAATGATGCGAATGAAGAGTGAGGTAGAAAGCTTTTGCAGGAGGTGCACAATTTCTGTAATGGTTTCTGGTGACTTTATACTCACCCCTTTCCTCTGGTTCTCATCACCTGACTCATTAATATGCTGTGCCAGGCATAGAAAACCCACTGCATGAGTCCAATTTTGAGAGACTAAAGGGGGCTGCAACAGAATGATTTTCCCTCTTTTCTGGTGTAAGATCTTCCCAGACAGATGAGAGAGTATAACCCAAGGATACTTTTCTGCTTGTAATATCGCATGGGTCTAGCACTTCCCAGTACGTGCAACAGAGTTCAGTTAGAAAGCTGCACTTGGTTGGCCTTATGCTTATTAGGGCTCCTAGAACTGGTGGATGATCAAAAGGGGAATTTGAGTGGTTTGAATCAAGCACTGAACTGTCCATGTGGATTGTTTATTGCTATCTGCCTCTACGGTGTCTAAGTGCCAAATCCTATCAATCAGAAGCTGAAGCAGTTTAGCATAACAAGAGATTCCCAGCTGTAGGACGTTTTCAGCTTTTATGTGAAGCTTGGATTCTGACAGTTTTCTGCAGACTGCATGGTATGTGTTTTATCCTGTAAGTGGCCTCATGCAAGGTCGTCTTTGAAAACACAATAGTACTTTTGCTTAATTGTTGACATTTGTTCCTACATTTAACTGATCCTTTGGGTCCTTTCAAATGAGTTTATTTGAATTTCCAAGGCCTGCATTTGCAGTGTAGCTTTAAATCTGTGGTTTTCTCTGCAACAAAGTTCTGAGTTAACGTTTATCAGTCTGCATATTCCATTCTAGTCATACCTAGTCTCTTTGCAGGTTCTTCTAGCAAACAGAAATGAAACAGCCCCCACTGCTGAAGTGAATCCAGGTAATCTTTTAGGGCTAAATTACATCACTGAGAGGGTGAAACAGCCAAAGAGAATTGGAGTTAGTGTATGGAGTTCCAAGTCAGAATTTCATCTAGTGAATAAAATCTTATTTTCAGTGCTCTGGGCTAAAAAGCCACTTGAATGTCTGGGAAAAGGCTGATGCAATTGTTACAGGTGATGTATAAACTATATCCAGAATGTGTTGCTCTCTTCTTGCCACCAGAAAGACCTGAAAGCAAAAAAGCTATCTTGAAATGAAAGTTTTGGGCATTCTTGGACACCTGGAAAGCTGCCAACTGCTTAAACTCGGAAGGAAAAGTGCAGACTTTCCCTCTGCTTTTAGTAGACACTCTAGTTCTGCCTCTGAAATGGTATTTAAAATCAGGTGATAGATGGCTCAGAGAAGTGGTAATAGGAATTGTAGCTTTCCAAGAGTGTGGACAAAACAGTAGAAGGAAATCACCAAGAAAATTAACATGTCAAATTGTTTTTCAGCATTCAAAACAGAACCAGATTTTTCACAATATGATCACGTCAACATTTTTTGTTTTCCAAGGTCAGGTTTTCTATTATGTGAGACATTAAAAGAAGAGGGGGAGGAGTGAAATAGGGGACAGAAATCAATAGTTTTTCAGAGGGTGAAAGAAACGAAACCACTGAGAAAGAACTGTACTTTGGAAATGTCAGTGAAGTCTAAGGCTGTGGATTTCAGCCTCCTGTGTGGCTGCTCCAAGGCAAGCTTCTAGGGTACACTGTTGGAAATAGGCGGTATAGCTGCATACTTTTTAGGGTGATAGAGTCTAGAAATCAAGTGAGAGTGGAGATCATGGTTCTAGACTCCAAACGAGATTGAAGTACTACGTAGTTTCTGCGTGAAGGTGGTCACAGCCTAACTCAGTAAGAAGGTGATCGTGCCTTCCGTAACTGCATGCGCTGCATGAGTTTGAAAAACCTGGGGCACAGCTTGGGCAAGATATGAGTGTGTTGTGTCTCCTTGGGTTCTCTTAAGATCCTGCTCAGTGCATGTCCCCAAAAGACTACCGTTTTCAGTTTTTCCTAATTTCATGTGGGTATGTGAACAGATTCTTTTTTAAAAAAATTGATTATCAGATGATCAGCCCAATAGAGTGCAGAAGTGGTAATAAATACATTTGTTTAATATGTTTGAATCTTCAGTGATTATAGGAACTTAGTGTGAGTTATAACTGAGTGCAGCTACCTGTATTTAATTCCCTGAACTAAGCATCATTCTTTAGCAGTCACTGATTTTACTTCTCTCGCCTGTTTTTCACAGATAAACAATGCTACTTCCCGAGGTGGAACAGATTGGGTGAAAGTCTAAAATGCAAATGCTTTTGGTGTAATCCAGCTGCCACTAAAACTGCAATCTCTCTTGTACTGATATAGGAGATCTGACATTAAATGGAGGAGAAAGGGAGATGGATAAGAAGGGATCGGATTCTAACCAGCTAACGTTCTTCCCAGCTCTACATGAAAGTTTCCATTCAGAAGACTTCTTGGAACTGTGTGTGGAGAGACAAATTATATTGCAGGAATTTGCAGAGAGTGAAAAGGTAGGAAAGATGAACTAGAAAATTTTCTCTGAGGAGATGGCATTTTAGAGGGTGAGTTCGTTGTGGAGGTGTATCTGTTCCTTTCAGTTTGGGGTTCAGGTGGATTCAGGCTACAGTAGACATCATCACTATCTATTTCGTTAGAGCAATTACAATTTTTCAGCCTTTATATCAACTCCTATGTAGACTTATTCTTGAAGAGCATTTAACATTATCTCTTTGAAGGAACAGAAAAGAAACTGGGCATGCGACCAAGGTATTCTTCTACCTGTGAGACAGTGTTGTCTGAATTTGCTGAAGACATGCCAAATGATGAAACTCTGAGAATTCCTGTCCTGCTTCCCCACCTTCATTTATGCTCAGAGCAGTGCCTGGATCAAATTTATTTATTACTTCTGGAAGGGTGTGCCAATTTTATATAGCTTGCTAGTTCAGTAATGTTTAAATCTCTTCCTGCTGAATACCAGAAAATATTTTCTTCCTCCCTTCAGATGCCTTTTTATATGAGTACTGAACAGACTCTTCCATCTAAGGCCAGAGAGACTTTCCCTGCTTCCTATCTGGTGCTTCCATTGTGTGTCGTCTAGTCAAAACAGTGCTGTTCCTTCTTTGTTCTTGTACTGAACTGGGTGCCCTTCTCCCGGGTTTCTTCCCAGCGTAAGGAAGAGGCAAGTTCAGGAACACTGGAGGAGGACATGAGCTGTGGAGTAAACAGGGGTGACTCTGTTGGAGGGACGGTAACTTTGGTGTTCTCAATCTAATCCCTGTGCTTGAAAGCCAGCAACCAGCCCTTCGTTTTCAGCATAGACCCCGCAATGGCGACTCCAAATCAAGTCCTCGATTTTGGATATGCACTGCACATAGCCATTTTCTGCAGGACTGCGAGAGATTTTGTCACGAGAAGTAGACCTGGCCTCATTCTCCGATCTCTTGCCGGTTTCTTCCAGTGGCATCATTCCCCGTGTTGGTCCAAGAGTTAGCATCCCATAGTGGAAGCCAGGTGTCAGACTTCGAGTGTTTAAACTGAGCCATCACAATGCTGTGATAGTTGTACGTAGGTATAGAAATAAGTATTTTATTTTTATGTCTCAATACCATCACCGAATTTTCTTGATGCTTTGCCGGTGGCCGGGAGTCGCACTTGTGCTCTCTAACACGATGTCTTCCTCATGCTATTAGAGCTGTTGGTACATTGTCTGCCTATACAACATAATTAATTTCCCTGCCCCTCCTCCTTGCCCCCCCC
>VZSC01009081.1:140726-230481 GCA_013398225.1 Steatornis caripensis
ATACCTCTCCACAGCAGAAGGAGGCAAGCATGAAAATGTGAGGCATGTTTTCCATGAGCTGATCTCATTTTGAGCCTTCAGGCTGTCTGTCTCTTCTCCATGTAACTCGGCAGGAAGCCGTCAGAAACGCCAGGCATGTTTTTTTCCAGCAGCAGTCACCGTGTTGCCGAGCTGACAGAAGTATTAAAAAAAGCAGTAGGGGGTGACATTAGCTGTCCTGCGCTCACTTAGTGCGCTGCGGTCCTGCCTTGTAAATGGCTGCCTCGTGAGCTGTTTGCACTTTAAGCAGGCAACTGGAACCATCTTACCTACTGCACTGCACAGAAAAGTCATTGCGATGCTTTGACAGATCCTAGATTGATTTCTGTAACACAGGGATAGCCTTTCTCTGGAAAGCGGGCATTATTTTGTAATGTCACCCAGTGCTACTTTTTTTGCATTACCGTTAAACAACAGACACCTTTGTACGTATTCAGATAGGTGAGATGGCTTTTTGCAGAAGCAGCAGATCAAATGCTATTGGCATTATCTGTTGGTTCAGAGTCTGTGCTCAGCAACTTCAATCAGGAGAATATGGGTGCAGGTGGGGTAATGTCACGCCGATGTCTTCCAGTCTTTTGTTTTATCTGGCTTGCAAAATAGACTAGAAAACATTTCTAGACATTACTGTGAAATTAATGCCCTTTTTAGCCGCCTCTGCATTCCTGTTGTGTTTTGAGCTATCTGTCCCATTCTTTTTGCCTACGTAGCTAGCGCAGCCTCCAGTTCTCAGGATTCTTGCTCTCATCCTATCTCCCTTGCCCAGAGAGTCCTAGTCTCTCCTCTGCAGTTCTCCTACCCTATGTGTAGTGTCATTTCCAGTTATAGGAGGATCCTTGCTGTTCTCTCCCTGTCTCTTTCTATACTCTGTACCAGTTTCCCTTAGTTCCCATCAGCTTTCAGTGATATGCTAGAGCCAGATCTAAAAGCCAAAAACGTTGTATGCAGTGCTGGTGATATGCAAGATACAGAGGGCCGTTGTTATGTTTCGGCTCTGTGGAGGCACATAAAGAAGTAAGTGGGCATTCCGAGGAGGTGTAGATATTTGTGGCTCACCCATGCACCGAGAGTCTGGGCACAAGAGATGGGAGGGCCAGGGCAGACTAAAGAATAGTGGTGAGCTGGTAGCTGAGATTTTGTTGCTTCACCTCCTCTCTTACAGATGGCCCCAGCAGAGACCACTTGTGAAAGCTGGGCAAAAGGACTGCTCTTGGTGTGCTTGGGAAAAATGTGACTTTGAACTCAAAGCTGGGAATTGAGTTATCTCATTGCTTAATGTTTGCAACTGGTGCTGTAATTTCAGTAGTGTAAAGTAGCATCTACGTGTACACGCCCAGAGCACAAGGTGTTTTTTCCTGCACACACAAGACGATGTGTGTAATTCACTAGATTCATAGATCAGACTGCAGGTGCAGATTTACAGATGTGCTATCAGGGCTGTCCTCTCAGAAGTTACTGAAGTGTCACACTCTGGCTCCTCGGTTATACATTTTGCTGAGGCTCCACTGAGCTTATAGTCTGTACGGGTGAAGATTGTTTTGCATGTATCTTCAATGTACTCCGACTTTACACACCACAGGCACGGAAGGAGAGGTTATATGCGGTGTGGGTGATGTTACACAACCTGTGCTGCTGCAGAATTGTGCAAGATAAATGCAAATAGGAACCTGTCCTGACCTAATCTATCAATTTACCTACCAAAAGCCAGAGCCAACCCTTTAAATAACCCTGGTTTGCCAGCAGAGACAGGGAGATTGGTTTCGTGTATCCGCAACCTGAGCCCCCAACTGCGCGAGTGGCTCCCTGATCTTTACAAGCCTAAAGTAGTCCCGCCAGGTTGTTGATGTGTGGTTAGCATGTAGTAGGTGAAGAAAGTGTTGGAAGGCTCGGGGAATTATTTTGGTGTAGAAAGTCCCTGAATTTTGGAGAAAAGTAAACCTCGGTTTGCCAACACGTCATTCGAGATGGTAAGAAATCCAAGCAGCTGGGGTAATGAATCTGAAGTTAAGAAGAGAGCATGGCCTAGCAGAAATCTAGGCACAATGCCTCTCCCAGAAGCAGGGGCTGGAGAGAGCACGGGAGATGCCAAGGACGATAGAAAGGACTAGCATAAATCAGTGAAAGGGAGTGGGGATCCATGGTTGGGAGAAAGGAGCTGATTAAAGAACAGGCTCGATTGAAAGAGGAAGCAGCTGTGAGGTTCAGCATCCTGGACCAGCAGAACAGTGCAGCACCTCTGCATCTGCCTGATGGAACCAGTGTTTCTGAGGGCATTGCACGTACCTCACAGCTACGCAGGACACCAAGGCAGCCTGTTTTCTTCGGAGCGCTGTTACATTTCATCCCAGTGCGAGGATGCAGCAGTGAAGAACTTCAAATGTGCTGATGCGCAGTGGGAACAGGGACTGGCTATTGGGGTCAAAGCAGCGGATTAGGAAGCCGGGTCCTTGGCACAAGCCATTTCCCTTTCTGTGCCTCAGATTCTCCTCCTCCCTCTCTGCTGCAGGAGCAGAGATTGCGATGGCTACCTCGCTGCAGGAAGGAGCATCTGAAGAAGGACCAAGTGTTGCGGATGATTACTCCTCCGACTTGCCCTATCTTGGTTTCTGCTGCAGCAGAGAGGCTTCTGAGAGCCCCTTCCCCAGCCCGTGCTCCATCGCCCCTACCCCAGCTCAGTGAACAACTGTGCTACTAGGTGCAAAGGACGGGATCTGACTCCCTCTCTTAAGCGTCACAAAAAAACCCCAGAGCAGCTTTAGTCAGATCTCTGCTCTTCTGGATGTGGGGTTGGACTAGGTGATCTCTAGAGGTCCCTTCCAACCCCTACCATTCTATGATTCTATGATGTGCTCCTTCATCACGCTGCTTGTGCTCCATGGGTACCTCCAGGTATTCCCCCTCCGTATCCGCTTCTGGGCGGGGTTCTTTGGTGTTTGCCTTGAGGAAAAACATCTTTCCATTAGAAGGCTATCTCTGCTCCCTGGATCTGTGCAGAGCTCGTGACAAACCGCCAGGGTCCTGACCACCACCTCAAGCAAGCGCAGCTGATTCGCAACCAGTTGTTTTCTGTAGAATGATGCAGCGAGGAAAGGAGCAGGCAGACTTTGCTGTGGTTATTCCTGAGAGCCGTGGGAGCGGTGGGAAGGGCATGAACTTGAGTGAACTGAACCTAAGGTGAAATTTAACACCTCGTGTTAGTTTTTGGCAGCATTTTCTATTTGAGAGGAGCCTGGAGCGAGACAGAGACGTCTGGGTGTGCAAGAGGTATGAGCACAATCCTACTAGAACTGGCTTCCAGGTGCTATCATCAGCTGAGGGATGTCAGCTTCTCAAGCTGGCGATGGGCCGGGACAGATGGCAGCTTTCATCACAAGGACAAAAAGCAGTCCTGGTGCCCATGACCATGTAGAAGACAAGAACCTTCTTCTGCCGCCCCCCCTTTCTCCTAAATATCTGATATTCTTTCCTTGCAGCATTTGGGCAGTTGTTAAAACCTGAGAAGTGCATGCTGAAGAAATACCTCCAACGTGGGGTTTATGCTCCAGTGGAGGGAAGAAGGGAGGGAGGGGACGGTACGTGGAGGCTACCTGTGAAAAAGGGACGTGTCCTGGGTCTTCCAAAGCAAAGTTGTGACCACAAGGCTTGCCTTCTAGTGATTGCAATGGTTTCACTCAAGTCTGAGCAGAATAAGTTTGATCCAATGTTAATAACAGTCCAGATATGACCAAACTCGACTCGAGAACCCCGACCACTAAAGACAGTGAAGTAGATTTAGTTTCCTTTGGTCACTGAGCAGCTGGAGAGAATGAAGCAACCTGTCATGTACTCTTAAGTTGTGATTAATGAGACGCGTGTGTGACCATTTCAAAGTAAGATGAGACTTCAACAACAAGCAAACCAACAATCATTGCAGGAAGGGTCTTGTGAGTGGCACGGAGAGGTGGTCCTATATTGCTCTCTCACTTATCATGGTAACACGTATCTGTTTCCCTAGCAAAAATTGTGAAAGCATCATATTTGATTTCATGCACTCCTAGTTAGTTTAAACTCTGTGGCCTTAAATAACACTGACCCTACTTTGCTGCAGGTCCTTTGTAGCCGGTGCACCCTGGGATTCCTCAATACACAACAGAGAGGGCAGAAAGAGTATGTAACTACAGGTTTCATCTCTGTGATTCCTGATACAGTGCTACCTGAATGTGTTGCTTTTATGTGTATCACAGAAAGGTTTTGTACCTTTTGCTGAGCAACTGATTAGGGATAGCTGTGAGGGTTTATGGGGAAACATGAGATGTGACAGTGAGGGGGAAGAAGGGGCTTCAGGAAGTCCCTAAGCCGCTGGTTGCNTATGTCTGTCACAGAAAGGTTTTGTACCTTTTGCTGAGCAATTGATTAGAGATAGCTGTGAGGGTTTATGGGGAAACATGAGATGTGACAGTGAGGGGGAAGAAGGGGCTTCAGGAAGTCCCTAAGCCGCTGGTTGCTGAGAAGCTCTATGAAGATCAAGAATCACTCCATACCTAGCATGTTTCATATACTCTTTCCTTAAGCTTCTGTTACTAAGATGCGGGATAGTTGTTTAAACGGACCTCTGAACTGACTTGGAGCAGCCATTCTTTTGTCCTTATTCTGTAAAAATGCTATGCTAAGGAAATTGTGTGGCAGGGGTAAGTGTGTTCCAGTGACATGGTTTTGTGACTTCAATTTGCTCGTATTGTATTTTTCCCTGGGGGGGGGGGCCGTACTCACGCTACTAGAGTCTGCAGGAATGGATGGCTAACCTCCTCCAGTGTTTTTGCAAACTGTGTAAAGACTTTTTGCATATTCAGGCATGTAATTCCTTTGAAAATCTGGCTCTTGAACTTTGTAGCAGATATGCTTTTACGGCCATTTGCTTAAATGCAGCTGGAACGTTTACAAACAGCTCTTCTGAAAAACAAGAACAAGAAAAAACCCCATGCCTTTAGCTTTAATTCCCTTGTACGTCGGAATGAACAGAGCAATCAAGAGATGCAGGGCTTTGGGAAATACCTTCAAAGGTAATTATGCAATTATTTTATGCCATGTTTGCTTCATTGATTAACGATTCTAGTGGCTGGTAAATTGGATTCTTTTCCGATTTGACAGAAAAGTTTCTATTTAATCTATGGTAATTTTAGGCTGCTTGCTTCAGTGCAAGACTGTAGGTACAAGACCGTCCTGGTGGGGGTTCTCTAGCACGCGTCTTTGTCAGATCGTTATTACTCACCTGGAATAAAATGAGCCCCGTTGTCCAAATGAGAACAACTGACTCTGCCCCAGGGGCTCTAGTATTTCTAACTGCAGATTTATTTAATTCTGTTGGGGGTGATAAAATTAAATTGAAGAAATTGATTTGGCACTGGTGACTGTTAGTGGTTGGCTAGTGCAGAACGCAGAATGTACTGAGGCTGAGAGTTTAAGGTTTGAGAAAGAGATACATGCTCTCTCCCCATCCCAAGGCCTGCTCATGTGCCTGGTCCTGCCCTAGGTGGAGTAACAAGGTGATTATTTGTGCCAGACCCTGTTAGTGAGCATAGGCACGCCCTCTTCACAATCCACCTGCCTCCCAAAACCCCACGCGTAATCTCTAGCGTATGGGCCAGGCTTGCTGGATTTCTTAGAAATCTGGATTTCAACTTTGTGTCCATTTGGCTGTCTTACACAACTGCCTGACATTTCAATATTCAGTTACCTTCCTTTTGGGAAGCAGCGAGCTTTCTGCTATTTAATTACTTCAGGAAACCCTGTGGTTCACTAATGTGAGCAGAATTCCCCAGTATTCTCAGTGCAAACATGCCTCTAACCACGTAACGGCATGCACGCACACAGGCAGTCCTGTTCAGAGAGTTCTGTGAGTGGCACATCCCTGCTGAGACAGGCATTCCAGTGGGGTTTGCAGGGGAGGTGATGAGAAAATGCGACGTTCCTCTTCGATATGATTTAGAGGGGAGAGAGAATGAGATTGAAGGATTTTTGTAAAAAATTACCCACAGAAATCTTCCAGCCTTTTTTTTTTAAACCCAGAATGAAAACAACCTTCTGTGCCCACTCAAGTGATTTCAAAATAGAACCCCCTGTTTTGTTGGCAAAATAATTGCTTTTTGGTTAAAAAAAAAAATGTAGAAACAAGACTTTGTTTCCATTATTTATGAATTTATTATTTATGTTATGCTGGCATCCAAAACTGAAAGCTTGTGTAGCAGTGCAGGTCCGTTTCAGCTGACCTGAGTTAGCCCATGTGTATTTTGGGGTGGAGGCAAGGAAACTGCTCTGGAATGTTGGTAGATTTGATTCCGGAAATAATGAAATAAGAACAAAGGCAAAAAGTGAAGGAGAACCATACTTACTCTACATACCATCATGTGGACTTCACATGATCTAGTAGAACCAATGCTATTTCTGGGTGATTTTTGCATGCACAAAANATTAGCCCACGTGTATTTTGGGGTGGAGGCAAGGAAACTGTTCTGGAATGTTTGTAGATTTGATTCCGGAAATAATGAAATAAGAACAAAGGCAAAAAGTGAAGGAGAACCATACTTACTCTACATACCATCATGTGGACTTCACATGATCTAGTAGAACCAATGCTATTTCTGGGTGATTTTTGCATGCACAAAAAATAACACGAGACCTCTGCTCTTGTGAAGTTTAGTAGAGGTGAGATCATTGAGATCTTAGGAGAAAAAACAGACTTCATGATATTTCTCATACTTGTCAATCAGTTCTCTCATTTCTGAACCAGCAAACTTGTCCTGTTACGTAAATGCTTCTCAGATCTAATCCCTCTGTATGCAGTCCTTGCAGTTTCAGGTGGACTCAGCTTGCAAAATTTTACATTCCTTTCTGGATCGTATGTAGTTCAGGATTGTGTTGATTTACAGGGGAAACTCAACCATGAGCAATTTTCTTAGTGTTTAAGGTAGGATTAGTGGTTTCAGATTTTGGGAGCATTAGTGTTTTGATGTGGTATGAATGTTTGAAGGGATTTTTGCATATAGAGGGTGCTTTGTCTGAGACTGGGCTAATGGGCTGACGATTAGCTTCTGCCTCCTTCCCTGGGAACGTAGGAGGTACTGGTTCCAAGTTCTGGTCCAAACTGGGCACACCGGTCAGTTGACCTTGATCCTCCCAGTTGACTGCGCTAACCAGTGAACTGTTCTTTTGTCACTGGGTATGTATAGAAGATGGAAACAACAGATGAGAAAAATAAGGTTTTTCGTGCCTCTAAATGCTAGGGAAATCCTTTGCAATGAATTACTGCTTGATTTAACACCATCACTTTGTTTCCCACAGCCCACAGAATTTTCCAGATAGTTGGGCTTTTCTGGTCTCTGTATTGGCCTGTTTCCTTTCTGCACCATCTCTCAGCCATAGAAACTGTTCCAGAAAAAAGGCCAGTTTTGTCTTTATCAAAACTAGTCAATTCCCAAGAAATTTTTCTATGAACTGGCATGTATAACTGAAGAGCTACTTTGTTGAAAAATTCCCAGTGCTTATAAATCATGGGTTAAAAATTCCTCTGTTTTAAGGGCCAAGTTAATTTGCTCAAGAGAAAGAAAAAGAGTGTTAGGATGCCAAGGGAGGTTTTTTAAACTATTCTGGAATGTTTAAATAAATCTTGAAGACAACTAGAATCGCGGATTCATATATTTTGATTGGTCTGCTATATAATATTGCCAGTGCAAGGAGTTCTGTGCTACTGAGATTTCAATCCATTGTGTGCTGATTCAACTGGCCGTGGTGAGAGATACCTAGAGTATTACATCCTTTCCTTGCTCACTGCTCCCTGGGATCCCTTTGCAGGATTTTTTCAAGTATAGATTTCAGTGAGATTTAAATAAAAGTGCTTGCCTTTTCTCTGTATTCTAAATCTACATATATACATAATACAAGGCTATAATATATACAAGACTATCTGTAATATATACAAGACTATATACATATACAGTCACTTCTTTCCTCAGTGCTTCAGCCCCCTGCCTGTGTGGTAGTATTGCTGTCTAACAGAGCTTTGTAGTGCTAGCTCCTGCAACATTTGCAAGTTCTTCATGTTCTGTAGTGATGCTGCTAACTATAGCCACAGATAGATGGGGAAGGAACAGATTTACTGGGGAAAAGGGCAGCAGACCCTCCCGTTACTAGAACCACAGAGGTATGCGCCGTCCGTCCTGTGGTGATTTTTGTGGCAGAATCCCTAGAGATCTGCCAATGAAGATGGCAGCTGTTTTGGTGCAAACATACGTCCTTCTGCATCGTTGGGAGTTGCTCCCTGCTGGCGCCGCCTCCTGTGTTACCCACTCCTGGCTTCATTTTGCTTGCTTCCATACTAGGTCACATTCAAGTGCTCTGTGGCAGTTGTGCAGGGGCATACAGCATTGGAAGGAGTGCTGCTCTTGGGCAAAGAGCACTTTTACATCTGCGAGTGCTTTGTGTTATCCCCTTTAGAAGAAGTCTACTGTACACGTCACTGCTTGTCCAGGTGAGTCATCCTATGCTCCCAGTGATCTTCTTGGTTAACGTCAGTATTGGTCCATGGAGACCTAGAACTTGCACAGACTTTGAGGGGATTTCAAGAGGGACGTGAGCACAGCAAGAGGTTTGCCATCCTTTCCACCTGTTCCCAGAGTTGTTTACCGTAACTAACATAGGTGCTTGCTCACAGGCTTTGGAGGTGCAACAAGAACTCCAGCTCCAACAGATGGAGATAGTGGGCAGTCTAACACATACGTTGGTTTTCAGTTCTTTTAATGTGTTGTTAATGTTTCTTTCTGACTGGCTCCCATCTTTTATTCATATGGAATAGTCATTACAAGAGCCTTTAGCTTCATTGTCTCATAAGTTTTTTGTTTGTTTCTCCAAGACAGAGTCGTAATTAATATTTGGCATGCTGCTATCATCTTTGACTCATGATTTATTGAAACTGATCGATATTGAAAATGAGTCTGTTAGGCTTAGCTCTTTGCGCATACTGTGTGGTCATGTGCAAAGCCCGGTGGGACAGCGAGTAACTCGGTGGTTTTACTCTCCGACTGTCTGCTCTGCATCCGATTCTTACCAAGTCCAATATCAGTCAATCTGATCAGGTGACTTAAGGATCGATTAGGCTGGGTCTGATAAAAGCTTAGGTCGTTTTCTAAGGGATTTTCTGTGAGCTGGGCTGTAGACAGCAATCGCAGTACATGTACACAACTAAAGTAATAATGAATTAATTGCTTAATTATTAGTTCCAATTAATTGCTGTTTATAATAGCTGTGCGCCCATATGATGCTTGCCCTTGACCCAGTCTTTCAGGTTCTCCCACCCAGCTCCGTCTCTTGCTGCTCCTCAGACCTCACTGTGTGCAAAACATTGCTGTCTGCCTATTTGCATGCACTAAAATAATTCCAAACCTACCCTTAGCCTCCACAGGCTCTTTATTTTATTTTGGGAACTAGCACAAAATCTGCCTTCAGTATTAGCTTTGTTTTCAAATCATGTATGCCCCAGTTGATCTCTTAGTATTTTTTTTTCTATTGTTTAGGGAGGACTTGGATATTCATGAGCACTCTCCTGATCTTTTTTTGTTTAAAATTAATTTTTCTTTATGTTTTCTCTCTTCCAGCATCAGTGATCCATTTATTTTCAACTTATGTCATAAAGATCATGCTGTGGGAGACCAGATATGTTCCCGTTATTCATATCATGATATAAAAGAGATTCGTCTGATGCGCTTTCTTCTGCAGGTAGGAACTACCATGCTTGGTCATTTGAGGGAAAGCTGCAACAGCAGTGATGGCGCGTGACTGGAAACTACATGCACAATTTTTACTAAGACTGCTGAGATTTCTTTATCTGAATACGCAAAAGCTTTTGTTCCCATCGTTGCGTCGTTAGCCTTTGGTAATTCAAACCCCTTCCTGTATTCACGAGAGTAGTTGGCTTATTAGTTGTTAGGCTAACAATGTTCTTCCCAGTTTACCTCAATAGTTTTGAAAATCAGACTTGAAGACATTTCTGTGTTTTGATGGAAACTCCCAGTAAGTGTCTGACTTTCAGTAATACTCATCTCCCACAGACCAGTAGTTTTGGACATCAGTGGGTTATGGGTATGTGTCACATGCTTACCCTGGGTCTCTTGGAATAACTTTCAAGTTGTGCATGTGAGTTAATAGATGAATCTTAAGTTGGAGCGGAGGATTTGAATCCTCTGTGCCTTTAGCTTCACTACGCAGAAGTTACTCATCACTGGTGGCCTGGTACCCTTTCAGTTTTCTCTGGTTTAGATGATCCTGTGATAAGAATCACAGAAGAGTTGTAGCTGGAGCTCCTTGCAGCGCCAGAGCTTGTGCTTGCTCTACAGGGTTTTGGTGCAGTCTGAAGAGTAATCCACAGATTTTGTTTGACAAAAATACAGAGTTTTGAAACAGCCGTGACTAGCTACCTGTTATTTTGAATCAATTTTTGGAAGGTTGAGATTCAACAGCGAATTAAGAAATCATTCAGAAAATTAAAAAGGAGAAAATGTGGCTCATAATTGTCATATTTTATGTAGTATGATATTTACCCATAACTTGGCCCTGCTTTATTTTACATTTCATTATGTATGCAAAATGGAGAGTTTCAGGAGGTGAGACTTGCTTCAGGATATAGCATAACTCAGTGGTTAGGTCACTCTCCAAGCATGTATAGGAATGTCAAGTCTTGTCCTGTGTAACTGTATGAAGCTTACCCGAGCAACAGAACTGTTACGCTTCTGGCTTGTGAATAGCATCAAAGTTGCCAGTGAAGTCTTGCTGCCTCCTCACATATTCACGTGCCTGTGTATGCATGGATTTTTTTAAATATGTGAAATAGAAAGATTTGTGTGACCCAAAGTGAAAAGTGGAGATGAGTAAAAACAGTGTTTGCGTGGGCCTGGGGTAAAGGCGAGGCCTGCTGATTTGAGGGGGTTTTGTGGGGTCTTTTCGGGGGTTTGTTTATTTTTGCTTTGTTTCAGTTAGTGAACTGAAAACTCAGGTGCCTGTATCAGGCTCTCAAATTCTTGCATCGGGACTCCATGCCCCAAACTGCTTTGAAAAAACATTGCAGAAAACTCATTCCTTGTGCTTTCCCTGTGGGACAGGTGGATCAGCTGTTCAGGCAGCTGCTGTGGATCAGAGCGCTGATCTCCTGTTCATGCACATAGCCCAGCTCCGAGCAAATCCCTGTGAAACCACACGGCCCAGTTCTCTAATGGCGACACTTGTGCAGACTCGCTTTGGAAAGCTGAGCTTCCGAGCAAATGCTGCAAGCCGTTTATTGTCATAGCTGCTCTCGCGTTACCTTTCGACTTTATACTTCATTTGTGAATCATGCGGGGGGCAGTTGCTGTTGTGGTGTTTTTCTAGGTTTGTATTGCACCTGCCGCATTTGGATTCAAACTCATGTCTGGGTTCCCACACATTACACATTATTTATGATTTTACCTGGCTGACTTTGGGGAAAAAAGTACCGCCACTCACTGAGTGTATGCAAATGCCCAACATAACGTGTGAAGACATTGCAGAAAATTGGGGGCAAAGTTTTCAACTTTATTTTATAGCTTCAGTGAGAAATGTCGCAAATACCTTTCCTCCTTTGCTGCTTCTGGTCAGGAGGTCGTCACAGAATCCCAGAACGGTAGGGGTTGGAAGGGCCCTCTGGAGACCCCCCAGTCCAACCCCCCCCGCTAAAGCAGGTGCCCCCAGCGCAGGGGGCACAGGAACGCTTCCCGGTGGGGTTGAATCTCTCCAGAGAAGGAGACTTCACAACCTCCCTGGGCAGCCTGGGCCAGGGCTCGGGCACCTTCACGGCAAAGAAGTTCTTCCTCATGTTCAGGTGGAAATTCCTGTGCTCCAGTTTGTGCCCGCTGCCCCCTGGGCACCACCGAAAAGAGCCTGGCCCCATCCCCTTGACACCTGCCCTTTAGATATTCATAAGCATAGATGAGATCCCGTCTCAGTCTTCCCTTCTCCAGGCTGAACAGAGCCAGGGCTCTCAGCCTTTCCTCGTAAGAGAGATGCTCCAGTCCCCTCATCATCTTTGTAGCCCTCTGCTGGACTCTCTCCAGTCGTTCCCTGTCTCTCTTGAACTGGGGAGCCCAGAACCGGACACAGCACTGCAGATGTGGCCTCACCAGGGCAGATCATTATTCATTTTGAAAGCAGGATGAGTTCTAAAATAAACTCTTATTTAGCATCCTCTCTTCATATTATCTTTCTCACCTAGTTAGAAGTTAATGCTACTAGTGTCTTGTTAATCATACTGAGATTTTGAGATTAAAATGCTTCAGAAGCAGGAGGAGGAGGCGGGTGATGGAACCAGTATCTGGAGTTTGGTTTTGCTTCAGAGAAGCATTTGAATTCCTGGTGAACCCAGTAGGACCATTCTTACAGTTGGAGAAATTGGGAATATTAGGCATATTTTGCTACACTTCTTCACACTTGGTACAAAGCTGAGGTCTTTTTTTAAACCCTGAAGAATTGGACAGATTATGATGGACTCTGCAGCTCTTCACCCTGTAAATGATTTACCTTTGCAGGAGATTGCCTTGGAAATATTCTTCAAAAACGGTTACTCCAGATTTCTTGTATTCCATGACACCGACCGAAATAAGATATTTAAGAGGTAATCACTACTTCATAGTTAACATGTGAACACCCACGTGACATTTCTGGTCTATCGCCCCTGTTTATCCTGGCTTCAGATGTCTGTCTTGTGCTGCCCCAGGGGCTTTTTCTTCAGTCGCAGCTCCTTGGTCTTTAATGCTTTCAAGCAAAGCTATGAAATTTTCCTTTTGCTGACCCGTGGCTTCTTCCGACCATTGTGTAGCCATCGATTTAGCAAGGGAGGTAAATCGTGTGCAAGCCTCTTCTAGCACCCAGTGGTGTGTTGTATGTCCCTGCATCCCGGGAAATTGCAATCGTAGCTGTGCTGCTTCCTCTCGCTGAGATGAGAGCCACCTCCACCTCATCTCACAGTAGTGGGTCAAAGAAGGTTTCGTCCTGCTGTCTTCCAACACACAAAGTGTTATTAGAATCTTTAGGAATAAAATGTTTTTGTCTCTCTGGCTATAACTTTGTATCTTTGTGTGGACTTCACTTTTAACAATGGAATTTTTGTTTAAAAAGATTTCTCCTTATGTACTTGTCTTGTTTGATGGAACTTGAATGTAAGACTGTGAAGTGATTAGTTTGCACTTCTGTTTTCTTGCATGTTTTTCCTATTGCAGTTCTGGCCATTGTATCAGGTTTACTTTCACTGTCCTTTACACAGGAAAAATAGTTCAACGCGTAGTACTTCCTGTGGTAAATCCTGCAGCCTGGGCTGAGGATTGGTGCTGTTACTTTCTAATGACAGCGGTTCCTTCCGCTCCTGAAATCTCTGAACAGTTTCTGATGGAGGCTTGCTTAAAACGTCAATGCAGATTTATCTATTCTTCCGTTCTAAACTGGCTGCGTAGTGCGGCTGCTGAGAATCACCAGGTTCTGCCCAGAGCCAGCTGCTTTGTTTAGTCCTTGCCTTCACTGTCTCTCAGCGCTAACATCTCTTGGGGGAATCTTGCAGAGGCAGCTCAAGATAATGTTTTGATCCTCAGCTGCGTGTATTGCCCCTCAGCTGAAGGTCGCTAAACCTATGTATTTCAAGGGTTTAGTACGTCTGTCGTCATAAACCCCTAGTGGAAGCGAATCGGAGTGGCTGAGACACGGGCTGGCATTCCTTTCCGCCGTTTTTGCTGGATAAATTTCTGAGTGGGTTCTCATTCTCTGGCTTTAATTAATAGCACCCTAAACCACCTGACCATAAGTCCATACCCCTGTATATCAATTCAAGGCCCTATTTGGCAAAGAAACTACTTCCGTGCAGCCCATAGGCAACTCCTTAACGTTAAATGTGTGCTTTTGCTGTGTCGTCTTGGGGCTTTGTCCTGGGCTAGAGTCTCGGTGAAATGCTGTGGTGTCCTTCAGGAAGAAAGTTGCTGTCGGGGCGTGACATAGATTACGTACGTATGTAATGTATACAGATAAATACATTTAAATAATTGTAATGTGACCTTTCATATCTCCTACAGATTTTGCTCTTTCCAACCTGCTTTGAAGTCGAAGGGGATAACAGAAGAGTCTCTGAATATAAGGTAAAACATAGAAAACATTGGATAACTGTAAATAACAAGTGAAATTGTGTGTGTGAATAAATTGCATCTTAAAAAAAAAAAAATCTAGAAACTTCCCTATTTGTGCCCCCTATTTTAAAGACTCAGAGGTGTCCCAGAACTCTGAAAAGCATTCTAGTGTATAGCAGCCACAGTATGAAGGCATGAAGAACATGTTGAGTAGCTGGCTGTGCATTGTTGATTAATTATTACCTCCTTAATATGGCTTTATTGGTAAAGTCCACAGAGATGGTTAGTGTGGGAAAGAGACAATGAGGTGAGGTTAGAGCTAATCCATAATGCTTCTGCGTAATGGCCTCTTTATTGCGTGGTTCGGGCAGACAGTGATAGATGTACACATGAACGTTTTGGCATATTACAGCGGTGCTGGTTGTGTCGTGCAAGGTAGAGATCACTGCACCCAGGTATAGCACCCAAAACCCTGGATAACTTGCTTGTCCAGAGTCTGGCCCCTTTCAGCACGAGCTGACATAAAATAGACATAATAGTGCCACTGCCGAAGTAAAAATCCCAGAGTGGCAAGTTTAAAGAAAATGACCCCAGTGGGCATGCTTCACTTTACCAAGCTCCAGTCTGGGAACTGAAGGACTGTGAGGACTAGATGAGTTCACTTTTCCCTTGTTTGAATGCTGGAGTCCCTTCTGAGAAGAATTCAAGAGCACGAGGTGCTTCTTCCCCATCCAGGGAGCAATGGCCATCTTCCATAGCGTCCCAGCTCTTCTTGCCCTACCTGGGTCAAGGAGGCAGGCCAGACTAAGCTCTTTGCCCAGGCACACTATTAATAATTGTGCAGCTGAAGCATGGAAAGAAGAAATCACTGGTTTCATGTATCATATGACATTGAGATAGTAGCATTTCTGGGAAACCCAGTATCAGTTTTTGCATCTAGTCCGTAGGAATAACACCAGAGGAATTCTGACTCTCGGGCTCAACTGTAGCCATTTAAAAAATAATGAGCTGTTACTGGACAGCTGAGTGCTTTGCCCCTGGCAATTTATTCTTCGTTTAAATATACTTAAATGTTTACTGTCACCATATGTTACCGTGGCCACAGCCAACACCCCTTCTCATGTCACGCTTGACTGCTTTTATAATCCTCAGTGCTTGTACCTGTATGTTGCTGTTTGCAGACTGCCAGCACTCTCTGCCCTAGGGATGTGATTTGAGGGAGTGAATACGTGTGCTGAGGTGCTCACGTGCATGCCCACATGTGAACAGAAAGTTGAAAGTACTGTGAGGACACCAGACGTGCTTTCATCAATTCACCAGTTGACTCTTGGATCATGAAAGAGGGTGACTCTTCCTCTCTTAGTCACTGCTTAAGTGATATGCCCAGGACCCTTAAAAAGAGGAATCTTCTCCCTACTCCTTCCCCTTCCTGTACCTTCCTTGGAGGGAGACTCAGAGGCAGACAAACCACCATGAGTTTAGGTAGTGATACTGTGTTATGCAAGTTAGAGATCACTGCACCCAGGTGTAGCACCCAAAATCCTGGATAACTTGGTTATGCAGAGTCTGGCCCCTTGCTGGCAAACAGGGTCACTGGTTGTTTATCTCTAAGCATTGTGTTCTCACTGCTTAGTTACTCCTAAGCGTAGCAGTTGTGCCTGCTGCCTCTGCCGAATTGGAGCAGGCTCGTGGTCCCTACACTGCCAGTGCCTGTCTGAGATTCTCTGAGGGCTTGGTGGCATTCGCCAGCAGCAGAAGGTTCCCAGGTCTGTTCCTGTTTCTCCAAATGGTGTTTACTGAGACTACTTTAACTGTGTCTCACCCTATGAAAATGAACAGGGCTAATGTTTATGGCTTAGTGGTGGGAGTAGAGTTACTAGAAAAACCTCTCTTTTTGAAGGTTCCCTCACTGGACATATGTACACACAAAAGACCAAAAAACCCTCCCCAAAACCCAAACACGGAGAATGTGTTGTAGGAACAGGCCCAGAAGCTAGGGAGTAGTCTTTCCTTTCCAAAATGCACCCTTTCCCAAATACACGCCCTTTTTAGTTGTTTTGGATTTTGTTTTCAAGATCACACAGATCTATTTGCTGCTTCTAAAACTGAGTAGATGTTTAAAGGAAGAGAATTGCAGGAAAAGGGAGGAGGAAGGAGGTCAGCTTTTTATTAGCTTAGACTGGACTTCATGGGACATGGTCTGTGAAGTGCCTTGCTAGATTTCAGGGATCTTCGCCTCTTAATCTCCATTCTTCTTGGTTATCCTTTGCAGGGGAATTTGGTGTAAGGAGTAAAGGGAAACTCGGCTTCTTTGGGGGGCTGGGTGTCATGTTCTTCAAGTTGTTCATCTTGTCCCTCTCCTCCTGACACATCTTCAGGCAGGAATGGCACAGGTCTTTGTCTTGTACTAAGTAAAGCGTTTCTATGCGTTTCAAGTCAGCGTTCTCTTCCTCCTCTGATGAATCTGGGAAAGGGTTTCTTTCTGCATTCAGTTTCGTGAGCTTGGGAAGCTCTTGCACACTGCTTGGGATGCTGGTCAAGGCATTGTCAAACACACCTATTTCCCTGAGTTCCGTCAGGGCCCCAAGACTGCTGGGAATACTGTCAAGACAGTTCAAGCCAAGGTTGAGAATATGCAGGTTCTTGAGAAGGTTCAACTCTTCAGGCAGATTTTTGGCGGTCAGCTTGTTGTTGCATACATTCAGGTAGAAAAGGTTCTGAAGTCTACCTATTGTCTTGGGCAGCTCCTCGAGCTGGTTGCTGTGCAGGTCCAGCCAGCGCAGTTTCTTAAAATTCTGAATGCTGCTTGGAATGCTTCTTAACATGTTTCTGCTCAAGTCAAGTTCATCCACGTCAGCCAGTTTCAGAATGCAGTTGGGGAAGGTGGTAATACCCAACTTGCTCAAGTCAAGACGGCGCTTTCCATCAAAAGATATCCGGATGGAATTTTTGGCAAATTTCAAGGTGATCTTCCTCCCTTTTGGACCTTTTGCTTTCCCCTTGGCCATCTCTCCAGTGCAAGTCAGACAGACATACCAGACTCTGTGGGTGAAGTCTGGGCACTCCAGTAAGGCCTTTGAAAGTGGTGGCTGTTACTCCCTAATTAAAAACAAAATAATAATTTAGTTGTACATTAACGTGTGACCGTTGGACTCTTCAGAAGTCTCTTTTTTTAAAGTCAGGATTTTTCAGCCCTGGACCTGCAATTCTGAAAGTTCTTCCTGAAAGTATTTTGGGTAGGTTAAATTCTAATAATTTATAATATTATTTTATTGCACCGTAGCACCTATATTGCATTACAGAGTGAAATTACAAGTGGGAGAAATTTGCTGTCATTCATCCCTAGATACTAATTAGGGACTGCACTAAAAGAAGTGATCCAAAATTATGTTTATTCCGCCAGACCAACAGGTTGCTGTCTTTACAGGCCTGGTATCTGTTGACAATTGGATAGACATGCTGTTTATTTTAATGGACCTGAGATTTGGGCTCTGGACGCTATTGAAAGATTAAATATTTAAAGCACATGATTGACGGTCTTGTTTTAACCAGGACCTCAGGAACATAGCGGGCTCCCAGATTTGCTACGACTCCTTGGAGTTCACACATCACCTGCAGGGCAGACTGCAACAGGGGGTCTGTGCTGGTGCTGCTTCATGCCATGTTAAACTAGGCCTTGGTGAGTGCCTCCTGTACTTTCAAGGACACACTCTGGATACTCTAACCTTGTCTTTCCATCCGTTGTGTGGGGTGGAGGGACTCCCACTGCGAAGGTGCTCTGCCCTTGAAAAATGCGTGTAGGTGTTGTGGTCAGACTTTTGGCTCGTACTGGTGCTGCTCAGCGTGTGCTATGTGCTTTGTGTTATTGTAGCCTGTATGAGTAGCAGTCCACTGTAGTCTCGGGTCTGGGACTCTCTAATCTAATCGAAGGCTATCAAATACAGCTGCTAATTATGGCTAGTGACAAAGGAAAAAAGCTGATCCCCTGCAAATGGATGACAACGTCCCTCTCAGCCAGAGTGCAGAGAGGAGCATGGGTTACAGCTGGCTAATCTCAGGATGGTCCGGGTGCTCTGGCATCTAGCTGTGAAGAGTCAAATCGCAGCTTCGATGAATGATTGTTTGGGACAAAATATGGATTTGTCTACAATACATTTCCCTATTAGAAAGGCTTCATTACAAACCCTTCAGGCTTTTTGGCTACTCATTAATCATGTGCAAATACATGAAGGGGAAGCTCAGGCTACGAGTAAGGCATTTCAGCTCCTTTTCAATTACATGCCATAACCAAAAATAATGCAAAAACAAGGGGGATCTCTGACAGTTACCACCCACCCTCCCGGGAGCTCTGTAATGAGGCAGATGCTTTGGAAAATTCTGGAAGCATCACAGTGGGGTCAATCTTTCCCTGAGGGTATGTTCCAAGATGGAAGCTTTGTTACTTTATATAAAAATATTTAAACACAGTTAAATCTTTCTGTGTCTGTCACTTCCATGCTTTTGTCTCACCAGTACTTACAGGGCCGTATTACCATTATATCTGAAGGCCTCTCACTCTTTGCTGAATTTAACCTTACAGTGTCCCAGAAACAGTATCAATGCTATTCTTTCCACAGTGTGGACTGGTAACTGAAGCAAAGTCCTCTACACTGGAAAATTAAGCACTTTTTCCATCACTGTTGATGTTAGCTTAAATAATTTGCCATGGAGCGGGTTCGAAGTTCTGGAGATCGAAACAGTAGGGTGTTTTTAATGCCAGCGTACTCATTTTTAAGGATTTGATGCACTATTCTTGTTGGCAATTCTCTGAAGATAAAGTTCAGCTGCTTGGGAATTGCCAGAACCATACTGCTGATGGAGGAGATCCTAGGTCCCTTACTGGTGCACTAAGGATGACTACCATGCTTCCGAAAAAGATCTGCAGGGCAGCTTCCTTACGCTTTGGCAGGGTGGAAGGAGCCTTTCTGCTTCCTGCAACTGACGTGAACCTGGTGACTTTGGGATCCAACTTTCGCTTTGAATTTTGTGCTGTGCGAGTTGACCAAAACATTCAGTGCGTTTTGATCAGTGAAGTTTTTCAGTTGAGCATGCCTTTAAAAAAAAAAATGAAAGGGAGCCTCAAGGCAAAATATGTAATTTTTTTCTAAATTAAAAATGGTAATTTCTTTTAAAATGTTTTTTAGAACATCTTTAAAACTTGTTCGGATCCTAATAATGTTTTCCTATTACTTTCCATCCAAAATCCAAGGGAGGAGGAACACAGATGCAAACCAGATTCCTTCCTTAGAAATACCAGCTAGCCAAGACACCCGCCTGTTCTGCAGCGGTCTGTCCGTGCTGGTTCCCAGTGCTGGTTCCCAGTACTGGTGTCCCTCGGTGCTGTGCGGGCCTGGGAGCACCAGAGGGAGCCTGGTGTGGAAGGTTGGGTGCTGGAGGTTCGTCGGGAGTAACGGTACAGTTTAACCTTTTGCGTTTGAGTAACTTCTCTGTCAATAAACCTTGCCGACTCGGTACAAAGTTTGAACCTGGACCTTTCCGATTTTCAAAAAGCCCAAGCAAACGGCTCGGTGTAACTTTCCTGAAGACAGATCTCCGTGTGTGGTGCGCTGGATAACGCCCACGCTTCAAGGAGATTTAACCGCCGCCTTTAGTCGCGTTTTGTAAAATCCTGCTATGGACCTCTGCGGTGCACCGAGCAGGAAAGCACGAGTGCCTAGGGAGTGCTCGTGCTTTCCAGGTGCTATTGCCTTTGGGTTAAAAGTGGGAAACTTAGAAAAAGGTGATTGTCAGTCCCAAAAATAGAGATTAGGATTAGGCGTCTGAAGAAACACTGCAGCACACCGGGCAGCTTGAAGGGGATGAATAGCTCTCTGGTCTCTGCATGCTTGTAAACTAATTACCAGCGTTTCACAGGGCTGTAGCTGGAGATAGTGAAGCTTACTTAGCCATGTCTCATTTTCTTTAGCTCTGCGTAAAAGGACTCTAGTTCTGTAGCCACTGATACTAAAAATTCAGCAATTTCAGGAGCCCTCCTTGCTGTTAATGTTAATTGTGCCTGTTTGATCTCGCGCTCGCCGTGCGTCTCCTGGGGTGGCAGAGGGAGAAGTATCTGTATTGCCCTACTACCTAAGAAATGATGATAAGAGGGAACTTTGGTTACTCATTTTTTCTCTGAACCCTCACCTCACTACCAGGTTCACCCTCTGAATTGCTGGAAAGCCTTTGCCCGCATGTGGGGTGCTGCATTTCCGTGTGATAAAGTCTCACTAAAGAGGACCTTGACTATAAAACACTCGGTAAAATCTTTGATCTGGATTGGGCTTTTGAAAGCCCGGGGCTAGCCCCAGAGCTTTAGGACTGTTTCAGAGGCCCAGAGCTCTGAGGCTGACCTGATATAGAAATGAATAGGAAACGTGTGCCAAGGGCATCGTGCTGCCTGTGGTGCTGTGTGTTGCTAGGATCTGCAGGGGGAGCAGACTTTGAGCATCAGGACTAGGACTGTCAATGTCTGCCTGAGGCAAGGAAGGATTGGAGATTACTCCTTATCTGCAGTTAAGCACTTGCACAGGGCCCAGTGATGTCCCATTGTAGCTTAAGCCTGTCCTAAGAAGTAGATCCAATCCTAGAAGAATACCGATTTGGACCCTGACGATGCAGTCTCTTCTTCCTGAACGTTTCTTCTTCCTGTGTCAGTATAGGGCTGGCAGGAGCAGAACGGGCCTTCTGCCCGTGATGCTGCCTGGACGTTTCAGGACCTCCTCTGTGGTTCTGCCTGTTCTTTTCCTCTCATGGGTTGCTGCTGCCTACTTCACTGCGCCCAGAGCTGCACGGAACCACCCGATCCCATCTTGAACTAGTCTACAAGAAAAGTTTCCTCTGCCTTCGCTCCTGGAATTCTGCGTATTGCAGAGCAGGCTTGCCGAGCCCAGCGGAGCGATGCGTACCCTGCAGCTCTCCGAGGGGAAGACAGGCAGTGAGGTGACGTGTTCTGATTCACCCGTGGAATAGCTCTATGGAAATACTTTCAGGTAAAGCATAAAACCAGCATTTGCACAGTGAGTGATTTTGCATGAAGCCAAGCAGTTCCAGCTGCGGTATGGTTTTATTTTTTCTGCTTACAAGCCTGTTACCATTTCTTTGTTGTTTGATACGACCTGTTGTGGAAGAGATTAATTCACTGGCGATCTTAAGTGCAGTCTCTTGCTAACAGGCAGGTTTAGACTAAATTCTGCTGAGTAAATAGAGACAGGTTTCCTTCCTTTATTTGCTTACTTTTCTAGAAAACTTCAGAGCCGCTGTGCTATCACCCAGCGCAAGGTCACGTACAAAACCAAAGCCCACCAAGAACAAACAAAAATATTGTTTCCTCTTAACAGTTCTGCCAGACTGCCCCGCTGCATAGGATCTTACCAACTGGCACCTGGGAAGACTTAGAAGGCCAGGTACAGATGTCACCGGCTGCTTCGTTTTTTCGGTGGTGTGGGATGAGCCTGCATGGTTACTGTGCAGTCGTCCTCTGTCTACTCTTCTTTGAATAATGAATTAGTTTTTCAGTCTGTAAATAAGGCTGTGAGCGGGGAACGCGGGACAGTTTCTTTTTCAGCGTCCTGCAATTTCTGAATCGTACTTCCTTGACGGAAAATGGCAGCTCTTCAAGAAACTTGTGTTGTGAGTGTGCAGGCGCATGAGGAGTGGCCAAAAGGACTTTGCCAGCTCCAGATTCTCTCTATGCAATTCTCCTTCCACAGCCTGTGAAACTTTTGTTACTAAGCAACGGGAATGCAAGCTCCTTGGAGATCATTAGCATAGTGTTTGGTTCCAGCACGCGAGTTCAGGCTGGAGGGAAAAGAACTGAACGGCATGCAGTGCCTGGAAATGTTAGATTTCAAGTTATGCAGAAAGAAAAAGCATCTGGACCTGGTTAGAAGCTGTTTGTCAGCTTCTAATGTTGCCTTAACTGTCCGTTTTAGTCATTTGGCTATTTCATTTTTCTTGGCTGTAGCACAGTGTGAGATACTTGCGTGTGTGCGTTAAAACTCGCCACATTTGTGATACCTTCCTTAGCACGTGCCGGACGGGATAGGTTCGGACACAGGATGGAAGGCTCGTTCGGCGGTGCCACAGAGGGGATCGTGAGCTGCAGCTCGTCTGCCTGTGACCCTTCAAAAGTGCACTCGGTACAACAACTTTCCTTTGTAGCATCTGAATTTACTGGAATTTGTCCCTATGACTTGGGCTGCCAAACACAAGCTTTTAGTAACTGCTTGCAATAATTTCAGAATAGTATCTGGAAAAAAAGAACTATGAAGGAGAAATAGCTGTGTGTTCTGTACTGGGTATTGTTCACGGGAGATGCAACACTGAGGTCGCTTTGGTGCTGATAGTGAGTCTGGGATGTTATTGGCATAAAGAAGCTGATAATGTTGATGGGCTTGCCTGTTTCTGGGGTTGGAGGTTGTTCACCTCAACAAATTAATTGACTTTACTTGATGTTTGTCTTCTACAATCTGAAGTGTGCCTAGGTGCAGCATTTCCACAGTGGAAATGTTATCTCTTGTCTGGTTTAAGCCTGTGAATATACGTGGTACAAACAGCGTTCCGTGAACGAGGCAGGTTCCTTTCTCTCTCTCTCTCTAGCCCTTCAAGACATCCTATTTCAAGGAGCCCTACTTTAATATTATACTTATTTATAAATATTATACTTATTTATAAATTTTGTACAGTATCTCTGCTCTTTGAGCACAGAGTAAGAATACTCAGAAGGTATTCTAGTATAATCAAACAATCTAGTTTACAATCTAGTATATACAATAGTATATACTATACAATCTAGTATATACAATATATATACAATCTACAACCTAGTATAATCAAACAAAGAGGACTCTGTACCTTTATTCTACAGTAATCTAACCTAACACTTTTCTGAGGTTTGAGAGAGACTTGGTTATTTATGGGGAAAGCTGACATTCCTTTTCACCTCTTCTTTACTCCAGTAATAGTAGGACTCGGACCTACGTTGTGCCTTACCAGCAAGGGGATTTTCCTCAGAATATTTTTGGCAATTGCAAAGATTCTTTAAGAGAAGTGGTTTTAGGAGAGCTTTGACACTGTTTTGCNTCAGTAATAGTAGGACTCGGACCTACGTTGTGGCTTACCAGGAAGGGGATTTTCCTCAGAATATTTTTGGCAATTGCAAAGATTCTTTAAGAGAAGTGGTTTTAGGAGAGCTTTGACACTGTTTTGCAGATTCAAGGACTCTGGAGGATGGAAGACAGAAAATGAAAGCAGCTTTGTGAAGTCTAAGAACCCAATTAAGTTTATTGGAATTCTAGTATTAATTTCATTGGGGGCAAAATCTTCTCCTTTGAGATTATCTCATCTGCAATGAATCTCCAAATGGGTTNAAAGATTCTTTAAGAGAAGTGGCTTTAGGAGAGCTTTGACACTGTTTTGCAGATTCAAGGACTCTGGAGGATGGAAGACAGAAAATGAAAGCAGCTTTGTGAAGTCTAAGAACCCAATTAAGTTTATTGGAATTCTAGTATTAATTTCATTGGGGGCAAAATCTTCTCCTTTGAGATTATCTCATCTGCAATGAATCTCCAAATGGGTTGAGGTCCACCTGTCTCTAGGAAACGGAGAGCACTGGCTATCACAAGAGTGAGATCATAGTCTGAAGTTAATGGAAGAGGGATTAATAAATCACTTACGTATAACGTAGCCAAAGGTGGATCATCATTAGAACGCATCATGCTTAGATTCTGCCATGGCTGGTGCCCTACAAATACCTTACAGATTTAGGTGTAGGTAGATATGTAGGTACTTCGCTTGACTTCACGGCTCACCCCCTCTTGAAGTTTAGTTATTTACATTTATAAAGCTCTTCTCCTGGTTTTTTTTTTTTTCAAAACAGCATTTGATTATTTACTTATTTTAAAATGCAACTTACTGCCGTTGGACAGCTGCAGTTGAGCTTTTTGCTGTGCTGGCTAGAGAGGTGTTGGCTGGAGGAATGCTGATTGATTACCAAGGAGACGGGGAGCGGGGGAATAGGCTTGGCCTGCCTGTAATGCAATTCATGTTCTGAGCTACTGTGAGGCAACAAAGGAGAACGCAGCATTCCCAGATCTCCGTGGAATCTCTGGGCCCTGAGCCCCAGGAGGATGGCTCTTACAGGGAAGTGACTACATTTAGCCTTGCATATTTGCACGATGCGGTGAACCCGTCAGTGTCTTTGAGTTATATAGCAGCTTTCAAAGTCAGCGGAGAGGATTGTTTTGACCCTTGTAGAGTCCTTATTAGCTGTTCAGGGTTTGTGACAAGCAGAGCAAGAGTTCCACTAGAGCGTCATGGTACCCACAAGTCAACATATATTATGTGTGTTTGCATAACATACATACGGACTGGCCCAGTTTAGTTCTCTGTATAGTATTTTATGATGCTCCCACTTTAAAATGTTGGAGGGCGGATGGATTGAGCAGGTTTGTACATTACATAACTCCTTGCTTTCTAACTCAGCCGTAAATCCAAAATAAACCTGGACAGTTTTAGTGAGTCTGCCCCTGTGGAAGGGGAAGAACCTAATCTGATCCCTCTGACAAACACCCTAATCCAACCACACTTCAAATAATGCCAGGAATCCTGGTCCGGTTCCATCCCTTTGAGATACTATCTCTGACTTCTAAATGTCTGTTGGAGACCTTGCAAAGGCCAGTGGGGCAAAGCTCTGGGAAATCTCCATATAGTGCGAGAGGGCTGAATTCTAAAAGGTAAGTGCTCACGATAGGTGTTTTCTACTTTACGATTTCTACATTCTTGAGCTACGTGTGGCTCATACTGGGGGTGCACAACCATCATAACTCTAGTCAATGGACTTCTGATTTACAAATTAGACTATCGTATAATGTATTCATTGTTTTCGCTGAAGAGTGAAGATCTTATTTTCCCATGTCAGATATGAACTACACCTTTTTCTGTTGCCTGGTTTCTGTAGACATAGCCTATCATTGTTAGGTTTCGTATGCTTAGCGGGAGAACTGAAAAAAGCGTAGGAGTTGTAGACCACGATCTAGAACTGGTCTTGGCTTCTGTGTTTGTTCATGGAATAGGTTATCACTCAGGCTATGCAAAATCCTTCCCTCGGGTACACACATTCTCTGAAGAGAGTGCCTAAGCAAGGAATAAAATACTGTGTGGAGTGAACCATAGTGTTTTTCCTTTATGTACACTATTAACTGGTCCAGGAGTGACTAGGCAGTAAAATAATGATTTGTAACTGAAAGAGGTAGTTTACAAGAATTTACTACTGCAAATTCAATAAAACTGTAATGATCACAGACCATTCCAGTGTTTTATTTAGATCTTTGAGGCTGCTTTAAGCCCAGCTTTGTGGATTTCTAGTGTGGTCCAGCGCAGAGACAAGAGTGCAAAATAGTAGCTGGTTATTCCCGCAGCAGTTTTATAATCTATAGCTGAACTGATTTCCTTACACTTCAGGAAGTTAGTAATCCTGTCTCCGAGATGGCACCTTAGGATTAAAGTTATACACTCAAAGGAAAAAGCATCTCCTACCACCAGTTGTATCATACCTTGTCAGTAACCCAGTTCACTTTGGCACATCAAAAGCTTCTTTATTCCAGAAGCTGTCACTTGTCTGGGTTTGGCCTCTTGGAATTGACAAGAGCAGGTCCATGGCCTTCCCATAGCGACACACCTTCTAGTTCAGTGTAGTCAAAATGTTACCTTTTTTGCTCAGAACCTTTGACCCTTTCACATTTTCAGGTGAATCTGTTCCGAATCTACCTTCAGCTGTTTGGGGTTTTTTTTGTTTAAAGTTTAAGTAAAAAGTTGCATTTTGAGAACGAGGAAAGTGGAAAAAACATATTTATTANACCAGTTGTATCATACCTTGTCAGTAACCCAGTTCACTTTGGCACATCAAAAGCTTCTTTATTCCAGAAGCTGTCACTTGTCTGGGTTTGGCCTCTTGGAATTGACAAGAGCAGATCCATGGCCTTCCCATAGCGACACACCTTCTAGTTCAGTGTAGTCAAAATGTTACCTTTTTTGCTCAGAACCTTTGACCCTTTCACTTTTTCAGGTGAATCTGTTCAGAATCTACCTTCAGCTGTTTGGGGTTTTTTTTTGTTTAAAGTTTAAGTAAAAAGTTGCATTTTGAGAACGAGGAAAGTGGAAAAAACATATTTATTACTTAAAAAAATTATAAAAATGGCAACCCATTCTTTTTAAGGACTACCTTGGTTTCAAAGTTCTTTGTGCAAAAAGAATATCTGTGATAACGGAGACCGAGACACGTCTGTTTTCAAGCTATTATTTTCAGAATGTTTCAGAGAAGCACGAGCCTTTGAGAGTAAGGTTTCAGGCTAGAAACAGCCAGCCTTAATGGTACCTGTCCCTAGCACTGTAGCTCTACAGTGGGTTGAGACCCGGAGCGCAGACTGTTGGCAGTGTGTCTTGGCTTGGAACAGCTGAGCAGGTTGCCGTCCCCAGCTGTCCGTCTGCCTCTGCTGCAGGGGCATCTTCTTCTCTACCTGCGAGTCAGCTTCGCAATTCTTGCAGTTTACCATGTGGCATCACCGCTGCAGTTTGCAGAGGTATCTTCAGACAATCAGAATCCATCCTTTGCACCACCGCTCTACTTCCTTCTTTTTTCTTTATTAAACGTCATCCTTTAAGTGACGGTTCATTCAGGAGCAGACTGGCGAGTAGCTTAGAGAGTCAGCATGTCATAGGGACGGTGATTGACAGCGATAAATTCATCAGCCATCCGAAGCTGGGCCGTCCCTGTTCATCAGACAGAGCCTGCCTTCCTAATGAAAGCGGTAATGAAACTTGTATCGTGCAGCGCTAACCAGTGACACTCTGGGTTTGGAATTATTTGGTCAATGATAAAACCTCAACATTCTTCTAGTCTTGGTATTCTCTCGTTTTTGTGGGTTCAGAGCATGGGGCACAGAGGGCACAAATGTCAACGTATTGACTTTTACTGTTCTGAAGCAGACTATTTCGATTGAATATTTGTTCCATACAGGAAGCACTCAGGAGGGGAAAAGACAATGCTCCAGAAGTGGCAGGTAAGCTAAATTTTGGCTGCATACGGTTAAGGGAAGAATTCCAGCACCTGTCTGTGTGTCCGCACATAGATATGTGTGCGTGTATGTATGTACTTCAAGGCCTAAGCTGTNAGGAGGCACTCAGGAGGGGAAAAGACAATGCTCCAGAAGTGGCAGGTAAGCTAAATTTTGGCTGCATACGGTTAAGGGAAGAATTCCAGCACCTGTCTGTGTGTCCGCACATAGATATGTGTGCGTGTATGTATGTACTTCAAGGCCTAAGCTGTTCTCTCGCTGTTGGAGGTGAGGTTATTGGCCAGAGGAGCAGAGTTACTTACATCTGGTTATTACAGAGGTTTTGCTCCTCCTGCTGTGAAACACACGGTGCTACTGTCTGGCAGATTAAGTGTGATTTTATGCAGATTTTTAAACGGAGATCAGTGAGAGCCACCTAGCTGAATGACTGTTCACAGATCATCTGTACGCCTAAAGCAGTATACATCTCATTTTCCCAGATGTTTTGCTGAGCTGAGATGCATTTACTTCCCTGTACCCATGATTCTGGTGACCTAAGACACTTCTTTTTTGTATGTAGCACTTTGTGCAGCCTTCCCCCCCCAGGATACAGATTTCATGCATTTGGCTCACTTTTAAATTGGGGAAAAGTGCTTTGTTGTGCAAATACAGCATAAAAGCACTGGGTGATTATAGACAAATACAAATGGCCTGCCTAAGGAAGAGCCAGAATGAAGACTCAGATTCTGTTGAATGGGTTGTTGTGTGAGAGAGGTTGTTCTGATCTGAATGGCAATGGGTGATTGATTACACACACACACACACACACATACATATATATATATATATATAATTCTTGCCCTGGTGGACCTGGGAACCACGGGACTCTGAGGGTGCCTTTGAGGCATGGTTTTCAGAGGCGGATTAGGAGATTTTAATGCTTGTTTCCTTTTCCTGGCAGAAGAGGGAGATCAGCAACTTTGATTACCTCATGTACCTGAATACATTGGCTGGCCGCAGCTACAATGATTACATGCAGTATCCTGTGTTTCCGTGGGTCCTCGCTGACTATCACTCCAAGGTCAGTGCTTGCTGCAGCATTCTCTACTTTCCATGGATAGCAACCATACAAAGGCTTGTTGAATGATGCTATTGAAGCAGAGGGGTCTAGACCAAGGGTTCAAAATTTGAGGTAGTTAATCTGAACTGTACTGATTCTTTATGCATTAGCCGTATCTTCAAATCGGCATGCTGAGGAATCATGTTGTGCCTCAGAAAGGTGGATGAACATCTGTTATATACATAGCTACTTAAGGGCAGGCTGCATTGGCTCAGCAGATAGGAAGGAACAGGCTTCTGTGACCCCTGACAAGGGGGTTTGGACAGAAAAGCCTTGAGAGCAATTCATGACCTGCCAGGTCCCTTATTCGTGCAACTCCTTTGTCAAGACTAAGATTTTGTTACATGGCTTTGGTTTAGCATCAGTTTAGAATTTATTAATGTTTTTGAGATAGATCACAAGATTAGGTTGTATAATTAACAGCACTTAATCATCGACCAATTTTAACAGAGCAATTCAGTGGAATTTGTTACAATCAAATAGTGCCTGAGTTAAAGATTCGAGAGTGGCATGGGTCACCTGAAACTTAGAGCAAGGTGGCACACGCACGGGAGGTTGAATCAAATCACACGTACGGACAGGTGGACAAACAATTCTGAATCAAGTTACAGACAGGCAGACAGTTCTGAACCAAACTGCGCGCACACACCCAGAGGTTAACCTATGACTAAAATTTCCCTGCTTGTGAGTTTCATGAATTACTTTTATGTGCCAGCATTCATCAACGGACGGTTGGTGAACCTGACAAAATCAGGCCTTTGAGTCCTTGCAAAATCATCAACAGATGTTCTTTTAATCCTCGTGAGATCTACCCCGAGAGGCAACCCAGCTCAGGAGGGAGACACTGGGTCACACAGCCCGCTGCGGTCCTGGAGAGCTCAAAAGGTCTCACTTCTGCATAGGGTCTCGAGATGATTGGCTTTGGTCAGTATTGTCCGTTCTGGCCGCGATCTGTGCTGAGTTGTTCTGGTAGGCAGATCAGGCAGCGGGTGGCCCAGGAGTGGCCAGCGGGTGCCTGCCGCCTCCGCTCTGGGCTACTGCACTTGTGACCAACATAACAGCACAATGGGAGTTTTTCCTAAAGCACGCGTGGCTTATCCTGATGGACCGTTCGGGCAGCAGATGGCCCAGATGTGGCCGGTGTGCCTGACACCCAAGTCACTGCACTTATATCCAAGATAACAGCACAATGGGGCTTATCGTGAGTTCTGAGAGCAGCGCGGCGGCTGCACCACCACGTCCTTGTACAGACTATCCTTTCGGTGGCACGTGCTGCCGTTCTCTTTCCAAGTTCCGCTCGAGTTCTGGAGGCAGATGTTTTAGTACTGAGTCTGTGGCCTTCTCGTATAGGTGAAACTTCCAATCCAGCCTTGCCGCTATCCAGCGTAACTGGGCTAGTCAGGATGTCTAAAGCTTGGGGATCTAAAAATCCACATTTTTGCCGTTTTTTCTTTTCAGACTCTCAACCTTACTAATCCTCATACATTTCGGGACCTGTCAAAGCCCATGGGTGCACAGACTGTGGAGAGGAAACGCAAGTTCATGCAGCGCTACAACGAGGTGGAGAAGAGTGAGGGTGAGTGTTTTGGGAGACTAACAGACAGCAAAGCCTTGAGTCCCCTCAGGCCTCTGGGGATGCTGGTGAATCCCTTGGAAAAGGTCACCCAAAAACTTTCCAGAGCTATGGCTAAAGGAAGCACTATGCCAAGGAGATCCTCTGGCTTCTGGGTACAAACTGGTTGAGGATTCAAAGAGAAATGACTCTTGCAAGCACTGCATTACATGCCTTGTCCTGCTGCATTCTCTCCCATCTTCCCTTGGGCAGGAAATGATGCTACAGCAAAAAGTTATGTCCCCTAGAAAAGACCGCTCTGTTAGCTAAGCGGCATGCAGTAGTCTGTTAGCTAGGCTGCATGTAGAGGACTGCAGCACACAGCTTGGCTAGCAGCTACTGTAAGAAAAGGAAACAGGACATTGAGGCTGTTGACCGCTGGAGATCAAGATCTTTTCTGGTACTGATGGGGATGGGGATGGTCTGGAAAGTTAAAGGCCTTATTCTTCAGAAAATGAAATGTGGAAGGTAAAAAAAGAACATACAGAGATGGTAGTAACTGCGCGCGTTACATTCAGTGCAAATATGCGAGGTGTGCTTTTGCTCACAGATCCTTGACACGTCTGCTTTGAAGACCTGCTCCCTATTTGGTTGTGCTCTGGTGACTGGGTGCGATGGACTTGAAATGGTGATGTTTTGCACTGAAATCTGATTTGTGTCCAATTTCCAGGAGACTTGTCAGCCCAGTGCCATTACTGTACTCACTATTCGTCGGCTATTATAGTGGCATCTTACCTGGTCAGAATGGAGCCATTTACTCAGACCTTCTGTTCTCTGCAGGTAAGGGGGCAAGGCAGCTTCCCTCCTACACTCGTTAGGAACCATGTAGCACGTTATAGTGGCTGTGTGATGAAGGGGGATTAATTCTTTTGGCATTTCCTGTCCACTCAGTGTGGACTTCAGGCTCGCTGAAGGCTCTGTGCTGTGTCTGTTGAATTCAGTGAAAACTTCTTCATGGGAGCATGACTGATGCCTGATGAGATTGTTTGTTTCTGAGCGAGGATTATTTAGTTTTNAGGGGGCAAGGCAGCTTCCCTCCTACACTCGTTAGGAACCATGTAGCACATTATAGTGGCTGTGTGATGAAGGGGGATTAATTCTTTTGGCATTTCCTGTCCACTCTGTGTGGACTTCAGGCTCGCTGAAGGCTCTGTGCTGTGTCTGTTGAATTCAGTGAAAACTTCTTCATGGGAGCATGACTGATGCCTGATGAGATTGTTTCTGAGCGAGGATTATTTAGTTTTGGTCCTGTTATGCGTTTTATGAGAGCTGAGGCCTGTAAACACCTAGACAACGTTTTACTACCTGTCTGAACATAGGCTTCTGGCAGATGAGACCTTCATGGCAGGTATTCTAAGCCCAAGTGCCCATACAGTAACATGGCTACAGGCAAGTACTTGGAGCTGGCTGTGGTGGCATAAAGAGCATTTCTGAGCCGGATGAGGCTGCACAGGTTCTGGTGGGTAGGGAATGACAGGGATCATGGGATCCACTCCCTGAAGAAGTGTGGTGAGAATACATCCAGTGCTCCAGAAGGAATATTTTGGTTTAGCTTGTTTGGAACTCGGTACTGTTTTATGGTGCCAAAAGCTCTCACCATGGAGTTGAATTTAATGAAAACTTAATTTTGTGCTCAGCTTTGCCAGCTGGTCAGCATACCGGGACACCGAGATTCCTGATTGCCCACTGTAGCCGGCAGTTGGTGATGCACAAGTGCAGACACTTGGGCTGTAGCAGACAGTTGTTTCCCTTGTTTCTGTAAATTGTGTTCTGTTATAGCAGAGTCTACTAGGAGGACAGGTCCTCAGAAGTGTATTTTTTAAGGAACGTCTAGCTGAAAACAGCCTATCCTTATGGAGCAATGTGAGGGAGAACAGCTAGGCTAGAATATTGCACACTCAGAGACTGCTGTACGTATGGTGAGGGCTGGCCGTGCCTCCTGCGGCTTTCCAAGTGCTTTGCTGTTGTGCTGGTCTTTTTTCTTTTTCTTTTTTAAATGAACTAATACAAATAAAGTGCTGTGCTAATTAAGTAATAAGCCCTATGATATTGGCTGTTACCAGCAGTAGCTGATGGGTTAGTGAACCACCTGAGGCAATAGTTACCATTGCACTCTGTGAGCCATATGTTAGCTTCAGTCATGAATGACTGTGGAGCGGTTATTTCTTGTTGTAAACAACAAAGGCTGCTGTATCTCACTGGCACACTTTTCATGCGTAACAAGTTCTCAGTCTGAGTAGCTGCTTTTTGACTGCGTGTAATTAGCAGGTAACCAGCGTTTTTGTGGGGACTGTTACCTTCAAAGGCTGATGAGATCTGAAGCACTCTAAATTTTGTCTGGGTGTGGATCCACTGAAACTTCTTCCGTTCACATTCCTTTGCTCTTATGTTGCTACATGTTCAGCTGAGCTCGTTGCTGTCATTTCCCCCAACTGACCGGTCCTTTAGTGACTTATGAATAGCTAACTGTGAGACGCAGTCAAGCGAACAGCAGACCTGAGAACTGTATGCTCAGGTCAGGAGCAGGTTGGAAAAGGAGTACTCCCAAACTTAAGACCTTGGAAGGGTGCGGGGCTGGGAGCTGCGAAAGCTTACCATCTTAAAAAGTGGAAAAGCTATGCTTATAACGGCGAACTGCCAGTCTGAGTGCATGACAAGGAAATACGACAACTTGGGTGCACCCCTTGTGAAAAATTAATGTTGGCGTACCATTCTGTTTCTCAAGTCAAGGAATTGATTTGCACCTGGCCATTGAAAAAGGCAGTGAGGAAGCTTTGCCCCTAGTAAGGGAACTGTACAGGACTTTACAAACGAAACCTTATTATTTCACATTTTCTTTAAGTGTATTGAGATCTGACTCTGGAGAAAAGTGTATATGTGCTTTGCATATTGTACTGGAATGGATGAAAGACTGAGTCGTGACACAGGTGTTGGATGGTACCTTCTGCTTCACCTTAGTCAAATACCTCTAGAATTCCTTTCAGGAGTTGGTCTCAGCACCACAAAAAAACAGGAAAGGTTTCTGTGCTTAGTGTGTTCGTTAAAAGGCATCCTAGGACCCCATGCCCTCAATAATTAGTGACTCGTGCTTTTGATTCAGCTCAGATTTTATCCCCTTGTATTCTGATCCCACTGTTGCATTTCAGCTAGCAGGCTGACCTTCTTTCCTGGCATTTACCTCTCAAAGGTACTTACAGAGAACGGGGTTCATACTTTTCATTGTGTCACTGACTCTTGAGCAGTCGGCTAAGCACTGCCTTCAGGTAATTACTTCTCAGCATCTCTGGGTGTGTGATAAGTTTGCACCTTGGTAAAAGAAAAAAAGGAAATGCTTTGAGGCATTTGGGTTTAAAGCACCACCAAGACTCAGTGATGCTTAGTTTTATAAACTTGGGAAGTTCTAACTTCTCTCTAGAGATCACTTTGACTAGTTGCTTTGTATCTACCCTGCTGAACTGTAGTTTTGGAAAGCATATTTTTTACAGTACTCCTTACTGAAGTCTAAGGTCTCTACTGAAAGGAAAGAAAATGGAAACTTACTGTATCTAGCTATAGAAAAACCATAAGAGTTTATGTTGACTTACAATCTAAAGGCATAGAGCAATTTTTTTTCTTTTTCCCTTTCAGTGCAGTTTTTGCATTCATAGAGAGAGAAAACTCATTAATTCTGATATAAATATATGCAAATAAATTTATTAATATAGGAAATGGGGAAATCAGTTATTGCTTCCTTTATAAATAATACAGGCTTAAGTTTTAAAGATATTACTTTTCCCTAAAATGAATTAGACAGCCAGAGAAAAAATCACATTTTTTCGTGGTGGTAATATCTTTAACCAGATTTGTCACGCTAACAGCATTTCCTATGTATATATTATTTTTATTTAATACAGGTAATCTTTTTATTACAAATCATATTGTTTCTCAGGAGATTACCATCAGCTCTCATAAAAGCTGCAAAAAAAGATGAAAAAGCATCAATCACTACCAGACGCAGCACGCTGTGTGCAGATTAAATATACAAAGCCCTTTAATATGCTTCAATGAGATACTTGTTAGCTGTTGATTTATTTATAGTCCTTCTTCTACTCTGTTTTAATTTCAATTTGAATTTGACTCCAAGGGTCCCTACCTAATAATGATCAAGAACAAGATGACCTTGTGCATCAGATTAACTCCAACTAGGCTCACTCATGTGATTAGGTACTTTTTCACTCAGTCCCTTGAGTGGGTGTAGGAAGGCTTCGCCATTGTCGGTGGTATAAGGAAGAAGGACATAAAATAAAAGGAAGCAAAGTAGAACTGTGCTATCATTTAGAGATGAGGCTGGACCCAAAGCCTGGTCAGAATTCACCTCGGGAAACAGCGATGCAATCTTTCCGTCTTGAATATGTGCTGGATTTTGGTGGGAGTCTATTTCAAAAGACAAGCGAGAAGATGTGGCTTCAGAACTTAGGGTTTATTGACTTGTGTGTTTTGATAGCTTATCTGCGAGGATGGTTTCTCCCTAGCAAAAGATGTGGCAAAAGTTATTCCTTGACTTTCAGTTCCGGCTCAGCAGACTTGGTAGATCCAAAGGAGTTGCGTTGTAAGTGTGCGGGTACTTGGGGGGCGTCAAAAGGGCAGTGGTTCTTACCCTTGGAAACCAACACGGGAACTGCTGCTCCCAGTTCATCTGGTCTGTAGGAGTGGGATCCCATCCCTACAGCACAAGAAAGCTTAGATGTTATTTTCCTATTTAATAGATTGCAAGTTGAAGCTTCAGCTGACTGGTATTGTGCAGGACATCATCCTCCTCATCTGGCACATGCAACAGTCTACAGGCAGAGAGAAAACTAACCAAAAGCTATCAAGTTTTCCCAAGAGGTCAGCCATAGACAGAACCTGACTGCCTCTCGTTCATTAACAGACTGACTCTTGCACCACCTCTGGGGTTTGGCATCTTCATTCTGCAATCCTGCTGGCTTATGTTTTTTGCCTAGTGAAGCAGCTTTGACGATTGAATGGTTGAGGATGAGCAATCATTCATGTTCACCGCACTGCAGAACTGTTAAAAGATGCTTGTCCTATCTCTGGCAATCTCGCTTGAGCCCTAGCAGTGAGATGTAGTGTTACGTCCCACGACGTATAATCCAAATTATTTAACCCCCGTAAGAAACACCTATATTAGCCTGGGAGCATGCTGCGGTTGGGCATCTATACTGCTGCCAGTACCTGAACTAGGTATTGAGAAACAATTTGGTCCTATCACTTTATACAGTTAAAAGTCAGCTTTCTTCTGAAACAACTTGTTTGTTCTGACAAACTCATTCAGACGATCTCCAAAAACTGATTTCTATTTGGTTATTTCCGTTATTGTAGAGATTTTATGTTACTTTCATGCTGAATGTAGGGATCCTTATGGAAAGGTGAACCTGGATTTTCACAAATGCATACAGATCTGAAATCTTGTTAGAAAATCCTGTAGGAAATAAGATTCCAGTGTAAGGCATATACCCTTCATTCAGTGATTTTCTTTTTCTTTCTTTCTTTCCTTCTTTCGGCCTTAGTTCAGAGGGATATCCGGGGCTACTAAGGCTGCTTTTGTCTGGCCTTTGACTTTCGTGAAACTAAACATGTTCAAGTGCTCTCAGGACATGAGACAGTTTGTTTCTCCTTCCTTACACACCAATTCAGCTTGAGACCCAGACATTCTTCCTGTCTTCCCCCCTTTATGATGTCCCTCCTTCCCATAAGGAATGAACAGTGGCTCCTGCCCACTGGGCCTTTCCTGTTTGCCTGGATCTGACGAATGTCATTTCAGTGGTAACTCCACCTTCCTTAAAGGTTTTTCTTAGGAGAATTGCACATAAGATTTTTCACAACTATTTGGGTCACAACTGAAGTGAGAACACTGAAGTTGTGTCCGCTGCTCGCAGATCACTTTGGGATGAAAGGAATGAATTGCCTTCGGAAGCATTAATGATGGGTACACTGATATTCTCAAGCTGCCAATGATCACTTCTGCTTGCCTCTGTGTTATTGCAAGCTATGCTAAGACTCCAAACTTTGTGGTATTATCAACCTGCGTATCTACAAATCGGGACTAAGACAGCCCCTAATATAAGATCGCAGTAAGTATTGCTGGGACGGATCGTGAGATACTACCTAACCAAACAAGTGATGAGGTGATTATTGTAGAATTAGCTAAGATTCTGCATCTGCTTTTTGTTTAACAGAATACGCGGTCTTCTTGTCTGTCTCCATTTCACAGGGCGGGAGTTTTGATGTTGCAGACAGGATGTTTCACAGTGTCAAGAACACATGGGAATCGGCATCAAGGGACAACATGAGTGATGTCAGGGAACTCATTCCTGAATTCTTCTACTTGCCGGAGTTCCTAACCAATGCGAATCACTTTGAACTTGGTACGTTCTAGAAGGGACTCCAGTGCTCCCCAGCATCCTGCCAAGGAAAAGATCCAGATCACAGGTTGAGTCCCTGGACTATACGGAGCGATGAGGCTCTCTAGCGATGAGACATCAATCTTTGTTAAAATAAGGCTACAAGAATACAAGCTTCTGATATCTGAGTGATATCAGAAGCATCATCTTTGCAGCTTAGAAGGGATTGTAGTTCCTGTTTGTTACTGTGCAAAGGAATTGCACATTTTGTCAGACACAGGTGAATTTTGATATAAGCGATCTAGTTGGCTGCTTTTGAAAATTTGGTCTGTATCATCCTATCTGTGTGGCTATGAACAATAAATTACTTTGGCTTTTGGAGACAGACCAATTGTTGAATGGTATGGATGAAAAGTCTTTTTTTAGATTTCGTGTCCATGGTGGTTCAAGTTGCCAAATGTCCTCACTATCACCCTGAAAGGTTCTGCGCAAGTCACATGAACTTGATCCCTGGCCTCAAGCAGCGTCGCAATCCCTTCTGAATATGCACTCTCTCTAGATCTTTCTGTATCAGTGATAGAGGGTCAGAGAGAATCCAGGAAAAAAAAGTATTCAGAAATAGGCATAGCNAGATGCTTGTCCTATCTCTGGCAATCTCGCTTGAGCCCTAGCAGTGAGATGTAGTGTTACGTCCCACGACGTATAATCCAAATTATTTAACCCCCGTAAGAAACACCTATATTAGCCTGGGAGCATGCTGCGGTTGGGCATCTATACTGCTGCCAGTACCTGAACTAGGTATTGAGAAACAATTTGGTCCTATCACTTTATACAGTTAAAAGTCAGCTTTCTTCTGAAACAACTTGTTTGTTCTGACAAACTCATTCAGACAATCTCCAAAAACTGACTTCTATTTGGTTATTTCCGTTATTGTAGAGATTTTATGTTACTTTCATGCTGAATGTAGGGATCCTTATGGAAAGGTGAACCTGGATTTTCACAAATGCATACAGATCTGAAATCTTGTTAGAAAATCCTGTAGGAAATAAGATTCCAGTGTAAGGCATATACCCTTCATTCAGTGATTTTCTTTTTCTTTCTTTCTTTCCTTCTTTCGGCCTTAGTTCAGAGGGATATCCGGGGCTACTAAGGCTGCTTTTGTCTGGCCTTTGACTTTCGTGAAACTAAACATGTTCAAGTGCTCTCAGGACATGAGACAGTTTGTTTCTCCTTCCTTACACACCAATTCAGCTTGAGACCCAGACATTCTTCCTGTCTTCCCCCCTTTATGATGTCCCTCCTTCCCATAAGGAATGAACAGTGGCTCCTGCCCACTGGGCCTTTCCTGTTTGCCTGGATCTGACGAATGTCATTTCAGTGGTAACTCCACCTTCCTTAAAGGTTTTTCTTAGGAGAATTGCACATAAGATTTTTCACAACTATTTGGGTCACAACTGAAGTGAGAACACTGAAGTTGTGTCCGCTGCTCGCAGATCACTTTGGGATGAAAGGAATGAATTGCCTTCGGAAGCATTAATGATGGGTACACTGATATTCTCAAGCTGCCAATGATCACTTCTGCTTGCCTCTGTGTTATTGCAAGCTATGCTAAGACTCCAAACTTTGTGGTATTATCAACCTGCGTATCTACAAATCGGGACTAAGACAGCCCCTAATATAAGATCGCAGTAAGTATTGCTGGGACGGATCGTGAGATACTACCTAACCAAACAAGTGATGAGGTGATTATTGTAGAATTAGCTAAGATTCTGCATCTGCTTTTTGTTTAACAGAATACTGCGGTCTTCTTGTCTGTCTCCATTTCACAGGGCGGGAGTTTTGATGTTGCAGACAGGATGTTTCACAGTGTCAAGAACACATGGGAATCGGCATCAAGGGACAACATGAGTGATGTCAGGGAACTCATTCCTGAATTCTTCTACTTGCCGGAGTTCCTAACCAATGCGAATCACTTTGAACTTGGTACGTTCTAGAAGGGACTCCAGTGCTCCCCAGCATCCTGCCAAGGAAAAGATCCAGATCACAGGTTGAGTCCCTGGACTATACGGAGCGATGAGGCTCTCTAGCGATGAGACATCAATCTTTGTTAAAATAAGGCTACAAGAATACAAGCTTCTGATATCTGAGTGATATCAGAAGCATCATCTTTGCAGCTTAGAAGGGATTGTAGTTCCTGTTTGTTACTGTGCAAAGGAATTGCACATTTTGTCAGACACAGGTGAATTTTGATATAAGCGATCTAGTTGGCTGCTTTTGAAAATTTGGTCTGTATCATCCTATCTGTGTGGCTATGAACAATAAATTACTTTGGCTTTTGGAGACAGACCAATTGTTGAATGGTATGGATGAAAAGTCTTTTTTTAGATTTCGTGTCCATGGTGGTTCAAGTTGCCAAATGTCCTCACTATCACCCTGAAAGGTTCTGCGCAAGTCACATGAACTTGATCCCTGGCCTCAAGCAGCGTCGCAATCCCTTCTGAATATGCACTCTCTCTAGATCTTTCTGTATCAGTGATAGAGGGTCAGAGAGAATCCAGGAAAAAAAAGTATTCAGAAATAGGCATAGCGGTCCTGATTCACTTCACTTTAAAGAAATGCGCATCCTTTGCAATGCAAAGCTACTTTTTGTAGTGAACACAGGTTGGTTAACAATTAAGGTAGAGGAGAAATATCTTAAGAATCACCCTAAATTGGTGACAGCAAAGGCAATTTAACTCACGGTGTTCAAGTCTAGCTATAATTGTATTTAAGATCTCAGCGAAATGAGACATGCTAAGAAAAGAGCAGAATGGGGAAAAAAGATCTTAGACGATTGTTAAAAGATAAGAAAGAATTGGGATATTTTCGTCTTGAGAGGAGACCAAGAAACAGAGCCTGGCTGAAATCAAGATCCTGAGACTGACCGGAGTGGAATCAAGTGGAGGGACCTAAAAGAGACACCAGAATCTTGCCAATAGAGAGCAAATATACGGAAGACTTTACAGTAGGCAAAGCCAAGAACCTGAGTGCTGCACTGTAAGGAAACTTGCAGTGCCAGACCCGAGCCTTAACTTGGATTTGAATTCATCCAGTTGCGTAACACTCTGTTCTGATTTAAGAACATATGCTCACCTTCTGAAAGGCATCAGATTGCAAAGGACTTGAGAACGAAATCCCTCACGGTGGCTGCTTTAGTAGGACTATTTGGCAGTTAGGCCCACAGGATTATGTGCAACAGGTTTGTCTTGTCTGAGTTTGCAGTCGACTCAAACGGTTTGTGCTGAGGACATGCATATTTTTACTGTATTAGCGACAGTTACTAGAACAACTCAGAGCTTTATTACTAGATCAGAAATCCCAGGAGAAATTGGTTCTGCAGGGTTGTATTAGATGATATAGAACCTGAAACTGCATGTGTGAAAATCATCTCAATTTCCTTTGACCTTCAGTGTTTTGGAAAAGCTGTTTCTATTTGCAATGTGTGTGATTCCTGTTTTTAATTCTTGCTTTGCAACCCTGCAGGCTGCATGCAGGATGGAACAGTGCTGGGAGATGTGCAGCTTCCTCCTTGGGCAGATGGGGACCCCCATAAATTCATTTTTCTGCACAGACAGGTCAGTGAATATCAAGATTTGTTACAAAATGCTGAACTGGGTCCCACTGAAAATGAAACTCTGAAGGCCAGAGTCACAAACCGAAATGTGAGGTCCAAGTGCATCCTGCCTTTGCAGAGTTCGTGTGGGTTCTGAACTTTGCGTGTCTACTTGTCCGCCTGACAATTCACCCTGAACACAAGCCAGGTTTGTATCTAGGTGTATGACACGGGCCTATCTCAGCCCATAGGTGTACGTGAACATAACATAATGCATGCACATAGCATTTATAGGCACACAGTTTCATGCTGTTGCTAACCAGCTGCGTCTTTGTTTAAACTATCTGCCTCCATCTCTGAGTCGTGCCAGAACTACAATTATTTTTCTTTATTTTGAGAGGGAAAAATCTAATGTGATTGCCTGCCTTTAATGGAGTCAGCCTTGGCAATTTGAAAGCAAATAGCTTTACGGTCCTGAGACTTACTGCAATTAGTGCTGTCTATTAGTAGTTAGGAAGTCTTACTGCTGTATGATGTCAGCTGCTACGTAGTAGTGCAAAGACAGTTCTGTACGCAGGTTGTTGCGTTGAACGCAGACTTTGCCGCTGAATATGTTGGTGCAAGTCTCTCTTTTTGTTAGAGCTGAAAAGGGAAGGGGCTGTACTATAGTGCCCCGCATACTTAAGGTGTCTCTCCTTTCCCTCTCGAGACCCTGCGTATCCGTTTGATTTATTTGTTCTGGCCTCTTCTTACATTTCCTTCTCCCTGCAGCCACCTGGGTGCTGTCAGTAATCTAGCCTTAGTCCTGTGTTTGGCAATGATATTTTTATCCATATTTAAAAGAAATAAAATTCCTTCGGAAGCTGGTCTGCGGGCCGTGAATCCATCCTGAAGAAAATTTTCTTCTGTTAAGCCAGTTTTAAGAGAACAGGCTCCCGGAAGTGTGCATCATCTGCGTATCTTGCAGATTAAGTAATTGTTGTTAAAACATTACATTCCAAAGACAAGTCAGTGCTTTGTAGCACCTGCATCCCATGCTGCCTCGGTAGGTTCCTGATGCTGCAAACGCTTTGGGTGGTGTATAACACTGAGTATGAGTGTGAGCCTGTTCAACTCTGGATGCCTTCACACATGCAGCTTTCACACGCTGCAGGCTTGCTGCCCGAAGCACAGTCCTTGCTAAAACGAAGACTTGAGCCTAGGGAGTACCCAGCGCCTTCCCTTGCAGGGAAGCAACTCAGTGCTACCCACTGCAAATACGTTTTGGCCACTGAGGTCAAACGTGCAACAGTTCGCTGGTGTTTCCCCAGTGACTCCACTGAAGGCACACAGGTTTTGGGGCACTCTGGTTCATTTGTCTGCTCTGTCTCGTGCTCTCTCTCTGAGACCTTCCAAGGTGCTTAGTCTCTGTTCTCCAGTTTCCCAAACGTGGGAAAGACAACACCGTCCTTCCCTAACAGAGCTGCTGCAGACAGAAATCCATGGATGCCTGAAAGCTGCTGCAATTTTGCACTGATTTTTTTTTTTTTTTAAAAAAAAAAGCAGGGAGAAATGCTGTCTTGTAATGTGGCTTTTATGGAGTGTAAAGTACTGAGCTGTGCTCCTTAATGCCTGTGTAATGGTGGACACTCCAAAGACACTTAGATACCATGGGGAACATCTGCTTTCACCTTGTACCTTGGAGAAAGTGTGCAGTTTGGAAATGAATCTATCGATCATCCCTGCATAGCACGGTTTTGCTCTCGTCGTAGAGCATTCTCAGGTTGTGTGAACTAGATTTGTTTTGGATGAAGCGAAACCAAAAGCTGCGCTCCAGTTGTGCATTCCAGATGCCGGTGGCATTCAGCCTGTGGGAGCAGACTAGATCTTTTTTTTTGAAGTAAAGCCCCCACAGTGCACGTAATGTGGATACTGGGCCCTCTCTACCATCTGTTCTGTTCTACAGACCTGCTTCCACTGAGCCGCACTATTTGGTAACGTTGGCACAGCTGATAAAGCCACACAACCTTTACAAATTAATTCAAATCTCACGTAGGGGCAGTTTAACAAATGAAAGATCATGTTTATAGGCTTGGGTTGTTAATGATTTGCCACAGCTGATCAGACCTCACGTGCAGTCAGTCCAATGTTCTCTCTCCAACTACAGCTAGTGCTAGGTGTTACGCAGGAAGAAGCAAGAAATCTTGCTGTGGAAATGAAGTTGATTAGGCTGCCTGGAAAAGTTCGTCTAACCATGAAGTGAAGAGTTAGAGATCTTGAATTCTGAAACGTAAGGATTTCTGACTCGTCTGAAATGATCCACGAGACTCGATGTACTTGTTACTGGTATCACGGTCGTTTCGGGGAGGCCTCACAGCGAGTTTGGTGCTCTAAAAAGATCCAGGTCAACACTATAATGAGGTTTAGCTATTGCTTTAAATAATATGAGAGCAAAGAATTGTTCTTGATGTAAAACTCTGAGTAGCTCCCTGTTTCATGTTTAATAAGTTAGGAATCTAGTCTGCTCAAGAAGTGTATTTACTTCCTCCTTAGACCACAAGTTCTCCCTCCCTGGCTGAGCTTGTCGTAGTGCTCAGTGAAATACTGAGAGGCTGCACGGTTGCAGCTCTGCTGGTTGCTTTGTTTCGCTCTGGCAGTGATGCCAGGCAAAATTTACAGTTTGTAATTCATGGACTAACTGCTTTTATTAATGAGGATGAGTTCTGAGTCTGTTCATAAGTGTTTTCCTCTTGTTTGCAGGGGACAGATTGTGTGCTGTGCTTGTTCTCTGAGCTGCCCTGCGATCGTTATAGCTGTGGGCAGGGTCATTTAAACCAGCTGCACTGGGCTAACTGTCTGCTCTGTGAAATGAGCCATTGTTCTGGATCCCATTAGCTTGTTTATTTCTGCTGTGCTTTGGGTGGAATGGTCTGCTTGGGAGACCTTTAACTGAGCATCAGGGAGTATCGCACAGTCAAATGATTTGGAGATTGGAAAGCATTTTTAATAATGCTTGACACTGCTGCTTGAATCATNTTGTTTTGCTCTGGCAGTGATGCCAGGCAAAATTTACAGTTTGTAATTCATGGACTAACTGCTTTTATTAATGAGGATGAGTTCTGAGTCTGTTCATAAGTGTTTTCCTCTTGTTTGCAGGGGACAGATTGTGTGCTGTGCTTGTTCTCTGAGCTGCCCTGCGATCGTTATAGCTGTGGGCAGGGTCATTTAAACCAGCTGCACTGGGCTAACTGTCTGCTCTGTGAAATGAGCCATTGTTCTGGATCCCATTAGCTTGTTTATTTCTGCTGTGCTTTGGGTGGAATGGTCTGCTTGGGAGACCTTTAACTGAGCATCAGGGAGTATCGCACAGTCAAATGATTTGGAGATTGGAAAGCATTTTTAATAATGCTTGACACTGCTGCTTGAATCATTGGGCAAGGCCATTTGGGAATGCGCAAAAATTTGTTGAGGCAGGTGATGGCAGGGGCAGTAGCATTTAGTGAAGCTTTATGGGTAAGGCTGGCTAACCTCGAGGTGGACGAAGGTTCGAACTCAAACTTGTGTCCACTGCCTGTGAACTTGCTGTCTGGGTCTTCCAAGCCCCAGTTTTGTGCTGTGGTTACATCGAGCTTTCTAGGGAGCCTATGCTTCGTTCGATGTATCGCCTTTGTAGCGTGTCTCCCGCTCTTCTCCAGTAGTAATTGTTTCTTCTGGTCCCATTAATCCACACATCTGTCACTATGGATGGTAAATCTAATCCAAGTTAACAATTTCTTATTTAATGGAAAAAAAGTTCAGATTCTGAGCTTTTTCAGGATGAGGAAATCTGATGGGGATGAGGAAATCTGCACCGTTCCTGCTTAAGCCCTGTGAGGGTAGCAAAATGTTTGGTGTTCAAACCCAAGCAGTCTCGAATCTTCTGTCCTAACAGCTGCCCTGCTGCACCCCAACTCTGCTATTGGGAAACCCCTTCTCTGTCTCGGCTTGCAGCACCCCTTGCCGTTTCACTACAAGCTCTGCGTTTGCTTTGCAGGTCCGTGGCATGCAGCCTCTCCTGCTGTGTGCTTCAGACCCAACTTAAAGCCTCTCTGCTAGTCATCTTCCTTCCCAATCTATGTTTATATCTTCTCAAATAAATTTTCTGCTACTCAGCGTGATTCATAACTAAGGTATATTTCTGTGAATAGACTAGTACCTTAATTCGCCTGTGGTTTGTCTGTAGAGCAAAGTGGTGGTACCAAGTGATAACAAATGTTTTGCTCATTTAAACCATGTTGTTTCAGTAACAGTATTCATAGAATCAAGAATGGTATTGGTGAAGACACGATAGCACAGGCTTTAATATGTGCTGGAAGCTGGAGGGTGTGCCGAGATCTGTGAAGTGCTTGCACTTTGCTTTGTGGAACCTGCCTGTGTTGTCTCTGAGAATATTGCTCCTGGTGTCTGTGAAGTCAAGCATGCTGCGGTCTATCCTTCCTTTTCCTGGGGGGATCCACCTTTCCTCTCTCTGATCACGTTTTGTGAGGATGTGCTGAGAATGATGATACTGGAGGAACTGGAAGTGTGAAGACTCACTTGCAGAGAATTTACATCTCCAGCAGGGATTGGAAAGTGGATACACTACTGAGTAAGTTAATGTTCTTCTGCTTTCAGGCACTGGAAAGCGAGTACGTCAGTGCCCACCTCCATCGCTGGATAGACCTGATTTTTGGCCACAAGCAACATGGCTCAGCTGCGGTGGACGCGGTTAACACATATCACCCTTACTTCTATGGAGACAAGATGGACCTCAACAACGTTAAGGATCCTCTAATTAAGAGCACCATTCTGGGTTTTATCAGCAACTTTGGACAGATACCAAAGCAGGTACCACTTTATCCTGAGAGTAGAGCGCGTAATTTATTTTGACCTTATAGTATTTCAGCTGAAAAGGCAAGAGCAGAAACTTAAATCGGAGATACTTTCTGATCTCAGTCTGCTGAAAGATGGTTTATAGACTTTGGATTGTGTACTACGTCAGTATGCACCCACACACATGTGTATGGTTGCACCTTCTGGCGGTGCTGTTTCTGATGTATGCCATACCGCTGTGCCATCAAATCTGGGTTCTCCTCCTTCAGTACAGTCACACGAGTAACCCCTAGTCTGAGAATGGGTGCAGTCGAACAGAAGCAGCTCAAAGTCTCACCTATACTTTTCTCTCTTCAGAATCGCTGGGATTAGCTCTCTGTCTCTGTGAGGAAGGGACACAGTTTGACGAAAATGTAATAGATATTTTGTTGTAATGAAGAGGTTCACGTATGGCAGTCCTAGAGCCTATGATTAAGGATTTAAACAGATGTCTCTCCTGCATGATCTGGCAAACAGAGACTCGTTTTTCAATGCCATTCCTTTGTTCTAGCTCTTCACGAAACCGCATCCATCCAGGAATGCCCAAGGGAAAAGTGCATCAGGAAGAGAGACTGTGCTGTCCCTTCACTCAAGTGGAATTCTTCCTCCTTTTATAAGCAGCCTGCAAAATCTGAAATTCTCACCAGTTACAATAAAAGGTGCTGCAGGGGCTGTGCTCCATTTTCTGAGCTAATAAGTATGGAATAGTTGGATGGGGTGAATCTGGATTTTCAAAAGCACAAAAAAAGTCACACAGCTCTGTATGAGTTGGTAAAACCAAGATTGCTTCTGCCAGTTGGTATTTGTGTATTGTGAGTCGGCACTGAAAACGCTTCAATACTCAGGAGAAATCCTGAAACTTCTGTTATACAGTTCAGAACGTATGTTTTTTTTATGAAACACCTAAATCTTTTCTCTCTTCTACATTCTTAATATGTTAAATTGAAACATAAAGCCCACTGTTTTCCATTCTCATTCTCTCTTTATATATTAAACAGCAAAGTGAATACTGTCTGGCTTTCCTCACTTCTCGATGTTAAAATATTTTCTTTTTCTTCATCTTTTTCTTAGTCTGCTACTTTTCTTACCATGAGGAAGCCTGGAAAATCTCAGTCTGTCTACTTTTTCATCCCAGAGTGGTGTTCTTTACATCGCACATCTTTGTGGGGACAGTGGGCTCCCGGAACTGTGCTACAGAGGCCGTTAGCGACGTGCCCGGCATCCTCGGTAGTACATGGCATAAGGCAGTCTGCCAACGAAAAGGAGCTTAATGACACCGCTGTTAAACCCCCTCCTTTAGAGCACATCACTCTCTCTGCATGGATTTATGTGGTTCATTGGAGAGGAGTGCTTCCACTGTTCTGTCTGGAGTCTCAGTTTTAGAGTGGATTTCTGTCTGTGGGCCTGGCCACAGCGCTGAGCCCAGCTGTGGCGCTTGCCAGCCTCACCACACAAGCTGTGCAAGGAGGAAAGTTAACGTAAGTGCTCTAAAACCAACAGAATTAAATATGTCCTCTGTCTTGTCAGACTCTCCCAAGGGAGCTATTGGCCACATTGTTCATACTGAGAAAGGCATTCTGGCTGTCGAGAAAAATAAAGTTTTGATTCCTCCTCTTTGGAGCAAAACATTCTGCTGGGGATTTGAGGACTTCACCTGCTGCTTCGGCAGCTATGGATCTGAGAAGGTAAATAAGAAAAAGTCTAAGCAATCCGGATGTGACTGGTGTGCTGTGACCTTTAGCTGGTTTGGGCACCCATTTCAGAGACTGGTGGGGAACAGATTTCAGAAGGCGACGTACGGGACTGTCTCACAGTCAAGCTTCTGGAGGAATCTCAAGTTGAATATCCCAACAGAGTACAAAGTCTTTCCACACAGCTGACAATTTGTCCTTTTTGTAAGGTTGTAAAGGTTCGTTCTGTTTGTGGTATGGTTTTTGTAGCTGTGCCATTTGGCTCCACCAGAATCGTTAGCATCATAGTGCTGTCGCTGTTGTGTGGTAGAGAGGTAACGCAGAGTGTGAGCAGAAGGGTGTTTGTGCTGTAGTTGTAGCAACGTGTAATAGACCTGACCTTGGCTTGGGCTGGTTCGGGTGCTGCTAACAGAGCCGTTGGCACAGAGTGGAATTTAGTGCTTCGGCTTTTGGCTTGCCAGTCCGAGTAAGAGGAGGGTCACAGAGCCTGGCGCTACCTCTGTTAGCAGTCGCTGCCACCGCCAGAGCTTTCTTTTTAATAATCTACATGGAATGCTTGCATTCTGACGATATATGGTGGCAGAACGAGTTTGGGACTCGGGTCGCCTAAGACGTAAGACACTGACCTTTGTCCAGCCTTCCTGTTTGGCCTCTGGAGGACGACACAGCTGCGTGCAGCCACAGCCCGTGCGTGTATATATTACGCAGCTGCTCTGTGAGCGCAGAAACTGGTTAAGGTGGGCTTTTCTTTCCCGGATTTGAAGAAATGGAGGCTCAGTTGTGAAAATCGACTCTGTCGTTTAGTATTAATAAATGCATGGTATCACTAGATGAGCATTTGACTTCAGGCTCCTTTCTTGTGCAGAACGTGACTACGTTTGAGTGCATGGCGGACTGGGGAAGGTGCCTCTGTGCTGTGTGTCCTTCAGCAACTACCATAATCACATCTGGAACAAGCTCAGTTGTGTGCGTCTGGGAACTTTCCTTGGTCAAGGACAAAGTGAAATGTCTGAACTTGAGACAGGTCGGTACTGTGGCTCTTTTGCTATAGAAACTTAATGAAAACCAAAGGATTAGTTTGTTTCTCTGGTGACTGGCAGAGGAAATGCCTTTGGGTGAATCAAGAAGGCAGAAAAACCCCCAATAATCAGCAGTATCATACGATAGCCTGGCATCAGCTCAAGAGCTGATAACATGCCTTATACGCACAGCTTATAGTTATGAACTCTGCATGGGGGTTTTTTCCCCACTTTGGTAGCATTTCCAAAGTTTATCGTGTCCAAAGAAACAGTGAGGATAAGGCACGTGCTCTTGTCTCTTGAAGCGCAGCCAACCCTTGGATTCTTTTCAAAAAACAGTTTCACCTGGAGATGCTTATAGTTCTTTTTGGGCTGCTACAGCAACGGGCAGGATCTCCAAAACACGTTGCAAACTTAGCTGATGGAGGTGAAGGCTCAGCTAGGCAAAATTCTTAGTTCTTTTATCTTGACTGAATTTAGAATGGGAAAGGTTTATCTGTCACTCCACGAGGCAGAGATGCATCCAATATGAACGATATCGTCTGTGTCCTCATTGCCCAAAGCCCTTTAGTGGTTGTGGATTTGGAGCTCGTCTGTAGTTACCGAACAGCTGTGTAAATGCTATTGCATCTACAAAAGTGAATTCCCACGCAAGAGTCGTGTGGTGCAGCTACGGTGAGTTCTCAGCTTTACAAATAAAGCTAGAGTACACCTCCATCATACCTGAAGGGCAGCACGGGACCTTTTATCCCTAAGAAATCAAGAGACGGAAAATGCCCTGCTGCTTTTAGGCAAGCTGGTAAAGGGTTCACTGATCAGCAAGGTCTACAAGTGTTAGAAGCTTCTTCTGTTCGTCTGGTCTGGAGGGATATCCAGATGGTATTTCGGTGCTTTCCGTACTCCGAGCCAAAACGTATTTTATTTGTCATTAAATGATGTGAGAACTTCAGTGTCTGTTGGGATGCCAAACAAGTATTTAGATCTTCATTTATCTGAAATTCTTGTGTGTTGTGATTAGGAGGGAAATTGTGTTTTTGAGCAGTTCTTTTCTGAGGTTTATGTTGTTTCCTGCTTGAGAAGCAGCCAGAAATATGAGACAAGATCTTCAGTGATGATGCCCTTTTAATCCAGCTGGCTTTTGTTCCAAACCAGGACACGGACATAGAAATCAAAGAAATAGCGATAGAGAAAAACATAAGCAATAATCTTCATCAACGTCAAAATTATACTAGTCAGGGTCAGTTTGAGTTTCAGGCAACTGTTTGAAGAAGCTGTCTTTTATCTCCAATATAGTGCCTTTCTCTTTAACAATCTAAAATCAGTTTCGCTGTTGTGTTCCACTGTGATTAATCTGATGTTACCCAAAGTCCACAAAGTGCCGTGAGATCATGCAATGACCAATTCTGTATTTTTTTCCTTGTCTTTGCAAGCAGAAGCTTTTTTTGATGCCTGTCTGGCGTAGATGTAAATTTAAGCTATGGTTCTAAATGTCTTCCAGTGAATTACTTGCTGCTTTCATGTTATTCACTGTTACGTGGTGGCTTCCTTTTCTGCTGAACAAAAAAAATCGTATCCTTTTTCCTCAGAGAGTAAGCTTTGCTTAAGTAAAGCTGATATGCTATAAAGTGGATGCTATTCACTTACCCGTTGTCTCATGGGACTGACACGTTCTGGTTTGGAATGTAGTAAAGTATAGAAACTACATTTCAGCAGAAAAAGTCACTTTTCCCTCTCTAGCAGGGCTGCTTCCACGGTTTTGTGGAACACTGAAGATTGAGTATAATAGCGTCAGTATTGATCCATGCAATTTACCGGTTCCCTCAGTATTCATGACCAGAGCGATCCGGCCCCCAGAATTTCTGGGCCAAATGAAACATTAGACTGGGAGAAGCACGCGGGCAAGCTGTGCTGCGTGCCATACAGGCCTCCCGGGGAGGTGTTGAGCGTAGCTGTGAAGCGTCCGTGTCCATGTCAGCCAGTTCAGTTGGATGGTCAAACTTGGTTTAAGTTTTCATGGCCTAAACATTCCTGCAATGAAGCTAGTCTTTTTTGTCTTTCGACATTTGTGGCTTTACTCTGGAGGCAGGCCTCACGGTTCTTTCTGCAGGTATGCTGCAGGGTATTTCCCGTTAAGCGAAAACCTGTCAGTCTTTGCAGAGCTATAGCAAGAAGACAGTAGAGAGCTAAAAGCAGTCTGACTGTTTCCGCATGAATATGCGTTGAGACACTGAGGCTGAGATTATAACTGGGCTCAGGTCTAGCCCTCTCTTCCACACTCAGCTTGGATTTAAAGAATCGCACTGCCGGGTAGGATCTTTCTGGGTTAAAAAAAAGAAAAAAAGGGTTTTATTAAAATTTGTGCAGGAGCTTAGCTTGGCTCGACTTGGCAGTTTGCATGCTGCCACAGTGGGTATGGTTTCTTTCACGTCTTGGAGGAAGGTGAGGAAATTTGGAGCCCTTGAAGCTGCCTTGTCCCAGCCCTTTTTGCAGAGGTCTTGTGCAGTTCTCGAGCACGGGCACGGGGTTATACCTAGTCCTTTGGAAACAGACTGTTCTACAGCCGCTCCAAAGCGATTGCGGAGCCTCCTTTTCTATGCTCAGTTTAGAGTATTTCTGACCTCCGAAAACCACTGTTGGAGGCCCCATTTTGTGCCAGTATTTTTAGTCGACGCTTCTTGTGAATGGAATAAATCACAAGGTGAAATTCATCCCTTGCAGTTGCAGGTCACCTTCAGTAGTACATAGCCTGCTGCAGCTCAGCTTCTTCACCAGTGGATTAGTGTTTGAACACTGTTGTCCTAGTAACCTTGGCAAGCGGCAGCACATGTTAGCCAGCGAGAGTTCGGTCTCGCAGTCACATGCTGGAAAAGAGCGTGAGATGTATTTGCAAAAACCATGCGGGACACGTGGCTCTGCTGCTCCGTGCTCAACTGATACGGACCCTGAGGATGTGCTGATTATGTCACGTAGAGAAAGCCAGCAGGGAATATGCATTTACTGTTAAAACCAACATTAAAACCGGTGGGTCTGATTTTTTTCACAGTGAGGCAGCTAAAACTTGAGCCCTGAAAGGCTTTTCAGGAAAGCTGTGAAGGACTTTTTCCTCTGTGCCCTACAGGCTTTACTGTCATTGGCGGTTATGCAGCAGGAATGTATACTGCTGTCACTTGAGAATGCGGCATTAAACAATCGTCATCAGTGTACTTCTATCCATGCTATTAAATTGCCTGAAGCGTAGTATTTTTTTTATGAAACTGTTTAAGGCTAAATTAAACTTGGCACTCTTTATGTCTCTAGGACCCGTAAAATAAGAAAAATAAAAAGATGTTGGATAATGATGAAAGAGAAAGGAGTTTATGTACGGCTTTATGCAAAAATTATCCCCAAATGCTGTTTTTCTTCTTAACTAAAATTGGAAAAATATTAGCACTTGTTCAGGAAAATGGAAAGGAAGGACTGGAGAAGGTCACTGAAATACATCCTGATAAGTTTTGTTTTCAAATTTTTTTTAATATTGAGAAATAATAATTTCCAAGCATAAATTTTACTTAAAGCTGCATGGACTGAAGTGAAAAATGATGTTTTGTTGCTGAGCACAAAGCACTGTCCTAGAATCTAAAGCGTGTGCCAAGCACACTGAGTTAGTATGCAGCTTTGGGCAAGTAATTCAATCTCTCGGAGACTTCACTTTCCTCAATCGTGAGTTGAGGATGAGGATAATTCTGTGAGACCCTTTGGGATTTCCCCCTCATACCTTTTTCACTTGTCCAAAGAATGACTGGGTTGCCTGCTCTTACTAAGCAAATTAGAGTAGGGCTGTGGTTCCCTGGTAAATCAGCCACTCTCTGCTGTGGTTTGTTGCTTGCTTCTTCCCCACCAGGCTTTGTATGGGCACACTCAGGCAGTGACCTGCCTTGCTGCGTCTGTGACCTACAGCATCTTCGTGAGTGGATCTGATGACAGAACCTGCATCATTTGGGACCTGAACCAGCTGACGTACGTGAACCAGCTTCCTGCCCACAGGGCAAGCCTCTGCTGTGTTGCCATCAACAATTCAACAGTAAGATCTTAATTTATCATCTTTCTTCTGATGTATCCATGAACATTTCATGATCATTTAATGGATGCTCTTCCCAACATAAAAACATCCTGAGAGTCTGATACATTGATTTTTTTTTTTTTTTCCTTCCTACAGAGATTGCTAATAGTGTTCTTAATGCTGAGAGGTGAGCACTAAAAGCAACATCTTAGACTGCGTGGCTAAGTGGAAGCATCTTTGGATGGGTAGATAGCAGGATTAAACAACTTTTGGTTTACAGATCGTGAAGTATTACCCTGCTCCGGATTTGGCTCACCCATAACCTTATTGCCTCTGTTATTTCATTAATTTCTCCTGACGCTCGTGCAGCAGAGGCCTGTCAGCTGAGACACGTTATACCTCAGTGTGCCGCCTCAGCTGACAACTTCCTCACACCTTTGCAGTGGCAGTGTTGGCTTTTTGCCTTCCCTTCTGCTCTCAGGTGTGGGAGGGGCTGTTCATAACCCCGGGAATAAGCCTGCTGCGGTCTCTGCCTGGCTAGAATTGCACGCGTGTTGATAGGAAAGTCCTCTGCATTGCATTTTATTGTAAACGCTCTGGGTGGGATTTTTTTCCAACCTTCAAACCTTCCAACCCAAAATGTTGTTTGTACATTTGTATTTTCTGTCTCTTTTAATATGCTAGAGCAGGCTTCGAGCTGCTCAGACAATTCAGGGTTGGATCCAGCACCAGAGCTTGTACCAAGAGAGGCAAGTAGCAGTGAGAAACCAGGCAGACGTTCTCTACTTTGTCTCTGCAGAACGAGTCATCTCGTATCAGAGCTGTATTAACTATGCAGTTGGATGGTTAGTAATTGGGGATTAAGTAGTCCGTTCAGCGCCAGCTCAGCTTCCAGCCCTGGGGGTCGTGGTTAGCGTGAGGTGGCCAGTGGCTTCAGCAGGCCAGTTCAGAATACCCTGGTGGTCCCCTAGGAAGTCATCTGAAGCAGTGCCAAGCATCTGGGAATGAGTGGGTGGGCTTGGGACCCCAAGAGGGCGAAGTCCTCTCCTTCTGCGTACCAGCCCACCGTTGACAGTAGCCTTTTTAGTTGGTAGCTCCTCTTCTGGAACTGTCCAAAACTGAGATGGTCTGTGCAAGGAACAGTCCGGTCATTGATCTGNGGCACAGAGCGTGGGCTTGAGACCCCAAGAGGGCCAAGTCCTCTCCTTCTGCGTACCAGCCCACCGTTGACAGTAGCCTTTTTAGTTGGTAGCTCCTCTTCTGGAACTGTCCAAAACTGAGATGGTCTGTGCAAGGAACAGTCCGGTCATTGATCTGAGAGCAGCTCACCGGCTTGTTGGAGTGCAGATGGTTAAACCGGTTGGACAATAGGCTGCAGAAAGGTTCAGTTAAAAGAAGGAAAAACAGAGGAAAGTGTGACTGAATCTTCAAGGAAAAAAAGATGAAGAGGCCCACGTGTTGTGGATGAAAACATGGGGTTTTTTCACGTTAGCAGAACAGGATGCTTAATTCTGAAATGTGTTTTTGTTTAAAGGTTCTGTGTATACCTACATATTGTAACAGGGAGATAGAAACAAGGTTTCCATTGTGCTAAATTAAATATTTTGATTGACACAGAATTACATGTTTGGGAGCAAGGTTTTTTCCTGGAAAATTCAGAATGTTTTATAACAAAGTTTTGAAGGAAACAAATTTTGAACCACATACTCTTCTGTGAGAGAAAACCCCTGCGCAGCGCTCCGTTGTGTAATTGTTCGGGTTTGCATTTGCTTAAGCATCTAGAAGCTTCGTAGATCCAAACCTCATGGTGTTTGTGTCAAGTAGGCACAAAATAAAAATTCTATCCCAAGAAGTTTATAAGCTAAGGAGGATTGTGAAAGCTTGCTGTAACTAATTATTTCAGTTTTAAATCCGTGGGCCTAGACCTGAGAAACACTGTAGGTCATTACCAAATGCCTGGATGTTACGTACTCTCATGCAGATAAGGTAGCTGAAATTTAATCTCTTTAATTATTGACAACTGTCTTTCAAATGTGCTATCCTTGTTTTATCTTCCGCATCCTGCCCTACAGTGTCAAGAGCCCTGGCCCCAAATCAGACAGGGGTGAAGTACGGTATTCGGTGATTTAAACCAGATGCGTGCTGCTAATTTAAGGGCACGCTGGCCTTTGCCAGCATCGGATGACTTTGCTGATGATGTTCTGTTTAGCTGGGTTTTGGTATGCATCAAGGGTGGAAAGGTTAGCTGGAATTTCAGTTAGTAACTTGATCGAAACACACTCTTGGTAAGAGCATTTAAAACTGCAGCATTGACTCCTGGTTCTGTGTGTTGCTTGCCCGTAAGGGATTACCTGGGTGTCTGCTCCTTGCGTGCAGTCTCTGGTAAGGCTATGCACCTGCGCGGAAGGGAGAGGAGAGGCTTGGTTGCAGTGGATGTTTTCTGCATCCGAAGTGCAGCTCGCTGAATGCGGAGCTGGGCATTGGTCAAGTGCAAAACACAGTCTGAAAATGCGATGGCATTAAGCTCCCTGTGAGGGGCAGAGGAGGATTGTGAAATCACTGAAGGCTTTGCAGCTGAGCAGGTGATCACCGTGTCCTTGTTTAAGAGAACGTTTGCTTGTAAAACTTCAAAGAGCACTAGTCCTGGCCCAGAAGCCGTGCACAGTCCCTGTCCCTGACAGTAAGTAGCTAGGTCAGCCCGTCGGTCTGCGTTTTCGCTAAAAGCCTGGGTTTTCTGGAAAATAGAAAGGGAACATTTAAAGAAATGTTTTAATTTTTAAAATGTAAAAAAAAACTTTTTTCTGCATTATCTGGCTAAATCTGAGACAGTTGTTTTGGTTTCTACGATGTAAAAATGTCAGAATTTTTCATGAGAAAAAAATCACGTTTTTACTTTCTCTTGTTCACATCATCTGCCCAGAATGAAAACAAAGGTCGGAATTTAAGTCAGAGCAACTCTGTTGTGAGGAGGATGAGCGTAGGATTTTGAAAGCTTGCCTCTTGCTTTGTTACAGGGTGATATTATATCTTGTGCTGGATCTCACCTGTATCTGTGGACAGTCAATGGCCAGCTTCTTGCAAGCATGAACACCACCTGCAGCCCTGAAAGCCATGTCGTTTGCTGCTGCTTTGCCGAAGTGATGGACTGGGACACACGCAGCATCGTCATCACAGGAAGCACAGATGGAGTGGTGAGGGTAGGTGGATGGGAGAGAGGAAGGGCAATCCTGATTCATTATAGACCAGAAGCAGAATTTTGCACCCCAAACGGAGGGACAGAGCTCCTAAAAGCCCGTGCCACTTTCTGAACAAGGCAGCGTAGGGCAAAAGCTGAAAATCGGAGTAAAACGTTTGCTTCCCATCAACTTTTATCCTCTTGGATGGAGGAGTCTTTGCAATTCAGGAAGATTTTTGAAAGTATGCTTTTCGTTCTGGTGTGGTTTTGAAAGTAAAAGTTACGCTGCCCATAGGAAACATGTTTGAGTTGGGTTTGTGAGAGTTGGTTCACAGCTCAGTTTATTAAGTCATACTTTGTCAGGAGCACGAATTCACTGCTGGTTCCACCTCGAGTCTGGTGGGAGAGTTTTCTGGGTTACTGGGATCCTCGTTAGTGTGTCAGGGATCTTTGTTAGCATGTCAGCCTCAGAACCCCACCAGCTCCCTGCATACGTTTCTCCAGCGTGATGCCCTGCAGCACAGTGGCAGAGGGAGAGACAACTGCGAAATCCCGTTCTGGTGTTAGGAGTCCAATTCCCACCCTTTGCCGGAAAGCAGGCAGCCACATCTCTCTCGTTGCGTTGTTATAATCCGTGCTTTTTCCATGTTTACATCCTTGCTGGCACAGTTGTGGAAGATGGAATACACCAAAACCCCAGCCCAGGCTTCCGGACTGAGCCTGCAGAGAGGCACGATGGAAGAGGCAGGCAATACGGGTATGACCACAGGGTGGGCTGCGAGCCGCAGTGCGATTGTGTGCTGCAGACTTGGTTTGGTTATGAGCAAGAAGTTGTGAGAGCACGGTGGTGTGAAGGGGAGATGGTGCGGGTAACTGGTGCAGTGTTACCGTGACCAGCAGCAGAAGCAGTGGGTAGCCACTGCCTTACCTTAGAGACAGAGAGCATCCCTGAGCCACCAGTCTCAAAGGCCTATCCTGCCTGGATGGAAACTGAAAGCTTCTTCATAGACTCTGTTATGGGTTCTGTCAAGCTTGACAGGCCACCTTTCTGCATAAACCCACGAAAATAATGAACTGTCTCAGCTCCAGAGAGCCCGTTCTCTTGGCACCTCTGCTGATGGCCTGTACTGAAGTATCCTGGCATAATGTCAGAGTGGGCAGTGCCAGATTCTGCCCTGGGATGGAAAAGGCAAGTTTTGTTGTCTTTGCCACCTTGAATGCGGTCGGAGGCCCTTCAGACTGGTGGGAGGCCGGCAGCAGGCCCCAGTGCATGGAGCTGCTGTGCCAAGCTCAAGCTGATACCCTGGAGTTCTCACAGAGCTGAAGTTGATGATGATGAAGATGATGGGGCTACAGTGCTGACTGGTATTAAAAACAACTCAAGTTCACTTCTCTGTTCTAGCAAATACAGGAGCTGAAACCTTCCAGGGAGCTTTAAGGGCACATCCTAACTAGCACAGCTTGCTTCTCTTCGCAGAACATTTTATAAGAGAAAGGAATTGTGGTGTTAGTGTGTATTATTTACACCACTTATCTGCTGTGACCCTCATTACCCCATTCTCTATTACTTCAATTTTAGGCACAAAATTTGCATACATGTAGAGCTATAGATGTAACATCTGCGTAAAAAGATATTATACAGTAATTGAGTATTACCACTGAGATTTTCGGAAGGGTTCTTCATGGAACTTGGCATCTACATTGCTTAGATTGCCATGCGAAAATATTTATACGTACAGAGTCATATTGGAAATGCCAAACCAGAGACCCATCCTGTCTTTTGTCGTGTTTCTGAGAGTAGCTAGAGGCAGACGCTTCTAGGGAAGGTGCAAGAACACCAGAGATGCCAGATGTGAAATAGCCTGACTGTGGTAGCTACTTTTTTGGTTTCGTTGTGATCTGTGATCAGCTTGCTGTAAGTCAGAGCAAAAGACTTAACATTCCTTCCAAAGTCCTTGTAGCTTTGTGTCATGATTTTGCAGGTTCTTTTTATATGTACAAAGATCCAATTCGTTTCAAGAACGTCCTAATTCTTGCCCATCACTTCCTGTGGTAGTTATTTCCATGTCCTATTTACTCAGGTACAATTGCGTAGGAACGTCTTTGAGCGAACTGAGATTTTGGCTAAAATTTATATCTTAAACTAGGACTTAAAAGCTGCCCATGGGAGCACAGCAGAATGTGCCTTTTTCAGAGAGGATCATAAAGGAAGACAAGCATTGACCAGGCATCTGGTGATGTGTAGACACGCACACCTGTTCACACATGGGCGTAAGGACACATGTTCTCAGATGCATACAGCAACAGTGTTCTTTATTAAAGAGTTGAGAGGTGTAATCATAGCACTGATATGCTCCCTTAAACTATTCAGATGACTTCAGAATTATTTTAAATTGCCAGATATTCCCACATCTCATTCTGTGCATTAAAGAAAATAAAATTAATACGAAACACAGTCATTAAAGGGACCAAAGTAACTATGATTGAGTTACGTTGTTAGGGGGGCGTGTGTGTATGTGTGCGTGTATGTGAAATGTTCTCAGCATTTAATTATTGGTTCTGTTATGAGCAGATTTGGATAAGTTGATAATACCAGGGCTTTATGTAATTTCTTTTTACTAGGCAATTATGGGCTGTATTATATCCTGGCAGCAAGGTATTGTGGGGCATCTTATTAAGCATAGAGCCAGTGAAAACTGATGAACAATTTTGCTGAACTAGGCATGCAATTTAGAAAGCAATAATACACAAATCCAATTTAGCACACAATTGATACAGCCGCACGTCAGCACATGTAACTATCATAGCCACAAATTAAATTGGGATAGGCCTATTTTGCAACAGCACAGGCTGAGATTAAATATATTTGTTCTCAACTTAACAACTTGCTGACCGTAAATAATAACAATCCCATCCATGCTGCCCCCAGACACTTTCTAAATATTTATTTTTGAACCACACAACAGGTAACAAGTGTGGAAAACATCTTGTTCTCTGTCGGGAGCTGAATCCCAGCCTTGCCTTGACTGGAAAACCGCGGCAGAGCAGCCCGGCAGTGACGGCGCTGGCTGTATCCAGGTACCGGCCTTCGCTCTGCGCAGGGGTTTTATCGCGTTCGGGGTTTTGTTGTGGCGGGGGGGGGAGGGGGGTTGTCTGAGGTTTTGTGGGTTGGGTTTTTTGGGGTGGTTTGGTTTTGTTTTAAATCTCAATCCAATTGCTCTGTCTTGGCCGAATGCAGTCGTGCTGGGAGCTGGCCTGGCTCTCTGGATTAGGTGAAGAATGGTGGGATAGCCAGTGGTCGGATAGGAGGCAGCCCGGGAGAAACAGCAGGTTTCGGAAGAGTTGTAGGCGTCGGTGGCTGCTATGCTGTCTCTGCACTATAGAAAAAACACCACCCTAGGGCTTGCTGGAGATGCTGTCTCCTTAAAATGTAAACAGGAAGTTTTTGGCCAAAGGACAACTTTGTTGTTAGACTCCACTCAGTTTGCTCAGCCAGCAGTATTTTAGTTTATTCAGTCCCCCTCCTGCAGTTTCATCTGGCTGTAATATTTATTGTTATCTCCTACTCCAGGATGTTACGATGTACTGTAAAACAGTCGCTGGTTTTTTCTCCAAAAATGTTGGCATTTTGATAGTTGCTAAAATGATTCCTGTATTCTACGTGCTCAGACTTAGAGCACTTAGCGACTGTGATGTTTATATGCACTGAAAGTGGGAAAGTTTGAGGGGGAAGGTTAGTTTCATTACTGTTGGTGGCACTGCATGCAGCAGAGATTTCAGCGGCTGAAGCCATGACATTATGTGCTAAAAAGTCTGAATTCTCAATCTGGCCAGCAGGTTATTTAACATTCACAGAGTCTCAGAGAGGGGTAAAAGCTTCTGATCTGCCTAGGTTGTCCACGAATAACCCACTGAACTCCAGGAAGGCTTGGATCCGATTCTACATTCAGTCTTTGAAGTACAAATCTTTGTCTACTCTATATCATTGTTCTTCAAATTTAATAACCTACTCCCCTGAATGTTGCATCCTCCTAATTGCTACACATACAGGAGAAAGCCTTGATCCTATTTGCATCTTGTTCTTAAACATTTTTCTCTTTCTTTCTCAAGAAATTCCTCCAAGCTCCTAGTTGGTGATGACTGGGGAAGAGTCTGCTGCTGGTCTGTGGATGGGTAGGAAGAGATAGCCAAGAACTCTTGTTTTTCCAGCCTTTTGGATGGGAGAGAAAATTACCCTTCAGAGCATGAAACCGTCAGAGAAACTGGAAACCTATGGTTGGGATCTGAATCTCGAAAGAGTTGTTGGACTGACCCTGCGGTCAACTCTGAAATTAGAGAACAGGCTCCGAAGTTGTGAGACATACATTGAGAGACATGCACATAGACAATGAGATTTTGCAGTATTCGTCCTGGGAAAACTTTTGTATTTTAAATGTTGTTTTAGATACTGAATTTGGCATAATACATTGTATTTCACAAATAATAGCCAGCAAATAAAACTGCCTTGATTATGCCAAAGAGCGGTGTAGCTTAATCAAATTAACACGTTCTAATTTTAATACCACGAGGTCAGAAAATGCTGAGGCTTCAAACAGATGTTAAGTGAGTCTGTTGCCCTTTTTTTGTTCTTACCAACACACAAGTATATTAATATCTCCATGCCTGCTCTTCCTCCTTCCCTGAATCTGCGTGAAAATGTACGTACGCCTTCTGAAAAGCTATTTTGTTTGCAAAGTGAAGGTCGGAACTCCCACGTTGACAGTGGTGCCTTTATCCAGCCCCGTTATGAACATGCGTTATGGTGCAATCTTTAGTTTCCTATTCCCTGCCTTACTTTTTTTCACAGTGAGCAAGGCAGGCAAAATGCATGGAATGGGTGAGGATGAAGATATGACACAGCTGGTCAACTTATTCTCTCATTCTCCTCCTTCACTGCCGCCTTTCCTAGCCTTGTCCCGATGTTCTTTGGCTTATCGGTGTATAAGACGTACTTCAGGATTTGCCTTCACAATCATCCTGTATGGTAAAAGTGGATATTTGTAGCATAAGGCAGCTGAGGTCATACTGTGATCGTTTTAAGTGTCATTGGTGTTCCTAGTGGAGATGGAGAAAGTGTGAAAAATCAAGCTCCTTAACGCTTTATAAGAATTTGAAGGAGCTAAACTGATAGCTGCCCCTCTCCCCTGCCCCTCCTTGACCTGGTAAAGAAATTGAGTATCTTATCTTACCCATAGAACAGCTGAGTAACCACTTAGGCAGAGCAGCTTCCTGACCACAGGCTGGGTCAGGACAGAACCAGGATGAACGTGAAGGACATGACGGCCAGGAAGGCCCTTGTGTTCATACCACCAAACACATCCCTGAATACACAGAGCCAGGAGAGTTTTCTGATTTCCTGTGGCAAACAGTTTCCTTCCTTACAGAGTGCTGAGACATGTCCTCCACCCAGCCCACCCTGCAGCTCGGTCTAACCTCCACAGTGAGTGAGGTAATTGCCTGTGGAAAATGTGGTAATTAGAGGCTAGCTCATGATGCAGACGTACAAGGAAGGCTGCGTTATGTCTACACAGATGACCTGGCTGGTTATCCTTTCTAACCTCCAAGTGTGTGACTTGATGACTCAAATACTGTCCTTTCTGTGCTCAGTGGAACACACGCAGAAAACAGGCGAAAACACACCGATGTTTTTGCAATCGAGTAACCCTGTGGAGCTAAGGTGGACCATGCCCAGCTTTGCTGAGGACTGGGGCAAGGTCAATTGTCATAGAACTCAACAAAATGAACTACGCCACTTGTTTCCTCTTCCTCCTCTGCACACTTCTTAAAAATAAGCTGTGACGTGGATACACGGACAGCAAGACTTGGACTCGTGTCAACTGCGGATACAGCTTTACTGAGCTATGGTAAAGGCGAATAAGAACAGTGAAAGAAGTTCACTACCTGTGTTTCCATCTGCCTAGTAGGCGTCTTGATAGCTCGCTAATTGCGTCTCCTCCTTTAGCCTTTTCATGCAGCCTGTCCTTGCCAATAGCGGATGCTCCCTTTCCTAGAGCTGGCACTGGCACCTACTTTGCAGCCTGGACAGCAGCACTGCTGGATCCAGTGCTCTAGACATCAGCCTGACTTTGGTATAAGAAGAGGCCAGCTGTAGGCTAGCCACACATTTGACAGGCTCATCTCCTTGTGCCTGACGTTAGTTCTCTTACGTCTTAAAGAGAAGGATGAGGTGCATCAGCTGGTGTTTTGGATCACGGAGAACAAATCTAGAGTGTGCACGTGTCAGTGGAAGTCAGCAGGTTAAGAATTAACGTCTTCCGGTGTCAAGCCTTGTCCTAATGTTCAGGGAGTTGTGATTTGGGAGAATGTAAAAGGCAAATGGATAGAAATGGGTTGCAATTTCCTCCTGGTGAAAATCCTGATTAGGAATGATTTGCTGTACAACAGTGCTTGGTTGAGAAAGTTTTGGTTTCCTGTCTAGCTCTAGAGGATTTTTCCCCAGAGTTGGAAGTGATGGAAAGAAATGCATACGGTGAGCGCTCCTCGCTTGCAGAGTTAAGGCACAAATGTAAGCACGTTGCAGTCGTCAAATTTCCTAGGTCTGATACAGCCACTGTGTGCGGCAGTGGTAGAAAGCTACCTGGTCGTTTTGCTGCAGGCAAGTGTCTCTGTGACATGAAGGTTTTCCTAGAAATGTGTGATATATGGTCGAACAGTTAGCTGTGAAACCGACTCTTACAAGCACCTGCTTTTATGTTTGTGTTGGACTCCTGTGTATTTGGTAAACAATCAATGTCCGTGAAATTCTGTCAGCTCTAGGTGCGGAGGTAGCTTTCACTGACGTATGGACAACGCGTGGTGCTAGCCCAGGCGCAGTAGTGGTGCCTACTTGGTGGGTATCCTGCTGTGGTACCCTTCTTCTAATGGCCACATGGGAAGTGGAGGTAGCAGATCTACAATATAGATCATATATTAGCATACATAGATTACATATATACCAATTCCACAGCAAGTCCTTGCAGCCTAACTCCGTTGTTACTGCTAGTGGCACAGTGTGAACATCTCCAGAGTGTTGTAATTATCTCAGAATCAACTTTTGCAAGGAGAAGTAGCTCAGGGTGAGAATTACCCTTAAAAGAAACCCAGCCCCATTAGGATAAGAAATGCAGAAATCGGGCGCAATCTTAACTCTGCCCTGTAGGGAAACCAAGAAGAGAAATGTGGAACAGCACAACCTTTATGTGACTTTAAAAATCGGTTTAATCTAATCAAGGACCATAAACCCCAAAATTCCTTAATCACACTTACTTGGTTATTGCACGGACCATCTTGCCTCCTTGTTTGGTAATAGAAGTCTTATAAATGTTACAGTGAGCATTAAATACTGTCTGATTTCTGTAGCTTTCTGTTGGCTAATAAACACTAGTGAAGCAATATTTGCAGAGCTGCCTGTGCGCTGCAGGGCCTTTGCATCCTCATGAAAAAAGAGTTTGCTCAAATGTTTTTTGTTTGTTTTTTTTTTACTGAGAAATCCATGCAAGCCGATCTGTACCTCCCACAGCACAGTTTCCCCTGTGATGCTCGCCACGTGCTTCTGTTCGGAAGTCCTTTTCATCGAAGGATCTCAAAGCTTGTTACAAGAAGGTATTGGTAAGAAGATAATCTCATTCGTGATCGCCTATAGCTGTCACAAGGGAAGTTATCCGTATGAGATAACGTAATTTGCAGGAGTATGCCCCCTTCTGCATGAAAATGCAGCCTGTCATGCTTGTCTCATCTTTCAGGGGGATCATCCCAAGAAAGTTGAAAAAGAAGGCCAGGAAAGCTCTGGACCTGATCCCAGCTGTCTTGTCTCCTCCTACTTGGTACTAAGCATCTTTGAGCCAGGTAGCTGGAGTGACTTTGCTTGTGGTCACATGCATCATTCAGGCATCAGACTAGTTGTTGCATTACTGGTGTCGCTCTTCAGATGTGTGCATAGCAATTACTGTCATTGAAGTCAACCAGGCTGATGGGGAGGCGTTAGAGGGAACAGGGCTGGTGGAGGAATGCCGGCCTTCCATATGTTTTTTGCCTTACAGACAGGTTGTCATCGGAGCTCTTCCCAAGTGTCAGGAGGCTCGTGGAAATTTACTGCATTAAATTTTTAAAAGGGAACCTCCTGTTCCATGCGCTGGAGTTAAATGTCTTACGGAAACCTGGTATCCAGAACAGACAGCCTTCAGCAGTGCATTGGGATGTTGGTGAACGTGAGTACTGTTTGCTGTAATGAGTGCTGAGCAAATGTAAGCGTTGTGACGGGGACAGCCGCGCCTACGTTCAGTGATCACTCAGTGTCTCATACGCACGTGTTGCAATCCTATGCGTGTGGAGGGTTGTTGCACTGAGGGAGCAACGGTGAATGTGCTGGCTGGGTGACTGGAGCTGAAGATGTCAGGTGAGCCCTGTGACGGAAAGAACATCATGGGCTCGTACTGATGTGGGAGAAACTGTCTCTGTGTGGGGGACTGCAACAGCAGCATGGGACCTTTCCCTGTCTCAGGTCAGAAATTGTTTCCTTGTTGAGTTTGGGCAGGAGGCTCTAAGGGCTTACTTAGCTTCTTCCTCGTACATCTGTTCCCTGGCCAGGAGGGACAACGAAGAGTCATGCTCCCATAGCTACTTCAGTTTTGGTGGGATGCTTAGCTCCCATGGAACGAGCATGGGGATTAAGCCACGGGAATGAACAGTGAGAGTGCTCTTTGGCCACTCCTGTGCTCAGTCCGTTCCCCACGGTCTTCTGGCTATGGCAGTCTCCGGTGGAGAGGTGGTAACAAGTTAAATCTCCTCTGCCAATGTCTATGTCTTTATAGCCCCTTATTTTACTGACACCCCTGGACTAACCAAAATAAACTGTAGCCAAGGTGTAGTCATTTAAGTTCCCATCTTTGACTGTCACAGTTGCAGAGCACCAGGTCTGGTGAGCAAGCAAAAGGCATATCTTTATTGTGACAGTGGGACCCTGCATGTTGTAAATAAGGGATTCCAGCAGTTATTGAAATAACCAGAGCTGCTGCCAGACGTAATTTGGTTGGGAAGGTGAAATCCCAGTTTGCTCCAAAGCCTTTGTCGGCATGGCGTGCTGGCGTCTGCCTGTAACCTGGCGTTTGTTGACTTTGGTTGTGTAAGGACTCAGTGGGCTGCCTCGCTGGGTGGAGTAGCCTGTGGCGTTCATGGTGGGCATCTGTTTGAAGCTCTGAGCAGCTCTTGGCTCTTCGGAGCCCCGTTACGAGCTGAATATATACTCTGTATTTGGGCTGTATATTTACGGGCCCTTCCCTGTGGCAGCGCTGGGACTGTGATAAGTGGGAGGAGGCCCACTAGAAATCTACTCAAGCAGGTCTAATTGTACCAAATAGAACGGCTCAGTAGAGTGGAAAATAGTCCTCATATATCTACCCGAAGAAGATAATGACCTTTTAAATAACAGAAGCAATTTTATTTCAATACCCCAATTACTCTGAACTCTCAAATGTCAAAGTGCCGAGCACTTTCAAAATAACTTAATTTAGACATTTATAGCACTTAGACACTGCTAGTTTCTTATCTAACCTAATTATGGGTTGTACAGGAAATTGCAAAGCATCCCAATTAACGTTATTTTTTATAGTGATACATAGGAGTGGCCTTTGCCATTTGCCATCGTCACACGCACTGGGATTTACTGATGTTGGCTTTTGAGTTAGTTCTGTGACAGGACAGAGCTCTTCTGTCCTCTGGTTGCTCTTTGAGAGCAAGCAAGGAGGAAGTAGATGTGTAAGGGAGCAGAGCTGTGTTTGCCTGAGGGATCTGAAGGGCCCGTGTTGCCGTGAAAGCAGAGTGCCGTTGCAAGGCAGGACCATTTAAGGCATAGAGGTGCCATATAGAATAATAATGGCTGGCTGTCAGTCTCGTTGATCCTCTCTGATCCAAGTACTTTAGGCCAGGATTCTCGACTTACTTGCCTCCCACAGGACTAGTGCCGGAGGGAAATGAGGTTTGTAAAGCTGCTTAACTGTCTGCCTGAAAAATCCCTTCGCAGACAGTGCCGAGCAGCTTCCCTTCTAGTTCCTATACACGGCAGGCAGAAGCGGAGGTGGGGGGAGTGGTGTAGCACCACTGAGCAGTGTCCAGTGGCTCCTTGTTTGCTTTTATGGTAAGGGGAGGACACGCGTCCCGTTACCATGTTTGAAAGTGATGACTGTTGCCCATGCCCATGTGGTTTTTGCCCTGTATATTTTATGTGATGTCCTGGTTCTGTGCCGTGCCCCATCTCGGTGTAAGCAGAGAACTGTTAGCAGTCAGAGCAGTTCCTCAGACCTCCTCTTTCCTGAGGATAATCCAGAAGGATTGGTGGCTAATTCCTCAAAAAAAGATGTGGGACTCTGGGTAGCTATGCACTGTAGCTGGTGTCGACTGGGCCCAAGACCACGAACAGAAAGGAAGGCGAAAGCCCCAACGGTGCTCTTGCCTTGTGCAGTTCTAGGTACAGAGCCCTAATGCACCGTCGTGTTCTCATTCACTTCCTCACGGTAAAATATTGCTGCAGACAAGATAGATAGGATTTTAATACGGCTTAACAGCTCGAATTAAATCCAAGAGGGGAAGTTTGAGTTCAGCTCAACAGCTTGTGTTCAAGAGGGGCACAGGGAACAGGCACGCAGGGCGGTAAGAAGTCCCTTTCCCCCAAGTTTTTCCCTAGCTAGGAGCAGAACCCAAGTGGGCTTGCGTGGGGACTCTGTGCACACGACCTCCTGCTTCCCTGGTGTGACATGCAGGAGAGTCCCAGGTCCTGCACAGCAGGGAGAAATGCAATTGCGGTGACTAGCTGTGTTATGTACTAAAATGAAAACCTGAGCAGCTGGAGGCTCGAAAAGCGCTGCCAGGACATTTCTGACTGGGGTGGGCAAAGACTGAACAGCCTCTTGTGGGGTTGGCAAACAACTCAGCAACACTGCTGAGAAACGAGAGATTTAACACGATACAGTGGTAGGGCAGGTAGGATTCTTGCGTGCCTATTGCTATGCAGTCAGTAGAGCCTACCGCTTCAGCATCTGGCGTCTCAGTGGAAATGCTGGAATACGAAACTGCTGTGAAGTTTGCTGAAAGAGCTGGAGCAGCCAGGGACAGGGGTTGTTTGTGATCCACAGGTTGGAGCTATGGTGTGTTTTCCTCTGTGAGCTGTGCTCAGAGTGGGCAGCACAGTACCCAACCTAACCATTCCCTGGATTTCCAGGGCTGTTTTCTCTGAAATAATTTGTTAATCTTTTCCAGAGAAGCAGTGTTAAGAATTATCTGTTCTTTACAAGAGGAAAGCCTGACAGAACTGAGGGTGTTAATTCTATTTTCAACCTTCCCTTAAATAGCCTTCAAATATGGAGAAGGCTGTTAAGAGGAAAGGGAGATGTTCTGTATGTCTACTGGGGAAAAGGCAAGAAGATACAGCCTGTATGCTAGCAAACACATTCAAATGCTTTGAATGATTAGGGCTGTGGAAATGGACGGTGAGGAGAACATGGAACCTTATCACTCTAAGTTTCCAGGAAGAGGTTACGCCAACCTCTACTAGGTTAAGTCAGGCTGAGCTGGTCCAACCTTGAGATCAAGTGATAGTCTAGCTGGCATTTCAAAATCTGTTCCATCTCCATTTTCTCCTTTTTTCTGAGCGGAATAACACAAACTCTGAGTCTTCTATTGACGTGCAGTCTTTTGATCTACCCTGCCTCCCAACCAAGGTAGTAAAACGGAGTCAAACCAGGTGGTGGAACAAAGCACACCAACTAAGTATGTTTCAGATTAGTGCAGGAAACTCAGAAAAGCAATTGTTACGCAGTGGAATTTAGGAATTTTATGTTTTACCCTGGCAGGTTAGACTGACGCCAAGAAGGATCTTTGCACCCCGATGTCACTAACCAGTGATGTTTTGGAGAAGCCCTCAAAAAGCAGAATTTGACCTACAAGTCAAATGTCAAAGGAGACCTCATCTGCTCCGAGTCCTCCTTTGCCAGCAGAACCTGGCCAAACCCTGTCTAAGAACACAATTTTATTGAACTCCTTAATGAAGAGAACCCCACAATTATGTTACGGTTATTCTAAAACAAGTAATTTGCTTGCAATTACAGAGGTAATGACATTCTGACCACACCTACCAATTAGAAAGTTGTAATATAAAGTAATAAAACACCTTTTCCTTGGGCTGCAGAATCAGCCCCCACACAGCCCGTGACACTAATATGATTTACTCCTGTTTGCTGATGGAGGATTCTAGTAATAAAATTTAATGTGGAGGAACAAGGTGCATTTAACTAAAGCTGTAAACATCTCTAATTCTATTTAAAGCTATGGGGTGCAGTACATTAACATTTAATAATCCGATACTAAATTGGTGTGAAGCTAATAGAGCTGCATTTGTTAAAATTTCAGCACTGGGCCATGTTTTACCAATGACAACAGAAGGAGGAACCAAAATAGTATGACTCAGCAGACTCCAACTGCTGCTTAATAAGGTATGAAGAGTCTTCATGGGAGCTCCTGTCATAAAAGAACAGTGGACCACATTCGGCTCTGCTGAAGCCGGAGGGAGTTAGGCCAGAGATTAATTCGGCCTTGTAATTCCTGTTAGAAGGAGCTAAATCCAATTTATTTTGCATTTCTCCCACTAAAGCACATTATACTCAGTGAAACTTTCCTCTCCATAGTCTTCCAAGCGAGTGTCTTTGAGGCTTGAAGATGTACAATTAATTGCAAGGTAAAGGATGATATTTTTCTTTCTCCAATTATATGATCTGACATTATTACATTTGGGTGGACACTGCCAAAGAAAAGGCATACGAAATGTCTGCTCAGGAAGATCGGTGTTCTCCTAAGTAGTATTTCTAGCCTCCTTTCTTTCATTCAGCTGGACTGTTGCCTTTCAGGATTCTGCCGTCATTCGAAGCTGGTCACAAATGGAAAACATTTTAAAAATCATGGACTTTTCTGCAGAGTGAAAAATTCAGTTCCCACCTATTGGGATTGTCTAAATGCTGCGTATGAGATCAACACGTAGCCTCAAATTGTTCTCCAGCAAGCAATAATTCCTACACAGACTGAGAGAACTTATCTCTCACAAAAAGGTAATTTATTTAGCTCAATTAACTATTATTTGGGGAAATTAGATATCAAACATAAACAAGAATATATAGACTATTAATACACAAAGAACGGTATTCATTAAAATACTGGGCGTAAACATACAGTAGAGGATTTTTCTGAGCAATGGGCACAATGGCCAGGTGTATGTAAAAGGAATGTTTATATACCAAACTTCAGAAAGTTTTCACAACTAAGTGGTCAGCTCATTAATATGTTAGGGTTTTATTTTTAATTCCAAAGGAATCACTAATAAGTTCTATATTTTTCTGAGGCCTTCCTCACAGCTGTCTGCCTAAGAGATGTCCTCTCTGAATACTCAGTCAAACTCTGGATGTTCCAAAATTGATTCCGGAATGTTTGATCACTCTTTAGCACCAATTTCTTTTTGGTCAGTGAGTTGATTGCTGTTGTAATTGAAAGCCCATCACCCGATCAGAGAACAAGGAAAGATACCACGTCCTTTCGGTGGATGATTAAACTCCTGGGATAACGAAAAGGTGAAACAAACGTTTTCTTGACAGCTCACAAACGCAAACATTAAAAATGCAAATAATTACTAGCAAACCTATTGACAAAAGCTGGCCTTAGTTTCAAAAGAACTATTTTGATGAGGGACTAGAGCTGGAATTAGTACTGCACGTAATGGCCAGCCTGACAAGCTTTTCTTAAATTCTTTTTTTATACAAGAGATTTTTATCTAACATGGAAGCAAGTGACTGCATTTTACGTTTACACGTCCTGGCTATGCAGTAACAGATCATGCCGAATGAGTGACCTGCCAAGGGGCTCCCTCCCAGACCTGGAGAGGACTTGCTGCGTGCCAAGGATCAGATCTCCGTGGCCTGATGGTGAGTTAAAGAGCCCGTGCCTTCTCGTCTTCATTAACTCTGCGGTTACTCAAGGGCTGAAAGATGTTGGGTACCCAGCTCTCCCTGAGCTTTGGTGGAATTCCAGCATTGGATATTTAGGACCTTGAAAACATCAGTCCAGCTGTCCTTCATGACTGAAATGCCCAGGATGCCACAGAATGACTCGTTTTCCATGAATGCGTATCAAAGGAAAAGACTCCCTTCTCAGTTATCGAGAGGTGAAGACAGAGGAATTATTATTTTGTGCTCTCACATTAGGCTCGTTTCCCTATCTCCTGAGCCCTAGTCTTTCCAAAGTAAGCGAGCGGGGAGTTAATGGAGTCTGCTCCATACTAAAGGAGAAACTGGGGGGGGTGGGGGGGTGTTGGTTTGGTTTTTTTTTTTTTTCCTCTGGTTCAGCAGCTCAGTAATGTAGGCCACAGGAGGAAACTCTTTTGCAAATTTGGGAGCAAAATCTAGATCAAGGCCAAAGCAGTGTCCTGGTTCTGTCAAAGTCTTTTACTCGCTATCAGGTTTTTTCTATTCTCAATCAGAATTTAAAAAAAAAATAAAATCCTGGCAAATGTTCCCAAGCTATAAATATTCTTCCTCAAATCATTAGGGGTTAACTATGTTTCCTTTGGCTTATTTTGAAATGTTTGATTTCAAGCACTTAAGAAGAACTGTACTGAAAGTAACATAAGTTTTTTAAGACAATGTCGTTTAGATAGGGAATTTTAAAATATAGAAACCAAACCTTTCTGTAACTATTTCTGGAGGGTGGAAAAAGCAGAAAAAGTAATTTTAGCTTTTCCTTTGCTGTGAAAAAGAAAAAAAAAAAGGCTCAACCTTACAGAGTTAATAGTTTTCTGATGGGAAAAATAGCATTAAATTCACAAATTTCCTGGTCAGTGGTCTTTGTCTTCAGAAGCAGGCCGATGTGCATGGATCCTGCCACTAGTCCTTCTGAGGCTTGCTAAGATGTTGATGTTTGCAGGTGGACTCATCCCATTAGCATCAAAGAAGGAATAGTGTTTAGTACTGAAAATCCCCCCAGGTGGAACGTTAGTCCATTTGAAACAGGGAGGCTGAACGCTACAGAGGGTGTCTCTGGGACGTCACTTGTAGACCAGCTGCTTTTTCTATGATTACTTTCAACTACATGTTGTTTAAAAGTCTCATAGAAAAATAGAAGTGCATGAATGGAAATAAAAAAATAAGAACATTTGTATGGTTTTTATAAATAAACAGCACAGCAAGTATTAAATAGAACACAGACAAAGGACATTTATACAGGCATGAACTATTACAACTTGTTCTCCTCAAAGAGTATCTGTGCATAGACTGTCGTACTGGGAATGCCTTTGGCTTCCTGAATCGGCTTCATAAGTTCAAGTTCAGCATATGTTAAATTCTCCTCTGCGATTTTCGGCTAGGAAACAGAACGAAGAAATTACAGTTGTAATGTCATTACCACTGAATGTAAAAGACTCCTTAAATATTCTATAGAGTGAGCTATAGTCTCTCACACATGCTAATTCTACTATGCTGTTAATCAGTTTAGTCTGCACTAGAGTTGGTACATAGAAGATGAAATTAAAATAATATTAAAAATAAGAAACAGGAAATAGTAGGATTTTCAGGTTCATTTCCAATTTTTCCTTGTTTTTCAAACACTGAACATTTTAAATTGACAATTCAAATATTGCAAATTTGAAAGATGCGTGTTAGGATTAAAGAGGTTGAACATTTTGCTAAATTTCCCAATTTAATTTTAGTTATCGCAGATTTCACAATTTGAAACGTATATGCTGGATTTGCTTCCCAGCTGTAAACCTTGGACCAGTTACATCTCTAATCACAGCAACACAAAATACCTCTCATTATGGTTGGGGTTTTTTTAACAGAACCAAAAAAACATGGGTTAAAAATGAGGAAAGCAGCAAAATTGATTGAATTAAGTTACTGTCATTCCAAAGGGGTTTCACCGCTTTTGCCATGCTATGGATAAAATCAGAGTTTAGAACAAAGGCCATACCACCAAAGCTGTACGATCTATTACATTGGTTGAGTTTAGACTTAAAACTATAAAACTTGGCTAAGAGAGACATTATCAAGAAAATCTACTGCACAAATTTTACGTGGGTGACAGAAGCGCTGTCTACTGCTATTGGGGACTTCATCCAGACTCAGAGCGGTGGCTTAGAGGAGTAAAGTTTTGTCTTGTGTTCCTTTGCGTGGGTTGGCTCAGAAATTTGGAGTGGGCTGTTCATATCAAATTAATCTCAGAAAGTGTAGCAACAAACAAAAGAGTTTTCTATTGAATTATACATGGGCCCCTAGTACTTGAAATGGATTTCAGTTCATCTGTAGAAGATTAAAGTCTGTGCTCCCTGAAGAAGGATGAAGTGCTAAGGCCCTGTGCAAGTGAAGAACTGATTAATCTGTTCTTTTATCTTCTTGGGTACTGTGTTCTACCTGAGTCTAACTGGGGTCCGTGTCCTCAAGTTTAAGCCTAAAAAGGACAATTAAAACAAAATCCATTTCAGCCATACAAGTTTTTGCAGTCACAAGACTATACCTTATAGAAAAAGCCGCATCTCTGAAAACAGGAAAGGCTTTGCCAGTTGTAAACCGAAAACTGACTCAAAGTTCATACACCAAGATTTTCCATATAGTACTTAAATGTTACGATGAAGAAATTGACAATGTTTTCCCATGCCAAGGGTTTCCTTTATGTTTTATTTACTGCTATTTCTTTCTTTCTGATTTAACATAAATGATTCCTACTTCCTTGAAATGTGTTTGAATAATTACTATATTGTCTTCTGGCTAAAAAGATAAACATCTAATATCCTCTGGAATCAGTCCCCCGTGCTCCCCAGCTTCCTGGCTGTTGCCCTGCTCTGGAATCCTCTCATTTTGCCTTGACAGTTGCTCACACTCTGGATTTCAGATTGTTTTCCTCTGGGCGGATCAGTTTACACTTTCCCAGTATTAATTTAATCTTATTTCTTCTCTGTAGACCTGATCCTGAAATACTTTGTGCAGCTGCTGCTGCTGCAGGTGGCGTCATTAAGTTCAGTTAATGTGTGCATGTGAGCAAAGGCCATTGGCAGGTCTAACTGCAGGACTGCGTGTAATCTGTGCGTTTGATTGTTCACGTGGTCTTCCCTCCCTCCCTCCTCCTAGATGACCGTAGCTTCTGGTCCTCATTCACTATCAAATGCTCCACCGTTGACTGCACAGATTTCCTGCTTATGTTGAATTCTCTGGTGTAATGACGTGAAAGGACTTCCTGTGGATCACAGCGTGATCTCAGACGTAACAAATAAATGCACGCATTTCTTCTCTTTGTTCGTGGACTGGGACTGGACTGAACCACAGTGTTAGAAAGACATCTGTTCTATCCTGGCTTTGGCTTAAAGAGTTAGTAAAAACTGCTCTGATACTTGATTTGTATATTCCCCACTTCCTTCTAGCCTGTGAGAGTATTAGCCTCAGTTTCTAGGCATTTTTGTTGGTTTTGCCTTTTTTGATGTGTTAAAGATCCCTTTTGAGACTTCAAAATTATGTGTGCCCATCTATCCAGTAGGTAGTACAGAGGCTAAACGCAGGAGCTAAGTTGAGGCCAGACATCACAATAACACCAGCAAATGCTAAAGATTTTATTCTTGGTATGTGACAGCACACGTAGTCTCTATTTGAAGGTAGTGGGGGGTTCTCTGCAAACCTCGGTGGGTGTCACCTCCGAGCCTAAACGCAGAATGATACACTGCGCGTGAAAATCCTCCTAAAAACGAATGGGATGAAACTTTACAAACAAGCTCTTGGTCGCTGCCACAGTGAAACTCCACATTTCCTAAGACTGACCCAGTGCATCTTTTGAAGTAGACGTATTTTCATTGTTCTGTAGAAATCAGTTGCTCGGGGCAAGCTATATATGTATATGTTTTCCCCTTTGCTGTTTAATTGTATTTCATGTTACGTTTCCATTTAGAAAATGCCTCATGTCCTAAAATAGCCAACCCAACGCCCAGCTCATGTAAATTTTAGAACTAAGATTTATGAAATCATATTGTCCAGGTGTTTTATTATATTATCTCAAAATTGCATTGTTTTCCAGTGTAGATTATCTCCTTATTCTTACTTTATTCTATTATGTTTGGATATGAAAAATAACACTAGATTCCCCAAAACAGGTCATTGGGCAGTAGTGGCTGATGTGTTGCTTTCATACATTTTTATGATGTTCCTATAGTAAACATAATTTAATAAAGCCAAAACACACTAAATAAATAATTGCATCTAGAAAAGCAATAAAACCAAATAAAATTAGTACTTTCATAAGTGGAAAAGGTACTTCAATTACTGCTACAAGCAACAGCACACCATAAAATGTGTAGAATAATTTCCCTTATGCATATTTCTAGTATGTAATAATTTGATTGAAAATATGAGGAAACACACAGGAGGTTCAAAATTGTGACGGGTATACAGTTTTCAGCAAAGGATGCGTAATAACAGTGCATGGAAGCCAACACTACTTTAAAGTACCTATGGTAGCCAGGGTTTTATTCCATATACTCTTCTGTACTTCATTTATCAACCACATGTTTAATTTAATTTTGTTGGTTTGTTTGTCCAAAAACCTTTTTTTTCTTTTTTTGAACAGGCAGGGAAAGAAAACTAATTCTACGATTTCATTTCTCATTTGGATTGGATAGTGTTTTGGCAGTGTAAACCTGGAATCCTGCCACCACCTCCTTTTTGGAACAATAGCGTGACTTTAATAACTGATGTTACAGGTGGGACTGACACTAGGGCAGAAGAGACAATGAGTGACTGGCCATTCACCTCTCTCTTTCCATCCTGGCCCTTCAATTAGGAGGTCACCGGGATTTCTATGGCTACAACACCCTTTCCTGAAAGGTTACGTGATTGTTCTAAAATAAGATTGAAATGATTTCTTCAAATAGAATTCTGTTCCAAAGTGACACTTCTAGATACAGCCTCTATCTTGTATGTCTGTTTTCTCATCGTGGGATCACACGTTTTGCAGAAATATAAAGTGGGAAGAGCCGTCACTTTCCAGCATATCTTCTGGCAACTGCAAAATGATTCCTCTTCCAGATTTCTTCCAGTTTAATTTTAGTTTATTCCAGTCACAGGGCTTCCCATGGGCAACTATTTGAAAGAGTTCGCTTACAGGAACGTTTTTCTCAATAAACAATCTGCAAAATCTATCATGTGAATATTTAAAAGAAACTAAAGTATGAGTATACATAGTTTTGGTTTTATTGGGTTTGCCCAGTATATAAATGTGTTAGAAATTACCTAGAAGGGTTGGGTTTTTAATGAAAATTACTGATTTTTATGTCGTAATTACCGAGAATGTCAATTTTGCTCTTCCTAAGCTTAGCTGGTTTGTTTCTTGGCAGCCTCAAGGATGTTTACTGTGAGCACTGTCAGACTGAAAGTTCTTGAAGTTTTAACTAAGACCACTTTTATCCAGATTTATAATTAGGTATGAAGAAAACAAGCAAATAATAACCTCATAAATTTAACTTGTCTGGAAAAACAACTGCTGCCAAGTTGCACTTATGAATTGCTGCAATCTCGCTGTTCCATGACCACACCAGTTATCATGAAGATGACAAAATGAATCTGAATTTCTAATTAGAAAAAAAAAAAAGAAATCCCCTGATTCTAGCTTACTATCAAAAAATAAGCAGAAAAGGGCTCATTTCTCAGTTCGTTTCAGTCTTGAATATTATTAGTGACTTGCTGCAGATATTTGCCTTGGAATTCAGTGTCTATATGATGATGTGCGATGACGTTTTTGTTTGGGATACGATGCAGAATGACTTTAACACAGGACTAGGGCAAGAAAATTATGTTTATAGACTAAAGTGAATTTTTGCCTCTGAGTTTTCTGGACTTAATAAGCATATATCCCAAATTCCAGTCAGAGCTTCATAATATTTTTAGTAACTCAGATTTCCTACAGCAACACTTTAAAATCAAACCCTACCCTCACTGGCATGCCCTGTGCTCATGGGTGAATGGATTAGGTCAGCAAGGATAAAACCTTGCCCATTATGCATAGGTTTGCTGGTCTGATTGCCAGTACAGGGCAAATAGTCACCTACGGACTGGCTGTGCTGTGCTGTGCTGTTGGGTGCACGCTGCGGTGCCAGCGGGGCGCTGTAGGAAATGCAAATGGAAAAGGTACAGGCAAGAGGGGGCGGTGAAGTTCGGTTGATCCAGTGCCTAGGAATTGCACCTCTCTTCAGGTTACTTCACAGCACGAAGCAAGCAGCCCTGCCCCTGTGCCGTGGAGGAGCTCTGGCTCAGCAAGCACAAGCTGGAGCTACCCTTTTTAATCTCCTTTTCTCTTGTGAAGGCCAAACTCAGATCTTTGGCTTTTTCCCTTTCATATTTGAGAAACTTCCCGTTTTGTATGCGCACTCGGTAAAGAGCTCCACAGGAAAAACGCGGGTACTGTCCAGATAGCACAGCTCAGGAGCATCCTGTGTTACCGCCTGAGCGCACTCGGCCAGCAAAGGTCCGCGCAGCACTGTCTAAGCCAACTGCGTGGCCTTTGGCCCCAACGACAGATTGTTGCTTCTCTCTGCATGAATGCCCACATGCCAGGAAACCGCATACTGCGCGCAGCCTAAGGAAGAGTGGCTAGCACATCTCGTCCTCTGCATATCTCCTTTTCATAAGCATTTTTTTCTGAAGCTGTGGAAGGGGATGGTGTATGGCTGCCAGCTCGGCCGTCACCAGAGGGTCAGTTATGGAGGTGAGGGCAAGAGTGTGCTGAAGCGAAGATTTAGTGTGTTTGGTGGACAGGCTGCAACACCCTTGTCTGGGCCACCAGGACAGGAGCGGACAGCACGTGCTAGCAGTGGGGTTAGGCAGATTTTGTGAGGTTAATAGTGAGGAAACTTATTGTAGCTTCAGAGAGAAAAGGTTTCGCTTTTGTCGGTCCTATTTTTTAAGGTACACTGGAAAATTACCCTCTCTAGAGTGTGTGGTCTTTCTTGTGCTGAAATCAGTAGTGTTCCTCAGGGCCATGGATACACTTTATGCTCAAACCCTATGAGGTTCAGTGAGATGGCTCCCTCATCGAGGTAGTAACTTAACTCAGCAGTCAAAAAAAGAATTTTTTTTCTTTTTGAGCTTCAGGTGATTACTGACGTCAGTGTCTTGATTGCAGGCAGAAAGCCAGAAATTCCTCTGGAAGAGAGGAGCTTCAAAAATTACTTCTGCAGACCTTCACAAAAAACTGAAGCTCTATCTGCAAGATGAGTTATTCCCTAGAAATGCAACTGTTGGCCAGTAAGAGCGCTGAAATATCAAGGGAGCCGTTGTCTTCTCAGCGTCAAAGCTGAGAAATAGGACATTGAAAAATACGGGGAGTAGGAAGTATGACTCTTAGTGGCACTATCAGTTAAAAAGGAGAGGTTCTTTCCACTAAGATGACTGGTTTTTACTCCCTAGAGTAAAAAATACTTCCCAGACTCTCTGGAAACAGTATCTGCAACAATTTGTGAAGCACCAGTCCGCATTGCATCTGAATTTTGCTATTGAATCCCACAGAAGTTACGATAACAAACTCCGGGTCAAAGATTATTTACGAAGTCCCATTGAATTATTTTATTTTAGAGAAAAAGAATCCCACACGTGTAGGGCAGACAGTGACGCTAAGGGGTGAGCTATTCCATCTTTCTTCAGTAACAGAATTAAATATATATATATATATATACCTGGCAGAGGTTTGTCCAGGCTTTTTTACCAGCTTTTGGGGAAGAGCATCCTGAGCTTTGCTAGTGCTTTCTTCCTTTTACAGCTACAGAGTTATTCCTACATTCTAAACCAATGTTGCTGGAAATCAGGCCGATTCCTTCTTATCCTTCAAAAAGACCCAAGGAAGTAATTAAAGGTTTTCAGTTTTCGGGTGACATTTTTACCACTCCAAATGTGTCATCAAACAAAAACCATCTGCTGTGGGTTTTTGTAAATACACAACTCAGCACAATTCCAGCAAGAGATTTTTATGTATTTACACAAAATGTTCCTTCTTGGGGGTAAAGATAGCAACTTGCAGTCTGAATGAGAAAGCAGGCGTAACTCAGCAGTTTTGAATATGTTGTGTTCTGAGCATCAACCTGAATGCGGAAATGATATTCGTGTTCCTATGGACATCTCGCATCCTAAGGAGAGACGTAAGGATTATTCATCTCGCAGAGAGAGAAATTATGTGGGCTGGATGGAAATACTCAAGAATCACAGGGAGCCAAGAAAAAAAATGTTCACCGCTTCTTTGTGTATCACATGTACAACATTACTTGAAGTCTGTGGGGATCAATAACGCCTTAAGAGATTTGGAACTTAAATCATCACCCATTGTTACATACTGTGAAGGAAACAAATCTGCTAACAGAGGGTGGCATAGCTTTTAATTTAAAATCATCCAGGAGAAAGGAAGACCTGCATGTTCCCAGATCTAGAATCCAGAAATTACTGAACAGATGTATTTCACTTCCTTATTCTTAAGGAAAGAGCCAATGGTAGCCACAGGTTAAGACCAGTGAGGAATCCTAAAAACCGGCTAACCTACCTTTCCTAGCAAGCTTGATGCACGTGGTATAAGACTGGTTTGAACGATATAGTGCTTAATTGTAAGATGAAAAAGAAGATGGGGAAAAAGATCAACTCCATCCATCGAGTACAATCCTACCCTGTGTAAATTTGCTCCCAGGTTACTGTGAGGCTGAAGCTGCAGGACAGTAGACCGGAGTGCACCTTAGAAGGTACACGCTTCCCAGCAATCAAAAACCAAAAGCAGCTCTCTGTTTCGCAGCTCTGTGTTTCACAGCTCTGATGTGGTAATGAGACCGCAGATACTTCACACGCACATCTAGACCCCTTTCCTGAAAGGACTCCAAGGTCACTGGTTCTGAGATACAGTGGAGCGGCTCGGTTTGTTGTACAACGGGAAATGCACTCCTGAAACCTGAGTCAAAAGGATTTTTCGGGTGAAGGAAACTTAAGCTTCTAGGCAGCGTTAGGAGGACTTACCTTCATTGCTCGATTCAGAACACTGAGCTCAAAGTGTAATGCTGAAAGCTTGACTCTGCTGAATAGGGTGCAGATGACGAGACCAAGTCACAGCCTTCTGAGTTCCACAGATGTCAAACCTATGCCAAGTCCCTGCTCAAAACAACTGCTTTGTCCTTTCTGCTTTGTGAACGTGGCAGGAGCAGGGAAGCTGTCCTTTGAATAAATACTTGCAAATTCCAGACTGGCAGACACGTTACTCATTACAGAGCAAGCACTTTCAGTGCAGGGACTGTCCTGACCTGCACTGGCCGGCACGCAGCACGTTGTCAGCACTTAGCCTATAATTATAAATAAGGATGGGATTTTCAAAGCTGCAGAAAGAAATCTGGGCTTCTCATTTCTGTTACATCTGTAAAAACCTGGGAATCTAGATCTCTGAGCTGGCTTTGCAAATCTTGGCATGAAATATATGTCGTGCCTGAAAAAGGCAGGCGGGCAGGCAGAACAGGTGCGAAAGATCATGCTTTCATTGAAAGCTAACAAAATTACTTCCAGAAATTTCCCCCAGTCTTAGATAACCATAAGCCTGTCCTGTTTCTCAAATAGCTTTTACGTTATCATCGTCAGAAGAAAATCTCAGGGATGATGTGGCACCGGGCCACCGGTGATCCAATCCACGCTGAGACAAACAATGCAGTCGGTGCTGTATGAGCTGAAGGTAGAAGGATGCTTCTCTTAAATAGCTCAGCTATGGTCACGGAAAGCACTTTGCTTCATAAGCCACACAGGACCAATATGTATTCTGTGGCAGGGAGCAAGAGAAGCCAGATACGCTCCAGTAAAGAGGTTACTCCAGAGTTTAGTCAGCGTGGCGACAGCAGAAGGCAACTCTCATGTGCTGTGCGCTTTATACCTACAATGTGTCTGAAGAACTAAGCCCAAGGGAATTATTTGTAATACAGGATATATTTACCTGATTTCAAAGCGTAACGATTATATGACTTAGCAGAGGCCACGTAAGTCAGCGGCAGAATCGGGAAGATTCCCTGTAGCGTCTTATCTGTGCAAGTAATCCTCCCTTTAAAATGTAGTGTGAAAACTATGAAGTCAACAAAAAATCTGCACAAGTAAAGATTGCAGGATTTGGTCTAACCTGAAGTCTCACGTCCTTTCCGTTGGCTCCAGTGAATCACACGGGAGCTCCTGAGCTTGGTGGAGCAAACCTTCCTGAAAAGACACTGAAACCTTTTCATTTAGATGATGTTCTGTAACTGACGCTCTCGGGCTATGACAACTAATCTCTAGGAGGCAATGAAAAGCTTGCCAGAAAATTTGGTTGAGGAAGTATAAGATTTATCTCTACCAACTTCAAGGGCTAAGTACTTAAGTCTATAGCAGAACAGCCCTTAGAGAGCAGAGTTTGTGGGCCCCTAGAAGTTTCTTCTTCCTAATGACTCTCCGTGCTTCTTGCATGCTATAAAAACCATCCCTTTTTGCATTTCAGCATCTCTATTTCCTTTGATCTGTACACATTTCTCATTGATGCTAATAGAGAATGACACTGATGGGGAATATTTTTGCAACAAGGGGAGCATAGAATTCTTATTCTGGCTAAAGCAAAAGCAATATGACTTAAGCAGAGTTTTTAAAAAGCTTTACTCAAGGCTGTGCAACTGAACGTGATATTAGGCTTTCTCTCTTTTTTTTTTTAATTTTCATTGAGATTATGTCCATATTTTATCGAGGTTATTGTATTCTTGTGAAATTATACTGCAACCCACTCTAGCATGTTCACAACAAAAGAAATTCTCTAGCTTATTATAAACATCTTTCAAGAAACCAGAAGCACATGTCCTCTGGAAATAATTTTGCTGGTATTTAGGTTATTACAAAAAATTTCCCAAAACACTGGAATTATTTTGTAATGTTCCCTTATACTCTAACTTGTTTGCTTAGGATTTCTAGAATATTCTCTTGGTGCCCCGCTGTGGTACCTTCCTTGGGTTGCACGGGGAAGCTGCAGAAGAAGTGCAGAAACTCAGCACTCTGAGTCTGTCTTTGCAGTGACAATTACCTAGTAATGATGTGCCACCAATGAAAAAAGACCCAGTACGGACACCAGCTGTGCAATAATTACAGTTGGAAAGAAAAAATTCTTTATCCTGCAGAGATTTGGCAGGATGATGATAGCAATTTTTTGCCCTAAAGCAGACCGAAAATTTAAAATCGGAGACATTTTTGAGAATTAAAAAAATAGGGAGGCAAGTATGCTGAAAATAAAATGTTTCATTTAGATGAATTTGATACTTCTTTTTCTCCGTAATTATTACCACTTTGTATCTTCGTTGAAACTTCTTTTACTTCAATTAGTTTAAGTTTCTCACTGAAAAATCATTTAAAAGCAGAAAAAATTGATTCTATTTTTTCTTTTTTTCTGAGAATACTAAAACATAGGGGTTTACCTAACTGTGTTGTAAAGGAGGCAAGAGGAACAGAAATGGGAAACCGCTCTGGGGAGTGTCCTGCTCAGCTTCTGAATGTGCCTTATAGACTGACTTGAGTTTAGTTTACTTTGCCCTTTAAAGCATAGCTAGGTAAGTTTAGGTCTTGAAAAGCCTTTGGATAATATTCGTTGGATTACTTTCTGACTTAATACTAACTTACGTCCATAGACCCTGCCTTTTCTGCAGGCTGCAATGTCTCTCCACGTGCACTCTGAGGCGAAACGTGAAAGGGAAAAGAGCGGAGCCAGACTCCAGTCCGACAGCAAGGCAGTAAAACTGAGTCTGCTGGCAGCACGCAGCGTGCAGCTCCTCAGTCACGCTAGGGAAAACAAAGCTGTTTCCTTGTTCGAAAAGGCTTTATTCCTGCTCACCTCCAAAGAGTGTGAACCTTGACTGGGGCTGCATAGCAGGAAGGGAAGAGCAAAGAGCTATTTGTGGCCCCTATCCTTGGATTTATTCCAGAAAGAAAAAGCATCAAGTTCAGCATGTGTGGATGTGCTTTATTGACCCGCAGGAAGAGTCTGAGTGCTTTAACTGAAGAGAGCTTTTCTTAGGATGGCTGAAGACTAACTGATTTCTGACGGAGCCACGTGCCTGGGCACAGCGATTAACGCGGTGCACGCACAGCAAAGGGTGGCTGTCATCCCCTGACGCCGCCGAGTGCTCTCATCTGTGTCTTTGTCCTCTTAGCATAGCTTTGGCCTGACACAATTATCTATGTGGATATAAGCTTCTTTTGTCATAGACTTTTAAAACTCTACCTCTTCCTCTACTGAAACCTGACCTGTAGGAGCAGAGCCTGGCCAAGATGCAATCCCCACAGGACCAGCAGAGGAGGGACGAGCTCCATACCCTAAGCAGTATCGCCTAAGATTTTAGCTGAGGTATTCTGTAGCCACCTGGCATTATGCCCAGGTATCCTGGGTTGTACCCTAACCGTGCTTAAAAGGGCAGAAGTTGTTCACTGACAATTGGTGGGAAGGTTCCCAATTCTAACCCTCATCTGAAAGTGAAGCCATCGCGGAGGCATTCAGGTTATTCACATGGCCTTACTCTAGGCACCCACCTTCCCCTAAATTAGGGGGTTAGTCACTCTGGGCTCTCTCTATTGCCAGAGAAGGGAGAAAGGATCCCAAAAAGGCAATTCAGAGTGTCTAGTCTGAATTAGTAGGAGCATCAGGCTCCTAGTCTAACTCCTCTCTCTTTCTATTGACTCTATAGGGGTCCTAGCAGACCACCCTCTTTATGTAGGCATCTGAAGATGGTGTAAAACATCTCCTGTCTCTATTACCCCTGGGGGTCTTGTCCAGGTACTGCGTGGTTACTAGAGCAGAGAAACATCTCTCCATCTATTTGATTTGTCTGGCATATATCTGAAGGGGTTTTTTCAAACAGAAACTCATATCCAACAGAAACTGTCATATGAGTTGCGTTTTTTCTCCTTAATATGAGCTGTACACGTACATCTTACCCCTGCAACTTCAGATATTCCTGACTTACACCACTGTAGGGCAGAATTAGGTCCCCATTTCTGACTTGAAAAGTCTCAAGAGCAGCGAGACCAGTACGGTTGTGATTCTGTCAGTAACTGGTATCTTTTTCCAAAGCAACAGCTGGCAGAAGCATGTAAGAATCAATAGCAGGTTTCATTTAAGAGTAGGCTAAATTTGCGGGCACGACGATGGCCAGAAAGCTGGAAAACATAATGTAGTGTAACCTAATGCTCGAAATGAAAAGAGCCAAGAAAATTAATCACTTGAAAAAGTATTACTTAAAAAAAAAAATATTGTTAAGCCAACTTATAGTTTCTGAACCTAGAGTATTGGCAACATTACAGCAATTGTATTGAAAGAGAAGCATATGGAGAAAATAATGTCATAGAAAATCACTTACCAGGATCAATTTTCTTTGAGGTTTCAAGAGCTTGGGCTTAGGGAAATTATTGGCTATTGGAGCTATGGAAATAAATATTAAGGGATCACTTCATATTATCACCACTCACTGTCATTTTTAGTATATGCATTAGCAATTTACAAATTACAGATTAATAGTGGATTAGGAGCAAATACGTGTACTTATACCAGTTTAACTGTACTTCAGGTAACATATTTTACAATGAAGCATTGGGCTTATGAATTAGAAAAATTCTTAAGATTAAAGAATCTGACAGTCAAATCATGCTGTTTGTGTGCAGAAGCCAGAGCAAATACACCTCTTGAGAACCGATCGCTTGTGCTCTAACCCGCAGTAAACCTTCAGGTCCTTTCCATCCTCTCTCCCAGTGGCTCGGCACTGGCAGTAGTGGTCAGAAAGTACACCCAAGAGTTTGTGTGATTGACCCCAGAGGCGATTGCAAATCCTCTTGGAAAGTGAGGTTCCCCAAGAGGCTGGTCTTTATCTGCTCATCTTGCTTGACTTCTCAAGTGCACCTGCAATTTTAAGAGTGCAACATGCTGGCTTCCTCCAGTCTATCCTCAACATGAAATTTCATGTTGCCTAACTTTATATTTCTCTTTGAGCAAGGTGAATATTGCTACAGAGGTTCCTCTCTCCTCTGATTACTGGGAGCTGAGACGTCTTGCTTGAACTCAGCGAATAGCTTTTCAATAGCTAAAGCTGGAGGGAGGTGAGAGCCCTGGTCCCAGCAGCAGGCATGGGCCGTTGCTTCCCCCACCGACGGGAGCGAGCGCAGGTCACCCCGCAGGCAGTGTCAGTGGCAGAGTGCAGGCATGCTGGCATCCCGTGCTCTGCTGTCCCTCCGCGGTTGTGCTCGGTATTTGAAATGCCACTGCACCTCTGTTTTCATACCTTTTGCAGGGATGGCTGGTGGTTGCTCCACTTTCTCTTTCTTTTTCTTTACCTTCTTGGGCTGTAGAGGGGACGTGCTTGTCACGCTGGTAACCGTCTCCCCCGAGCTGAAAAGCGGAGACCCATACGTAAGGAAAAGTGAAGGCAATGGAGGGAAAGACAGTTTGTCCCAGTGAGTTCATGCAAACACGTCACCTTCCACTTGTGAGAGTCCCTGCTCAAAAACTTGGATTTTGACCTGGGAATACACTGAAAGACCTCTTACAGTGGCTGGAAATGTTCTGGGGCTTTTTCAACCATACAGCCTGGCTGAGAAACTCAGGAATCTGATCTGTGCTGGTGCAGAAAATGCTAAGCGTTGGATCTAAACAAGACTTTTTTTTTTCATAGCACCTATTCCTTAAAAACGTGTGTGACCCTACTGTGGCACCCAGGATGAGCTTGTATCCTTCTGTCGTCGAGGATCAGAGGCACAGATGGGTGAGGTGACCTGCATACGCTCACGTGGAAAGTGTAAGGCAAAGCAAAATCTTTGATGCGGTTTCTCGGCTAAGACTGGCTGTAGGGCCAGGAAGGCGTGCAGCACATCTTCAGGGAGCTCACAAACTCACATTTGAAAAAGCCAGCTTTTTAAAAGAGGCTGGCGCGCTCGATGCTTATAAATTGGATAAACTGTGCCCGGGTCTCTAAAGCCGGGCGTTCTCCAGGACGGCCATGCTGAAAAAGCACCAATAGATATGAGGGAAGAGTGCAATCTGTATTGTAAACAGACTCAAGTCTAAGAAAGCTTCTGTGTTTGGACTATTACAGTTTAACATGCTCTGAGTCTGGGTTTTTTAACCTTAGCATCTCCTGAAGTCTGAGGTAGTATATCCTGCTTTGAATATTTAGGGCTTGGGTACGCAGGCAGGTTGCAGCAATTGTCACCGTGTGTCAGCGGAGGTGCGGCAACGGGCTGTGCAGGCGCTCCTAGCGTGCAACTAACGTGAGGTAAAATCGTACTGGCTTAACTGGTAATGAAAGAAATCTTAACTTACAGCTGAGGTGGGAGGACAGTGTATAGCAGTTAGTTGTGATGACTACAGTGGTGGAGGTGACTCGGTAAGCAGTTGTTGCTCAGATGCATCTGGCCGTGGGCTCACCCTGGGCAAGATGAACGCAGTACGGCTGTGGGGACCTTGCTGTTCTGTGCTGGTGACTTACACCACACAACGGGACCCAGCCAGGGTCTCCATAGTCGTAACACTGACAACACTGATTTCACTAAATTTTAAATCTTTTGTCCAAGTTGCTATGCCTCTCCAGGTTCTTCCGCATAATGAAACATTCTCTTTATATTAATAGAATAAAATATGCGAACTGGGCCAAAGTCCTACTGAAAGTTACGATGTCTCCGCTATTGCCCTAACGAGATTAACAAAATAACAGACATTATCATTTTACACAGCTGTAAATTCAAATGAATGGCACTACCATCGGTAAAATCACTCTGTGTTTACACTTGCGTAGGTTACAAAAAGCCTCTGGTTTGCTGATTTCCCTGAGTTCTGTTCCATGTACTCAGTCTAAAACATAGCCTTGCTGCCAGACTTTCTAAAAAGTGTTTGAAAGGTAAAATATTTTCATGATTTATAAGTAAATGACATGAATTACGCAAACTGAGGCTTGCACTAAAATTATTTCAGCGTCTGCCTGCAGTATTGCGAACCTATCCCCCAACAACCAGTTGTTCCTATATTAAAATCAAAACGTGAAATGGTTTAAAACCAGCAGGAACTGAAGCTGTCCTGCCCGGCTCCATTGCCCATATACAGCGAAGAACAAAGAACACCAAAAAGGAGATAAGAATGATTTTTTTAAAATGTTTTTTGTTTTAATAATCGCGAGCCGTTAAGGCAGATGTGTAGCTTAAAGATGCTATTATTCTGATATAGCTACTTTAAGCACAATATATGAAAAGGCTTAGTGTCAGTTCACTGCATGAGTTACTACTCCTGCTTTGCCGCTGAAGAAGTGAAGCTACAGAGAAACGTCTTTGCGGCTTACGCTTTTCTTTTAAATGCCAGGGCCATACAGGGTTAACTCATTCTGGGAGATACAGTAACTGTACTGGCTGTCTTAGAGCTGAGCTCCTCAAACCAAACAAGAAGGCTCAGAAAAGATCCCTTGGCTCCGAAACACTGCCTCTTTGTGAGCTTGTCTTGTTCTACGTCTAAAAGGAAAGTTAGTTTTTTATCTCCAGCTCCTCCTCCAGCCTCCTGGCTTCTATTTCAACAGTGTCACATTGTGCATTTCTTGAAGGATCTAATGAGTTTTTAGAGAGCAAGCGAAACACAGGAGTCTGGGGGGAAAACCTGTGGAAGGTGTCTAACAGTCACGGCACCAGGACAGCAGTTTCCCCGGAGGTCACGGCTGGCCCAGGAGCTGGCAAACTGCTACGATTTTGGCTTTACTATCCTTATTAGAGCCGAGGATGTGGGGCTTTTCCTGTTGTCGTCTAAGTCAGTCAGCTATTTCCTCTCGTCAAAGTCTGCAGAGGGATGACAAAAAATTCACTTGAGTGAACTGGGAGCTGCTTTGGTATTTTCCAGATAGGGGAGCTGTATGAAAAAGGGCCAGGGATGGACTGGGTACTTGGTTCTGCTTTAGTCTGGCAGAGTTTGCTCCCATGATGTTAGATTGGCACTGTGGAACCCGGGTGTCGAGACGGACAGCTTCCTGAGGTGAACACTGTTTTCGCCTCCAATTATTTGCCTCCAGAAGAGGAATCACGGCAGGACTGGCGAGTTCAGGCCAAAACAAATATAAAAGACAGAAAAAACCAATTTCTATTTTCAAAGCTACGCCTCCTGGAGGTTTCTGGATCTGAAAACTGAAAAAAATTATATAATAACAAGGAAGATAATAAGAAGGAGGATATTTAAAGAAAAGAAAACCCCAGAAAATGGAATTAGGTGGTTTGGAAAGCCCAAAATAACCGTACTTTTTATTTAGGTATTTATTTTTAAAATGTGGGAAAGAAATGGTTTCGGGTTAACTCACTTTTTTTCCTTAATTTGTTATTGGTCAAGTAGCAAACCAAAACCCAAACATTTTCTTTGTTCTACTCGGGAAATCTGGATTTCATTTTCTTCTCTACCAAGGCCATTTTGTGAGAGCCGGGGTAAATCACTTAGCCCTTTGCGCTTCAGATTCCAATTAAGTAAAAATACCGTTATGATACCAAGACGTAAAGTATTTTCGGGTGCTTAGGTATCACTGCAGTGGGAGTAGAGACATTCCTTAGACACCGGACTATTAATGTAATTTCGAAACTGGATTCTGCTCTGAGTTTGAAATATCACTAAGGGACTTGGAGCTGAGCCTCTCTAATCAAGGCTGACTTTCGCACAGCGTATTCATTTGACTGGCAGGAATCTCACGCAAATCAGTTAATCAGTTTGGCCTAACGGATATTTAGACACTGGGTTTTGGGTCTAAATCTGTTGAATTAAGTTCCAAGGCAAGGAATGCGCAGGTGAAGAGAAATGAGTTCAAAGGAATTAATGGTTTGTGGTTTGAGCCGAGGGTGGACAACAAATGGTACCAAGGGTGAAACGCAACAAAAATGATGATACTGGTAGCACTTTCGCAGCTGCTTAATTCTAAAGCCCTGAAGTCAATGCACTTTAAACATGCATTTGTGGGATTGGGGCTTGCGTATCTTGTCACACTGAAATACATGAAACCGTACTTTTATCAATACACTCATGCATTCCTTTCCCTTCTGGAGATTCCATTTTACAGTGAAGAAATCGTGTTGGCTTGTTCTCCCCCTGATATCCAGCCTCCTAAGTTTAATGTTTGCAGTAGTACCGCTGCCACATCGTCTGTTCCCAGAGAGGCAGATTCTGTAGTACGAGTCTTTTTATCTGACTGCTATGCTCCATTGTTTCAGTCATCTTTTCAGTCGGGTCTCATTTTTCTCCTCTTCTTGTGTTCTCTACTAATCTACTGTGATTTCTTCCTCCTCCCTCTTTTTGTTTTTGTTGGGTTTTTTTGTTTTTGTAATTCCAACTTTATCCCAGCAGCTAAGAAGGGGAAAGAGAAAACATCCGGGGAAAAATGAAAACTGCTGAGCTGTCTCTGTAAATTTTTGGTGTGGTGCAATGGCTGGTCAGGGTCACAGAACAAAGATCTTTCCACGAATAACATGAAAGTTTCAGTTTGTACTGGCCTCTCCTGAACTCTCTGTTGTTTTGTTGTGACTTCACTTGCATCCGAGTGTCAGTTAGATTGAATACGGCGATAATCCCATGAGAATGCACTAAAAATGACACCGTTTGAGGATCTAGGGTGTGCTAGACTTGGCATTGAATCTCGTAGTATCTAAGAAAATACTATGAGAAATAGTATCTGTGGCAGCAAGTGATACTGGATTTAAACTGCAAGGCTAGAAACACAGGCTTTATGTCACTGAAAACTAGGAAACAGCTGTTCTGTGTTGTTATGAGGCATCTCTCTCTAATCTTTTTTGTTTGTAAAATACTTCTGTCATCTTCTTTTTACTGCAGCTCCAGCACAATTTATATCTCAGGAAAATCATGTGATGGAAATCAGTTTTATAGCACCACACAATCAAAACTTTTGGCAGTCGATGGTATTATAAGGGACAGTGATTAACGACTGCAGCAGAAGGAGGGTTTTCCCACCACTTGGAGTCTGCAGCTGGGAATAGACTGTGGGCTTTGAAAGTGTGCTTTTGAGCCCCACTCCCTGTTCCTGGGTGCGGGAATCACGGAGTAACACCGTGCTTTGTTCTATGTACATAGATGGTGAGGTGTTGGGAAACCCTAGAAAGCCACACAGGACGAAGGCAGGCTTCTCCAGAAAGCAATTCAGAGCCTCGAGGAGAGGCTTGTCACTGAAGCACCTGCAGGACCTGCTAGATAGCCCAGGTAGATCTCCCTTATCATGCACAGCAGACGTTGGCTTGCAAGCACGCTCGTGAGTCACGGACCCAGAACTCTTTATCCTCCTGTGGGCATTTTGGAAAACATTACTCATCTTCTTCAGCATGCATAGCAAAACAAAACCAGAACTAGTGCCTTGGGTTATAGTAAAGAGAAGTGTCATCTCCTACCTGTTCTGGGGGCATTTCACCAGGTAATGCTTCACTGTTGAAAAAAAAAAAAGAAAAGAAACAAAATGTGGCTTCACACCAACAGAGTTTAAGCTACAAAAGGGCACAGCAGATAGACCTGTGTTGCTGCGACTGAGGAGTTGCCAGGTCGTTACACTGGGAGAGCTGCTGATCGTCACCATACATCACATTGCGCATTAAAACGTAGCCTGACTCAAAGACGCAGCCAGGCTTGGGAGAGGGGAACGTATCAAACAGCAGCAGAAATCTGCTGTGGAAGTGCCGGGCAACACACATTCCAGTGGTCAGCCCAGCCAAAATACAGCTTGCAAGGAAAAGCACAGCAGGCCAGTAATTTTACTTTGAAGACTTTTATTTCCCTTGCGGTGCCTCTGTTTATTTCCAGAAGCCTGAAATCAACCATTCACCCACAGGAGCCACTGCTGTTCCTAGCGTAAGCTAGACCCTGGGCTCAGGCATAAAGGGATTGCCTCCTGGGATCAGATCAGAGGTCCAGTCCAGCCACTATCCTGTCTCCGACAGCTGTGTGTGTGAGCTGTATAAATCCTTCTGCTTCATATTCCTTTGAATCAGTAGTCCTGAGCAAGGGCAGCTCCCCCTCCTGCCGCCTTTTAGGAGCCAGGGTTATTAAGATGCTCTTTTGTGGCTTAGTGGCTTCTGCGCTCTGCCCAAGCTGTGCCGCGTGCCGAGTGTGAAGACACGCAGGCCGGAGAGGGTCTGACTCTTCTGGTCGACCAACTGCCAACTTACTTCTCTGAAGGAAAAGAGGGTGCATCCCTGGGCCATGACGTGGAGTTGAATACAACACAGACGCCCCCCTCCCTTCGTGTTCTCCGTTCTTTAAAAGGCCAGGAAAACCAGACAATAGTGCACTTACATGATTATGCCCCTCTCGACAGGAAAGTTTTCATATTCGGTCTTACCTAAATTCTCCCATTCTAAGGCAGCTACACAGCTCCTAGGGGGGTGCGTTTTAGTCCTAAGGAAAGGGGAGCTGAGACCACTGGGAACTGGGGCTAACACAGGGGCCATGTCTAAGCCAGCCAAGGCAGTGCTTCCATCTATCTGTCTGGCCTTTTTTAGATGTAGGGGAAGACAGCAGGCCTGACCCTTCAGGAGTAAGGGGATGCTCACGCACACCGTTGACATGCGTCGGAGCATCTCTAGGTAGGTATTATTTTGTTTTGCCCTATGGTAAATACTCCAAGCCTTTGACTGGGAAGAGCAACCATTGCTGTAACAAACGGGCACAGGCTTCTACGAAAACCACAGGGGGCTGCCAGCTGCAACCACTGCTGCTTCCCACAGCATCCATAGCTGCCCTGTGCTGTAGGCCAGCCCCAGCTGCAGTGCCAATCCAATCGCACCGAGAGCTCCTTCGGTGAGGAGCTGTGCTCAGCATTACCCTTCTCGTGACAGAGCCCTGAGGTGAGCCAGGGTGTGCCCAAGTTTCACAA